>JASXTE010000017.1:582500-912500 GCA_030280995.1 Hemileia vastatrix | reverse complement strand
CCAGTTTAAAGTCATAGTGGACTAAAACCTGAATAAAAAAACCAGAACTAGGATTCAACTAGGACAAACAAAATACTGGAAACAGAAATTATGGGGTAACTGTTCTGCAGAGCAGCCAGCTCATCAGTTACCCCCACACTTGCCAAAATAAAATCTAGAAGCCACCACTGGGTACCTTCTAACAAAAACACAACATCCTACACAAAATAAAAATCCATAAGTGTGAAGAGTCAGGCACTTGAAGACCAAAAAAATTTCCAGTTTAAAGTCATAGAGGACTAAAAACTTGTGAAGAAAAACTAATACTAGGGTTCAACCAAATTAAGAGAAGGGGTAGGAAACAGACAATCTGGGGTAACTGTTGATAGAGCAGCCAGCCCATCAGTCACCCTCACACTTGCCAAAATAAAATCTAGAGGCCCCGCCCATGCGTACCCTCTAACAAAAAGTTTCCAACAAATAGATGCACAGCATCACCACAAAAAATCCAAAATTAAAGAATGGTCTGTAGTTTATCCTCATTGCGGAGTCAGTCTTCTTCACTTCTTGTGCCTCTAGGGTAGAACCTCTTCAACTGATCGGCAGCCACCCTCTTCTTTAGGACTGCACCATCCAACTCTTCCAAAACATAAGAACCTTCAGAAACCTGAGATCTGACTCTGTAAGTTCCATTCCATCTGTCAGCAAACATTTTCCCCCACTGACTCTCCAAACTTCTATTATACACCAAAACCAAACAACCAGGTTTTAAGGGATTCCTGAGTCTATGAGCCAACTTCTTGTCCCAGTATCTGACTGATTAATTTCTTATCTTCATCATTCTAGAGTATGCCTTCTCTTAACATTCCTCTCTACACTCTAACTGTTGCATCCTGGCACAGAGCAAATCTTCTGTTGAGCACACATCATCCCAGTCAATTCCAAGATAAGAGAAGGCTTCCAAATCCACTGGTAGAACAGCTTGCTGACCAAAAATCAATTCATAAGGAGAATAGCCAGTTTTCCTCTTAACAGTGAATCTATCAGCAAATAAAACCAAAGGTAAATAATGCCTCCATTTTTCAGCACTATCTCCACACATCTTCACCAGAGCATTCTTGATAACTTGATGGCCTCTTTCAAACATGCCTTCAGCTTCAGGATAATATGGCATAGCCACCCTAACTTTAGAACCAATACTTGCCACTGCTTCTTTGAATTCCGCTCCAAACTCTGGTCCTCCATCAACAGTCACCAACTTCATCAACCCATATCTAAATACCCATTCTTTCTTCAAAAACTCCTCCACATTTTTGGCAGTCAAATTAACCAGAGGCACTGCCTCCACCCAACCAGAGATATCATCCCTGGAAACAATCAAGTATTTATACCTGCCCTCTTTAATATGGACAGCATCCAAACTGACTCCTCCAAAGACAGTTTATTCACCAGTAGCACGGCCAACCTCTTTAGGTTTCAAGTGACTTCTTCTTTGACATTCATCACAAGATTGAACCCAACCCTGCACAGTCAACTTCATACCTGGCCACCAAAATCTGTCTGCTACTCTTCTATAAGTCTCCCCAAAGCCTCTATGACCAAGGTCTTCATGCAAAGACTCCAACACCAACTCTTGACCCTTCTTCAGAGTCACCACTACTTGAGGATTTGGATGTCTCCTCCACATCAACCTTCTTCCTGACACATAGAATCCAGGACTTTTCTTCTTGATTGCCAACCAAGTATTATCATCACAAATATCTGGCCTCTCCAAGGTCAACAGATATTCAACCAAAATAAAATAAAACCCAGTCTTACCCCAGGTCTCATCTTCTAAATCCAACAAAACAACATCCAAGGGTACAAACCTATCATCAAAATCACCAGTGTACACATGAGAAACACAACCGGCCCATACGGGACACCAATCACTAAACTTTGGTAATTCCCTTCCCTTCCACTGAATCCCATGAGAATCCAGTTCACTGACAAACACCCCATTCTGCAGATTTGAGCCATCCCAAACAACAGCCCCATCTTCATCAACAAAAACATCCTGATCACCAGAATCAAGATCAGAAACATCCAGTTTATCCTCTTGGCAGAGGAGAGAACAATCATCCAGTTTAGCCTCATGGGGGAGGAGAGAAAAATCTTCAGCACCATTTGTGCTGGCTCTAACAACTGGGACATCTTCATCAAACTCTTCAGGATCTGAATCTTCATCTGTGGGAAGTCTACTTGACAATCCATCTGGCATTGTAAAAGTTTTACCTGGCTTGTGCACCAAGTAAAAAGTAAAATGTTGAATAAATGCCACCCACCTAGTCATTGGAGAATTTGGAAGACTAGGTGTGTTGATCATTTGAACAAGAGATTTAGCATCCACCTGCAGCTAAACATGCTGCCCCCACAAAACAGTTTGTAGCTTCTTTAAGATCTTTGCTACGCCGCACAATTCCAACTTTGGCTGAGAATACCTAGATTCTACCTCATTAAAAATCACAGACTCATACCTTACTGGCCTGACCTTCCCAGATTTATCTTCCTGAGACAAAACAGCAGCAGAAGCAATATAGCTTGAGTCCACCACCAGATAAATTTTTCCAGCTTCCCTTCCATAATCCAACTTGTGAAGAATAATATCTTCACCTGCCACTTTCTTCAACTTCAGAAAAGCCTCTTCACACTCTGCATCTTTCCTGCTCAACCTCCTTAAAGGTGAAGCAAACAAAGAAAAATCTTTAATGAAAATCCTGAAATACATGCAAACTCCCAAAAATCCTCTGACTTCAGTAGTATTTTTAGGCCTTGGACATGACTGAATTTTATTAAACTTCTTCTTTTCCATAATACTCCCTTCTTTACATACCACATTCCCAAGAATTTCCAGATCCAGAACACAACAACAAAACTTTGACCCAGAAATAGTCAAACCAGCCTCTTCAATTCTAAACAATACTCTCTCTAGAATAATTGCATACTCCCAAACAAACCTCCCTATACCTGGGTTTTCTTTCAGAACTTCATTTCCATAATCAGTGGAGGGTCCTTTAATTCCACTGTCATCAATAAAAATACCCACATGAGTAGGTACCTCATCCTGTAAAATCCAAGCCATTTGTGCTTGATAAACTGCTACTGAATTAGTTGCTCCTTGAGGCAACCTAGTGAGCTGAAATCTCCCCAGAGGAGTCTCAAACTTTGTGAGTGGCCATGAATCAGTGTGAAGTTCCCATTCATCATAACCACCCATAATATCACCCAAACCATAACACACCCTTCCAGAAAAGGCTTCCATAAAGTCTTCTGCACTTGGTGGCATCCCTGCATCCTTGATAGTAGCTCTATTCAGGGCTCTAAGATCATGAACCACCCTGAGTTTTCCATTCTGCTTTTTAACACAGAACACCGGACTTGAGTAGCTAGAAGTTGATTGTTCATACAATCCAGTCCTGACTCTTTCCCTAAAAGTCTCCACAAAATCATCACGTATAGCAGCAGGAATTGGAATAGGTTTGATTTGCCAAGGTTCATGACAAACCACAGGAATCAAGTAAGGTTCCCCATAAGAGTGTTTTAATACACCCCTTTCCTCTTCAACAAATGCCACCACCTTTTCCCTCAGCACAATAATGTGCAACAACAACTTCTTTTCCTCCTCAGAAAACCAACCATCAGGACCAAAATTAACAACCTTCAACCTTTCCATTGTCACTCTAGCAGTTTCCTCAAAATCAGGAGGATTCTTCACTAGAGGAGTACAGTACGGATCTCTTAACAATGGAGGTCTCTTTAGCGGTGGATTCAAACCTACAGGTATAGGCTCATTGACAGGCCTAATCTTCTGCACCACCTTCTTATACTTTGCGGCTCTACCATCAACTTGAGGGATCTTCAGGACATCTCCTTCACCAGACCTGGAACAAAAACCAAGTGTTTCCCCATTGCTCACATGTGTGGCCAAGGTAATGTTTTTGAAAGGTGTAGAAGAAACCCTAGTGGCGCACAATTGGGAGGACTTACTTTTACCTTCCAATCTCACCACTCCAAAGCTTTTCCGCAATCCCACATCTTCATCTTCACTTCCATCTACCAAATCTTCAAATTTTGATTCATCTTCAGAATCACTTTTCATACCACTGTGCAGTTTATCCTCATGCAGAAGGCCCAAAACTAGATCTTTCTGATCTTCATTCTTCAAAAATTTGTGCAGTTTAACATCTTGCTGGAGGCCCAAAACAAGATCTTGCTGATATTCAAAAAAATAATTTTTGTCTTCTTTCTTCATTATCTCCAAATTTTTTTCTTGATTTTCTTGAATTATCTTGAAATTTTTATTTTCTTTTCTTGGGTTTTCTTCTTGCCTACAAAAATAACCAGTGGTTACCCCAATGCTCACAGACGTGGCCAAGGTAATGTTTTTGAAAGGTGTAGAAGAAACCCTAGTGGTGCACAATTTGGAGGACTTACTTTTACTCCCCAATCTCACCACTCCAAAGCTTTTCCGCATATCTTTCAATAAAGATATATAACCCATTTTCCTTTTTGAACTTGAATTAAAATTAATTGAAAATCTTGAAAAAGAAAAAAGACTTGATAAAAAACTTGAAGAATACTTGCAAATAAGAGAAACATTAAAAAGAGAAAGTTGAAAATCCACTTGGTATATCTCCAAGGGAGCTGACCTACTACAACCTGGGATTTCTTCACCCTGGGGAGAGGTTTTAGCACTTGGGTGATCAGCCCTCATCATTCTAAAAAAGACAGACTCTCTCTAGAGCCTGCACCACACTCCAAAAATCCTGAGGCGGCACCTACTTCTTTTCTCCTCCTACAACAATCCATGCATTGACACATGGAAGACAAACCAGGCCTAGTTTCCCAACCATCATCTCCAGGAGATGATAACCTCATGTAAAGACTTCTCTCATCTTCTCCAGTTAACTCCAAACTAATCCCCATGTCAAACTGATACCCAATTCTTGCCTGGAAATCCATCAATAATGGCTCGCTTAAAACTGCTTTTACATTACCTTTAGCAATGTAAAAATGAGCCTTTCTGGAGGCTCCACCAGAATCCAACTTAACAAACTCAGAGGTTCCCATCAACTCCGTTACGTGACCACCTATACCTCTTAAATTCCCACCAATTCCAGTTTTGATGGGGAGGCCCAAATTAGTGGCCTCAAACAAAGAAATAAGGTTAATCTGTGAGCCTGAATCCACTAATTCCCTAGCCTCCCTGCCATTCAGGGTGACATTGACATTTCCTAGAGGTGCAGAAAAATGAGTTTCCAACCCCTCTCCAAACTTCTCCACAGAATCACATATGTACTCAACTTCTCCAAAAGAAACCCTTCTCCTGGTCAACAACTTTTTCTGTCTATCAGCCAACCCAGGACTGATAGCATACAATTTCCGATGAGTGAGAGAAACCTGACCCTGATTCATCCTATCTAGAACAGAGTCCATAACATTTGATTGGCCAGAGACTACTGGCCTCTCAAAGTGAGCCCTTGGCTTCACTACCTTGGTCCTAGAATTTTCCTGAGGACCAGAACCACCAACAGATTTCCCATCTACAGGAATCAAACCAGATCCCACACCAGAACCTTTAACCCCAGAAGGCCTTGGTAATGAAGCCAACAGAACCTCCTCCTCAGAGTCAGAGTCCACATCCATGGGAATTGGCTCACCATTAAGGTCCAATGCTCCAAAACTAGGGGGGCCCATATTAGCAATTGCCTTCTGCATTTTATACAGCTCCTCTTTGCTGTACTTCTTCCTAGCTGCACCCAGCTTAGGATCCACCTTTGATGCCTTAGGCTTTGGAGGGGCCTGAGAATTTCTCTTAGGCCTTCCCACCTTTCCTGCCTCCACATCATAAACACCAGCCAAGCACTCACCACTTGACTGTCCTCCGCAAGAATATAATTCTAATCCACAAAGGGAAGTAGAAAAAGAGACTTTATTCACCTCCTTCCCTTTTCCCTTCCTGTCTTCATCTTTCTTAGTAGAGGAATTCCCCTGATCAGGAATCTCCTCAAATCTTGGCCTCCACTGATTGAGACCAGCCCTTCTCCTGACCATGTCCACAGGAGCCTGCCCCTCACTGGGCTTGAAAAACTGACCATCAGGGAACTTGAATACCATTCCATCAAACTCTACCTTGCCCTCTGACACATCTCTGTCCAGAGCCCAAAAGTTATTGGAATTATGCCCTCTCCTCCCTCAGTAAGAGCAAACCCAAGGGTCACTCCTACCAGCCTGCCTATCAAATTCCCTGGGCTGCGGAGGCGCCTTATTGGCCTTCTTTGCCTCCTGCACAAAAATATGAAGCTGTTTTGTCAGATCAGCCAACTGCTCCACCACTGGGTCCCTCTCCTGTTTGGAAACCTTCACCATGTTCTTCTCTTCCTTCTCTACCTTATTCTCCTCTTCAGCCAAATCTTCACTGACTTTGCTGACATATTTAGTGCAACCCTCTTGATAGGTGTCCACCGCCAATAACTTCAGATGGGCCTCCACCGCCTCTTTCACCTTGTCCAAGGCAGGAAACTTTGGATCCCCATTAGAGAGAGTCTTCATCAAGTCTTTCCTTGATAAATCTTTTAACACATCCATCCTGACATCTCTAGCCAGGGCAGACCAAAAAACATCTTTGGCAGCATTTTCATGTTCCAGCTCCTCCACTTCCACAAAGTATTCCACCGCAGGATCAAACTGTAGCAGAAACTTCCTGTAACTGTGTAAGTTACCAACACCTCCATAAGACTGCCACTCACTGACAACCTTATTCAGATCCACCATAGTGAGCCTGATGCCACATCTATCTACCATTTTCCTACACAATAACTTCCAATCTCTCTTCTTGTAGCCAGACATGGCCACAACCTCCTTCTCCACTGCCCTATCTCCAATGAAGAAGATGATTTGCTTCACCATGTCCAGGTAGGAAGCACCATCAATGCCAGCAGCAGTTTCATACTTCTCTAGAAACCACTTAACATATTCGCCATTAAACTTGGTGCCATCCCAAGTTTTGATCCTAACAAATTCCCTAACCATCACAGCAGGCAGACCTTCCCCCCCCACTGACAGTCACCACAGTAATTGAAGATCCAGAAGCCATTCTTCCAGACAAAAATACAAAAAAGAGCCAATTGCAGGCAACAAAGAATCCAAAGAACTAACAGATCTGTACCCCACGTTGGGAGCCAGAAATGTAGACAATCCTATAGTACTAGCTATAGGCCTTGACCAAGGGAGTTGGAGTAAAACCAGAAAAAAAACCCCTGTCCCTTTAGAAAAATAGAGTGAGATTTACCTGTTACAGTAAATTGGTTCCTGTTACCACAAAAGCCCTTTCCCAAAAACACTTGACTGCTTTATCAGTCAAGAAAGTAGTCTCCAGACAGACTACAAAACAAAGAACTGAAATGTAGACTAATGTCCACACCAGAGAAAGAAATGATACTTGATGTAGTATGCAAATCCACGCCAGAGACAGCAATGATACTTGCTATAGCTTGCAAGACTATAACAGAGAAAACAGTTTCTAAGTAAAGTTAATTGAAGAACTTACTTGCAACAAAACACAGCCAAATTGTGGCCAACAACAGTGAAAACCAAGTGAGGAACAAGGATATCACTGCCAGATGATTGTATTATAATTAAAGTTGCCCCAAACTGTCTTAATCACTATATACACACAGACTACTAATCAAGAGCCCATGCACAACTGCAAATCCGGTGTTCCTGACCACCAAATTGCATAAAACCTCCCTAGAAGCGCTTCCAGCCCTCTATCACTGAGGTGGGAGGTCAGCCCAGAACTGGGAAGCCCACCTGAAGCCAGAAAACCACCAAAAACACCCAAACTACTTAGAAAATTCACCTACAACTACTAAAAACCCTTAAAAAATAATTACACTACAACAACATTGGGAGATGAAATGTAGAGAAAATTCCGCTCTTTCCAATGGTACTAAGCACTTAACCCCAAGACTTTAGGTTAGCCCAAAAAAAACAAAAAACAAAATTCAACAGCAATCTTTTAAAAATGAAAAGTGAGAAATTATCCCCCAAATACTTATGCTATGAAAAATGTCCACAATACTTAAAATATAGAGAAAAACCAGGGCTATCCAATGGTAGCCTGAAGATCTCTGTAGTCCCAATATTTGCTGTGTAATTACAGAAAAATACCTAATTATTTAACAATGCCATTTAAGGCATACCAAAACAACACCAAATAAACCAAAAAAGGGCTCCACCAATGTTGGAAGACCACAACACTAACCAATCTCTTTTACCAAGAGAAAAAACTGATCCTGATGAAAAACTTTCTGAAACCATCTTTACAAGATATTCTTTGCATTACACCTAGTACAACATGTTGAGTCCAGTTCCAGTAACTCAGCCAATTAAGCTCAGACCATTGCATACCAGTTTCTTTGAGAATCTCATCTCTAGCCAAATCCCATTTTGCATCCCTAGATTTTTTTCAAGTTCTTTATAGCCTCTTTATTGGTCCTCAATTTTGCACATTTCAAATTTGAAATATTAGCTGATTTAACCATGCACCAGGTGCCAAATTGTCTTGCTGAGTCACTTGCAAACCCAGCTACCTTTTTTGTCACAGGAATATCCCCAAGTAAGCACAGAAGTTTCACTTGCAACATACACCCAACAGGTATCTGAAATGTGGGAAGTAAGATTCCACTTTCAAGGTTCATTAGTTTGTCAACAACAGGTTTAAGGATATGATTGATGGTTAGTGGATTGGGAGCATTAGGTCCAGGTATAATTCCAGCAAGAAAAACGTGAGAAATTTAATTTTGAATTTGAGGAGGAAGGTTAAGGAAGCGGAAAGTAATTACACCTAGTGATTCCATTTTCCCAGCCTTTTTATTTCTTCAAGGGTTGAACCAGTCAATGAAAAATGAGAGTGCCAAATGTAGCGAGTCAGGTTCATACTTCCATTTTAACTTCATGAAAGCAAAACCATGCTGCACATCAAAAAACCAATCACCATTGTCCTTCAATTCTTTTGACCAATCTTCTATAGCTTTCCCAGTATTAGGCTTTTTTTTTGTACAATCTCACCAAAAAAGGGGCATGAAGGAGAAAGCAGAAAGAGTAAGTAAAGATAGCTATAAACATGGTGTGGGGAAAAGGATAGGAGGGAACTAAGGGAAATCAACTGGGAACACTTGAATGAGAAAACACAAGATAAGTAAAAGAAATTGGATCAAGGGTAAATTATTAAGAAATCTTCCAGTCTAGACTAAGAAATTTGTCACATAAAAAATAGCTGGAGAGGGAGATAGAAGAGAAGAAGTAGAGATGGAAAATTTGAGTTTAGTGAATTCCCTAAGTAAGGAAGGGCAAGTAGAAGAGTGATCAGGGAAAGTAAGAAGGATGTGTTTAGGGGTGTCAGGGGCACAAAGATTACAAAGTGAGAAAAGGGGTGAATACACCACTTTGAATTTGTGAATGTAATGATTAAGAGGGGAATGGCCCAATCAACACTTAACAAAAGCAGTATCATGGGCCCTGGGTAGGGGGGGGAGAAGTTTGAAGAGGGCGAAAGGTTCAAATTTGCCTTGAAGATTCTTCAATGTGTCTGGAGGAGGGAAGTGGAACAGAAGTGAGGTTGAGTGAGATTTAATGAAGGATTTCAAAGAGGAGATAGAGGGGGGAGGAGGAGAAACGGAAGTGAAAGACTCAGAAGAGGGAGCCAGGGGGTGAAACCCATTGGCTAGGGCATCAACCAGATTTTTAACTGGGATGCCTTAATTGCCCTGGAACTATTGCAATGAAATATTCAAAGAGGGGTTGTGACTGAGAATGAGAACGGAATTCTGAATAATGGCTTTGATAGTTGAAGCATTGGGTGAAGGTGAAGAGAGGTGTGAGAGCCTTTGGACTATCAATTGGTTGTCTGTGATGATGGTGAGGGAGGGAATGAGGCAGAGGAATGGGTTGGAGAGGTAAAGACAAAGACCTATAAGGATCCCAATCAATTAAGCTTCAAATACAGAGAAAAGGGAGGCATCACCCAGACACGTAAGCATGGGAAGAGGAAGACTTGGGTCAAAGGTGGCTTCAAAGACACCCTCTTTTGACTTGGAACCATCAGTGTAAACAAAATGGGAACGTAAGGGGAAAGAGTACAAAGAAGAATTTAGTTAGGAGAGGTCCTCCTGTTTTGAGGGGGTGATGATAGGGCTGAAAACAGGGGGAGCTCATTGGCGCCAGGATACAAGGGAGCAGGAGTCCATGTTTTTGAGAGGGAAGTGGGAGGGAAATAGACGGGAGGATGTAAGGACATGAAGCGGGTGAATATGAAGTTTGGGAGGGATGGTATTGATCAAAGATTTGGCTAGTTGTGCCATGGGATTGGAAGAGGGGATGGTGGGGAAATGAGACCAAGCTCTTTGCACTACCAAATCTAATTTTTGCTTGCATGAGAAGGAGGATGATTCACATAATAGAATGCAGATAGGCATGGATCTGAAACAACCAAGAGCCCATCTAATGAACTTTTTGTCGACAACCTGAAGCATTCTTGTGGTACAGGAGGAATTCTTTGGGGAGTTCCAGACAATTACAGCATAATCAGCGCTTGAGTGAATAAGGGAAGTAATGAGAAGCTTTTATTGACCTAGGAGAATTCCCTGACCTGAGGATGCAAGTAAGTGGATGGTAGAGGCAGCAAGGAGGCCACAGGCCACAAGTTTTGTTCCATTTGGCTTGAATGAGAGGGTAGGATCTAACAGAACCCCCAGCCAATTCAGGGAAGGAGAAGAGGTTAGTGTGAAATTTTCAAAAGATAGAAGGGGAGGAGACTTCATAATGGAAGGTTTTTTGGTAAGTATCATCCACATTGTCTTGTTTGTGTCAAACACAGCAGCATGTGAGCACCCCCATCTAAGAGCTTCACTCCCAAGACAAGAAATATGACAGGTGAATACTTCAGGATCTTTGTCTGCAGCAAGAAATATGACATTGTGAATATATACTAGGGCTAGACTAGAAGGAGAGAGGGAGGGGAGGGTGAGTAAACCAGAATTATATATGATGTATAGAAGAGGGGAGAGAGGAGAGCCCTGCGGAAGGCCTTTGGGATAAAAGGTGTAAGGAGATGCTTGTAATGCATTTAGTGAGTGAGTTAGTTATGATGGAGATGAGATCTTGGGGAATAGGAAGGGAGTGTAAGGTGTGCGAGAGGTAAAGAGGGTTGAAAGTTGGAAAAGAACCCTTAACATCCAATGACAAATCCCCAACCACCTTGCCTAGGCACCATTGGTCTTTGGTCCAGGTGGGGAGGTGAAGAAGAGCATCAGAGGTGCTGCACAAGGGGCGACCTCCACAATGATTTTTAGGGAGGAGAGATGCCAATTCCATGTAGTATGAGAGGTGGTTTGTGAGGAGAAAGTCTAGGAGCTTTCCCATGGTGTTGAGGAGGGAAATTGGGAAATAGGAACCAAGTACAGTGTAATCTGGTCCACTTGGATTTGGGATGATGACTGTCTTGGCTTGCTTCCAAACATCAGGGTAATGGCCAAGTGAAAGTCACTTTTGGTAAATAGGCAACAAAAGGTTTGTCACCACCTCAGGGTTACAATTTAAAAGAAAATTAGCAATGGAATCCAGGCTAGGAGCACGTCCCTGCTTGGTTTTGAGAAAAGTAGCAAGAATTTCTCTCTTGGTGAAGGGGGAGAAGGCCAGGGGGAGGGGGTATCAGTCATGTCACATGGGATTGAGGCAACAGAAGTGCCTTCAAAAAGGACAGATGCCTTAGTAAAGTGGTCAGTAATTAAGTTTCCACTCTGATCAGTCAGAGGCAGCTTAGATCGATGAAAATGATGTTGGGTGAGATACTTAGCTGGCTTGTGTATAGAGGGAGGGGTGAGGGAGGATAGGAAGTTACGCCAATGTTATTTTTTGAGAATTTAATTTTGGCTCGGAAGGTTTTGCATGCAAACTGAAACCTGGCAATGATGTGAGGGGTAGGGGAAGAATGCATGGCACATTGTGCTTAATAGAATGACTTCTTGAGAAGATCTAAGATGTCCCTATTCCACCATGCATAACATGACAAGCCTGGATGCTGCAGCAAGACAAAAAATCCATTAGTTTGATAAAATAGGAAGTAATCAATTCAGCAGCCTAATTGATAGAAGAAGGAGTGGGGTAGGGAGAGGTAGGTATTAAAGGGGTGAGGGAAGAATGAAGGGAAGACTTATCAAGCTTTTTTCAATTTTGGAAAGGCTTAATAGGGGAAAGGAGAGGAGAGAGGAGAAGCCAGGTGGAAATAGACGGGTGATCAGAGAGATGATAGGATGACCCATAACAGTCTGTTACAAAACTGATTACTGAATCCAGAGCCTCACCATTTTCAAACACTAGATCTATTACCGAGGTAAAGTTCCTGGTATTACAAAATGTAGGGACTCCAGGTTGGGAAATAAATGTCATGTTCAGGTCAGAGATTGAGTCCAGAAAAGGGGAGGCCTCTGGGTGATTGGAAGAGTGGCGTTTGGCACTATCACACATATCGTGATGGAGATAAGAGTCAGAAAACAAATAAATGGGTGATTTAGAGAAAGGGGAAAGGGTAGGGAAAATGAGAGGAGTGGTCGTAAAAGATTGAGGAGGATTGTAAATATTGACAAATATGATTGAGGAGTTATTGAGCTGAACATTAAGGAGAGTGAGATTGGGAGAGGGGCTGGGGAGTGAGATGAAGAAGTGAAGAGGTGGAGAGAATGCTTTTTGTTGATATAAAAACATCATCTCATGGGAGTGGGGGGAGGGGAGGGGGAGGAGAGGGGTGACAAGATGCCATCCCTTTGTTGGGGAAGGGGAGAAGTGATCAGGGGAAAGAAAGGGTTCTGGAAGTGCAAGGATGTCAAAATAAGGGGTGGAAGGGTTGTTAAAAATGGAGTGAACTAACTGAGAAGAGCAGTTGCAGTTAAGCTAAAATATATAAAAAATAGATTTGGGAAAATGATCAGGGGAAGCCTTCATATTTGCCTGAGAGAGATGGAAGATGGGCCGGGGGTTGGGGTGCTCAATGAGGGATTGAAAAGAGGAGTGAGAATTTTTGACTGGGTGATCATGTGGGAGGGAATCCACACATCTGAAACAGACAGGAGATGTGAGTTTGGGTTACTTGCAGGCTCTTGAGTTGTGATGACAAGAGCAGTTGGAACATTGGGGGGGAAGTGCACAGTGGATTGAGAGGTGACCTTTTCCCCAGCATTGAAAGCAGGTGCTGCATTCATGATTCACTTCTTTGGTGCAACGAACCTGACCTTCAAAATACAGAGGAAAAGGAGGGAAGGGGGAAGAAAGGGAATTAGCAATGTTTTTGTCAAGAAAGTGGAAGACAACTGTAAAGTGATTTTTACCCTCTCTGGAAGCAGTTTTGTGTAACCAGGAAGCCTTACAGGGAGACTTGAGCACGTCAGGGTTATTGTCTATGAGAGTTTTGATGTCAACTTTATTTTCAAGATCCAGGTAAGTTGGAATCCCATGGGTAACCACAGGGTTAAAGGGGGCTTTGTAGATCAGGACCTGGGGAATCCAGGACTGCCATGAGCTAGTAAGGGAATGAACATCACCTGAATTGGAAGAGATAATCTTGAGGTCATTATATCTGTGCCTAACTACTCCTTGAATTCAGATGGGAGAATTACTTTCCAGATTGAGGATTTTCTTAGCATGTACTTTATTATTGAGCATGTTCAGGAGTTAGAAGTTTGGAATTTCAGTGAGCACAGGGGTAAAGGGATTAGCCTGTTTAAGAGTGAAGTGAGGAAGACCCAGGGAGTTTAGTCCAGGGCGGTCGGAGGGAGGAGAGGAGAGGGCAATACTGGAAGCAGCAGCCTGGGCAAACAAGGGGTGCAAGGGAGAAGCATAGGCCAGAGGGGGAGTAGCTGAATTGGTAGGGAGGGTGGGAAGAGGGAGGCTGGTGAGAATTTCATCGATCTTCTTGTTAAGGGAGGAAATATATGGAGGGGCAGAGGATGTTGGATGTTGGTGGAAGTCTGATTGTTTAGTGTGGTGGAAAACTGCAGCTGCCAATGCCTTGATGTTGGACAGGGTGGACAAATGGACCATGACCTTGGACCCCTTTTTTGGGGGTTCCCTAACCATGTCCAGAAGATTAGCAAGACATGGAGAAAGGGTTGCAGCATCAGTAGCATGAGTCATTCTGACAAGGCGGACAACTCTGGCAGCTGGAGGATTGGGGTTGAATGCTGCTGGAAGAGGGAACCAGGGAGAAGCAGTGAGCCCAAAGTCCACAAATGGGTTGACAGGTCTTTGGATAGAGGCATTGAAGGGGAGGAGGAGGGGGGTTGAAGAGGGGACTGGGGAGTCAAAAAAGAGTTCAGGGTGGGCGTTGCAGGTCTATTCCATGAAAATTGATGAGGGGTCATGGGGGTCCTATAGGGGGGCATAGGCAATGAGAAACAATATCTTTTTGGCAGCCTGAGAGCTTTGGGAGGAGGGAAAATAGCGGCAGCAGGGGGAAGAGGGACAATAGTGCTGGCTGGAGAAGGAGGAAAGGGGGAAGGAGGGGCAGATTCGAAGACAGAAGGATTGGAGGGGAAGGAGTGGGTGTGGGCGTGTTTACAGGCATTTCAATGAGCATGTGGTTGTTCTGGTTTGCATCCATGACAGTATTGGGCTTGTTAAGAAGCCATTGCAGCCAGGTCAAAATTTATGAAATTCAAAAATCAAATGAGGAACACCATATTCAAAGGCTTGAGGTGGTGAGGTTTTATAGTGTCTGCTTGATTTACCAGCATCCTTAACTCCATGAAATGTCTTCTTCATGCAATAAAGTGGTATGTTACATGGGGGTGAGCTAGGAAGCTTTCTGTAATTAAAGCACCAGTAAGATTCAGGACCCTGTGAGTAAAGACAAAAACAATTTGGAAAGCACAACATTTTGATAAGGTCAACTGTCAATTTGCCTTTCTTCAAATTTGTACAAGGATTGAGCATAATATTTTCAAGTTTTGAGATTTCAACCGATGCTTCTTTCCAATCCTTGATAGTGTTGATGATCATTTTAGTTGCACTGATACTATTTTCTTGGCTAACATTATAAACCTAGAGCCATGTGTTTATATTAATTATTGGTAATTTTTCATAAGAATTCAAAAAAAATGAATCAAAATTCCTGAGAAGTCCCATACAAACAATATTGTACTTACAAATTGATTTACAGCCACCCTCATTTATAAAAATATCATTGTATTCTGAGTGTTCACTAATTAAGGGAGTTTTTCTTTGAGAGGATTCCACATACTATGAAATTTTTTGAGTTTTAAAACCTTTTATCACATCATAAAATTGATGCCTATATCAAGTGTGGGAAGAAACATATTTCCCAAAATGTTTTTGAAAATATGAATCAAAATAAATGTGAAGGATACAATTTGAGCATTTACACAGATCCATTGATAAGTATTTGATTTGAAGTGATAAAATGCGAGGTCAAAAATAAGACAGAAGTTTTATGTGATGCAAAAAAAAATTCTGTGACTTGTTAGCTGTCACATGTGAATTGGCTCTGTAGTTTAAAATTTTGCAGCACAAGAATGCTTCAACAAAGTGGCATACATATGAAAGATATGTGTGGAAATGTGCCATTTCACCAATATGATGCAACACCACTTTTCCTGTTGTGATAGTTTATTAGCCAGCAATCAAAAGGAGAGATTATCCATTGCAACAATGCACTGTGAATTTAATTAACAAACAATAAGCTCCTCAACATATTGGAAAATAAAAAGAAACATTACCAGTTGCTTGCTCTGCGAAAAAGGGGAGGCAGAAGGTTTATTTATTTATTTTTAGGATCTCTCACCCTTACAGGCACAAAACTGCGTCCATGGGCTGATTCAGAGTGGAGCATATATATCTATGTACATAATTTCAAGATACCAGGGCAATACCAATAAGTAGAAGAGAAAAAGAGAAAAAAAGACCTAAAACGTGAAATTTAACATTTGAGAAATTAAATTGGAAAAATTAGGGGGAGACCAAAAAATTATGGCTCTAATTTTGTGACTAATACTATTGAGAAATGACAGCTACTCAGTTAAAGAGGGGAGACGCTTAGTAGCTTTTACAAAGGAGAGTAGATGAGGGAAGTTTCAGTGGTCAGTGATAAGGATTGAAAATGTTAGTGGGAGTTTTAGCTTCCTGAGCTGCTTGCGCAAGAGGGACCTAGGAACTGCAAATTCTGGACAAATGGTAAGAAAATGGTCAAAAGTGTCTTTAGATCTTAAAGTACAAACTGTGCAAAAAGCATCCAAAGGACAATCTATTCTTAATAGATAGGAATTGAAGCCTACATGAACAGTCCATAATTGGGTAAGAGCCAAATTTTTGCCTTTGGTGAGATTCCCCTAGCAATAGAGTGTGTGAGGGGGTTGAGTTAGCCTTTAAGACATTTCAAGACTGATTCAGTTGGTGTCTCAAGTAACTGGTTATTGGAAAGCTTTTTGAAATTTTGTTTAGAGGCTGAGAGAAAAGAGAGAATATATATTGGGCTAAAGATTATAGCTGATTGATAAGAAAGGGCCATTTTTTTGTCCCAATAGTCTGCAACTTCATTTCTCAGAATGCCACAGTGGCCTGGGCACCATTTGATGAAGAAGGAAGAGTGTGGCATTATTTTATGGAGAAGATTGAGTTGATTGCAAGTATAAATTATGAGATGGTTACCTGGACGGACTGAGGGCGGGGAGGTGAGTGTTTGAACTACTTATAGGTTGTCTAGTAAGATAAATATTCTTCCGAGGGATCCAAACAGAGGGTGGCAGTAAAGTAGGTGGATTGCTAAAACATCACCCATTATCTCGGCTTTGTATATTGAGTGGTCTTAAGCTTCCCCAAGTTTCCATTGGTAAATTGTGTTGGTAACTGGAAAATATGCCAAAGATGCTGTGCCAAGATTTGGTATGAAAAAACCATCAGTGTAGATAACTGTGTCCCCAAGAGAAAGGGATTGAAGTAATTCTGGTATCAATCACAATTGTGAGATTTTGGTGGTGTGGGTGCTCAGCTCAGGGCACAAAGACTGGAAGTTAAGAGTGTCCCATGGAGAGAAGAAGTGCTCTAACATTTCAGCTGGGAAAAGAGGGGTCCATTTCCGAATTTCCCTATTACTTTTCTGAAGGTGAAAGCTGTGTTTGTGTAATTTGGGGACAAAATTTGGAGTGAAAATTTGGTCAATGGTGGAGAGAAGGGGATGGGTTGTGGATGGGTGCGTTAAACAGATGAGGTTAGGGAAGAAACATGAGTCAAGCCAGTCTTTACAAGAAAGAGAGGCCATTTCATGAAATAGGAAGCATATAGGAGTGGATTTAAAGGCCCCTAAAGCGTATTGAATTATTTTTTTATTGATAAGTTGGAAGGGATTAGAATCAAGCTTCTTTGATGAAGGATGTTGCCAAACAATTGCTGCATATTCCATTGCAGATTTGATGCAACCACATGAAAATCTTGAAAAAGTGGAATATGATAAGTGTCAACCTCCTGAAGTGAAGGGAGAGAAGATACCTAGTAGCCTGAGGGCTTTGGCCATAATCATTTTTATATGTTGCTTGTAGGACAGAGTTTTATCAACAACTACCCCTATCCATTTAGCATAATTTACCAGTTTAACTTGTTCCCCTTTCATATTTATGGAATTATTTAGGATGCAATTTTTGCATTTTGAAAAATTAATCCATTTGGTTTTGGATAGATCAAAGAGGGTGCCTTTTTGGTTGCCCCATCTGACCACTTGATGTAGAATTTTTTGTACTTTAAGATGTAAATGGAAGGGATCTTTTTATGCCACCATAATAGAAATATCATCTATGTAAGCTAGCGTCAAAGAGGATTGGTTAGCAGATAAAATATGGATGAGGTCAGCAGTAAAAAGAGTGTACATTAGAGGGGAGAGAGGGGAGCCCTGGGGGATGCCCAATGCAAAGTAATTGGGGGGAGTGATAAAATTGACAAAGGCAATAGAAGTAGAAAAGTGAGATAGGAATCTAGCAATAATCTGTGATAAGTAGTTGGGGATCGAGAATCTAGACATATATTGAATCAAAAAATCAGGGTTTACCAAAGGGAAGGCACTTTTAACATCTAAGAAAATGGATACTGCAGTATGTCCTTTCCACCACTGGTCTTTAACCAGATATTGTGTAAAAGCAAAGCGTCAGATGTTGCCAAACCTTTGTGGCCACCAAATTGGGCCTGTGGAAGAAGACCCAGGGATTCTATGTGGTAAGTGAGTTTTTTTGGTGATTATTGATTTGAAAATCTTGCCAAGTGTATTAAGAAGAGATATGGGCCTGTATGCAGAAGGAGCGGTGTAGTCAGCCTTTCCTGGTTTGGGGAGCATGATTATTTTTTCAGTCCTCCATGCCAATGAAAATTAGCCATAGGTTATTCTCTAGTGGCTGGAATCAATGCTCACACTAATTGACACAAACATTTGATGCTGTCTGTGGTGAAAATACAGTGTCACTGTTCTGATTGCTCTCATCATTTTTTTTACTGTGTTGGGCATCTATCTGTATCATGATCATGATCATTGTTCATTCCACTGTTAAAACACTTTCATTTTCCCTGTTTCTCTCATTTCAGTCATTTGATAAAATGCTTTTCTGGCTTAACATTCACTGTAAAACACCAGGTCACTTTCTAGGGTGTGGAAATCAAATTCTCTATAATTTCAACCGTCTTTGTTTTTTGGATTCATCAGCTAAAAAAATGGAATTTGACAATCAATTCAACACCTGCAATTTTGCTTGAGTGCTGGAAATAATTGTACTGTCCATTTAACGAAAAAAATCCTACATTTGGTTATTTACATGCTCCTATAATTTATTGTACTCTTTGAAAAAATAAAAATTAATTTAAATCACCAGCTGTTGAATCCAAGAAAACAAAGCATGTCAAGTAACATGAAAAAAGTGCATTCATTCTATATTTTAAATGCGTGACTTGACTAATGATGGGGCTGTATCAGACACTGGATGGGTGCGTGCTCAATTCTAAGTGTCACCTGGCGCTTTGTCACCATTTGATTTCAATGTTTATGTCAAGTGCTGTGCCTGGTCCAGGTAAAAAATAGGCAAGGGCCTGTGGTAAGTATGGGATTGTGAAAATTAAAAAATGAAAAAATTACTAAATGGATGAGACCAGACCATTAAATACCAAGGGATTCAGGAAAAGGAAGCACTGGAAAAGAGATAAAATGAAATTAAAATTTGAAAAAAAGCTAGTTGCTTAGATGCGCAAAAAACTGATCATGTGCATTAGAACTGCAGCTCCTTCCAGCCGGGTTAGTCTGGCAAAGTAGTAATTCACAGTTTTTTTTTCAAAGTTCTGTCTATATAGACCCCCCTCCTCTCCACCAACTTTTGATATCCATCTTTATTTTCTAGTTTTAAAGCTCCCCATTATTTACCCAGAAATATATTTTTTGATCTTTCAAATAGTGTTTATTGCATCTTTTTGTTTCAAAGTTCATTAGATAATTGGCATAGTGTTTTAGCACTGACTTTTTAGCTTATTTATAACTATCTTTTTTGACCCATTTGCATTTTTGAGATTGCAGCTACATCAACACAGTCCCATCCGGGTGGATAATGTAAGTTATATGATTAGTAATTCACTTAATTTTTCACTTTTAATTCATTCAAAAGAGCGGGTTGTATCATCACAGAACACATTATTTGCTCATTGTTAGACTAGTATTGATAAAGCCAGCCATTGGGTATTATAATTGATGGGGAAATTCAATCACTCATTTAAGCATTATTTTCATGCTCCCAAATAACTGAAATTCTTATTTTTTTTGCCTCACCCCAAACCCCTCAAATTCCACTCCCCAAGTATGCCTCATTCAAAAAAATGGAAAGCGCAGTTAAGACAAAGAACTTAATGAGAAAGCACAGCTGCTTTAAATCACAAATAAATCATTGAAAGTCCACTATAGAGCACCGTGTTACTTTCCTGGAAGGAAATACTGCAATAACTATAAAACTTCTCAGGTCTCAGAAAAGATTCTTGCGCTTCAACCAAGAAGACAATCAATTTTCCTGTTCTTATAAAAGCATATCCCCTAGATGTGCTGAGGAAAATGGGAAAACTTAAGGATGTGCGCAAATGTGTGGCATATTTAAACTCCATAAAGCATGAGGTAATTTGTAATGAGGCGTACAAGTCAGGTGGATCAAATGGGGATATGCATTCCACTGGGAAGAAACTTGGTTAAAGTCATTTATTTGATCTATGTTAGTACTTCTTTTAATAATTATTTACATGATAATAATGCTTTTGCAGCACTCTATACAAATCATTTAATTGGGGACAGGGACAGGGAGGAAGCCCTTAAATTTATATTTGGTTTGTATGCCCACTTCTATAGGGAAATGTTGACTACAGCATATCAACAAACCGTGAATTATTGTTCTGAGATTGGAATTTCTGATTACAGTGGTGTTATGCTATTGGTGGAAATCTCACCTGGACAACAAATGGATTCAGAAATGATCCCCATTGTGACAAAGATTCCAGTGATCTTTCCTTTGGAATTTGGTACCCTATGACAAAATACAGGGTTCTGGAGGAGAGCACATGGCATGAAAAGCACCCCAGGTAGGAGGACAGACATCTTCTATTTCCTGAAATTGAGTGGGAGGTCAGCTTTTAGTTATGTGATGGTATTTGGGTGGTGGTATGGCCTGGTAATACTTTACTTCACCAAAACAGTCAGTGCATAGAATTTTCAAATTTTACAAGATTAGGACCATCAATACAGGTGGCTAAAAGACTCAGTAAGTCCCTTATTGAATTGGCAGAAATTGTACCAAATGTTCAAAAATTCATGAGAATAAATAGTGAAAACCAGCTAAAATCTTTGAAGGCTCATTTATCTATTTTATTAAAAGATGGGAATGTTACTGATAAAAAAAGATAAACCAGTACAGGGGTTTGTATTCCAAAGCATGTTTTTCTCTAACAAAATTGATGAATAAAAAAAGATAGTGTGTTTATATTTTACCAGGCTTCATATTTTTACTCATATTTTATTATATTAAGTAGTTTCATTTCCTTTTTTGTGATACTCTATTGCACCCTTAAAAAATTAAGTTTTTACTTTCCAGGTTGGATGCAAGTTCTGGGAAAATAATTATCCTCATTAAAATAGAAGGACATTAAAAATAAAATGTCTACCTATCATTCTCTTTGCACCCAAATATTTTTTAATTAAGTAGTTAGATAGTGGTAAAAATGGATTCTAATTCCAATATCCATTCTTTTAAAATGCTTTTTTCATTAATTCAACATCTCAATTCTTTTGGAAACCCTCAGAAATCTTCCCATGTTTATTTTATTATAATACTCTTTTTATAACTTGCTTATACAAGCCACTCTTGTTTTCTGAATTACCTCATATATCTTTCACTTTGTTTCCAGCTTAAACTTTATTCTGTGCCTCACAAAAAATATGATGTAATATATAACTGATAGTACCTGCCTTTTTAATCTTTTTAATGGCTCATGGGACAAGTAATCTGGATATTTCTGGTATCTCAATTGGAATCTTTTATCAATTCTCCTTGTTCTCAACCTAAAAAGGGCATATATTTTTAGTTAAGCACAAAAATATTAGAGAAGTATACATGATATATGATACATGAGGCAATAGATAGTTTGAAAAAAAGGGAATATGATGCTGGCTTTTCACAAGCAGAAATAAGGGGAAGATTCAATTACATTATTTCCACAAGAATCCGCACTTCATAGGCTTGGATTTTGATCAATCCATTTATTAATTTTTTTTATCTCATTCTATTCTAAGATTTGAATGGATATGCAACACAATAGTACAGGCACTCAATGAAACATGGAAAAAAAACCAAGAAGCATGAAGCATGTATCAAAGGAGATAGATATAGAACAGAGGTTGAAGGGTTTATACGGGAGTGCCAATTTAATTGGAAGTTTTTTGGTTAAGTGACCTTTCCTCCTTTCATTAAACCCGTTTTTCGACTGCATAACTATTTTTCCAAAAAAAAAGTATATTTTGTAAGAAAATAATGCAATAATAAAGTATAATTCATATATTTTCTGTCTTTGGATCTGGTGTCAGAAAAATAATCTGAGTATGCATCTTCTAAAGCTATATTTCAACAGACAAATTCTTTGAACCCTTCAACCTATCTTTTCCAGCTGGTTATTAGCAAAATGTAAAATAAAAATATTAAAATCCAGATTTGTTTTTGTCATAATCCAAACGGTGTGTATCTTCTCTCATAACAAGTGATGAAAAACTTAAAAATCTATTTATCATTTTTGTAGATGATCATAAAAGGAAAAGGTTACCCTTTATGAAAACATAATGATTCTCTGCCAAAAAAATTAACTTTCATAATTTGGAATGTATTTACAGAACTCCAGAGTACATGAATCTTGATAAAAATTCCAAAGGCTCTTCAGAAAAAGATGGTATATTTTTTTTTTCATGAAAATATTCAAAAAATCACAAAAATGATTAACTCAAAATGGCACATATTATTGAACTTACAGATAAAAATGCAGCATCTGGAAATGAAGAAATAGATTATAACCAATCTGATGACCCTAATGATAATTCTGGGGATTTTTTAGAGAGTAAGTTCTGTATTCTGGTATTTTTTGTGTTGAAGGAAATTTTTAAGGAATCACAAAAATGATTAATTCAAAATTCATGGTTTACTTGAATATACAGATATCAATGCAGCATCCATAAATGAAGAAATGGATTATAATCAATATAATGACCATAATTATGTTTCTGAGGATGGTACAGATAGTAAGTTTTGTATTCAATATTAAAATGATATTTTTTATTGATATTTGTTTTTAGATAGCAATAATCAAAAAAGGTAAAATTTTATGCAAAACAATATTCTTTCACCAATCCAAATAATCCTACTGCCAGTGATGGTGTGTATTTCTTTCAAGAATTTTTTTTAATTAGACTACAAGAATGTGTTTTTCTCTGATAATCCACTTGGATTTGTAGGTTTTGACTCAGATGAAGAAAATGAAGCATTTAATGCTCACTTGGAGGAAAACTTTGATAACTCAGAATATGATTCAGAAAGTAAGTTTTATATTTGAACTTTGATAGAAATACTTTTATTGACATTTATGTAAGATCATGATGGGAAACTTGATTCATTATCATTACTTAGAATGAAAAAGTTGAGGAAAGCACAAAGCATGAAGAATAAAAGAGAAAGTAGAGAAAAATCAGGGCTTGCTAAGGCAGCTTCATCAACTCAACTCCCCAGCTCATCATTCCCTTTGGGTGGATGCATCATCTCAATTTTTTGACTGATACTTGGGATCTCACCTCACAATGAGGTCATTCCAGATCCCCCCTTACAAGAAATTATTTCAACTAAATCAAATCTTTTAGAAGAACATGAAAAAAAACTTAATGTAGCCAAAAAGAAATATGGTGATGACTATCAGGCCAAAAAAATACCAGCAGCCAAAAGGGAAACTTTGAAAAGAATGGCAATTCGAAAACTAAAAGCGTCTTTTAAAGCCACTTCTTTTGCTTCATCTGACTTAGTAATTCTATCACTTTGTCAATCAATTGATTCTAAGTGGAAAAAAATAACCAAGACAAATCTAGATTCCGCTGGTTTTCCCTGTGCCAAATTCAATTGGCTTTCACCTATTGGAAGTGTTTGGAATGAAAATTTTTTTGACATTATTTTGACATTGTAGACCAGCTGCTACAACTTGTGAGGATTTCAATCCTTTTTGATTCTGCCTTCAGCTGCTACAACTTGGTGTGTAAATGAGATCATGAAACTTTGGCTCTCTAATAGAATGGCTGCCTACCAAAGAAATAAAAGAACTTCTCAAACATGTGATTCTTCTGAGCTAAAGTAGATTGAAGAAAAGAAGAAGGAACAGTGCAGAATGGAAAAGCTTCAATGTGATGTGAGTGTTTTATTTTGTTTAAATGTGCAATAGTTCATGATCTAAATAGATTTAAAACAATTGCATGATCTGCAAGAATAAACAGCAATTAAAATTCTTAAACCCCAATACGCTGCAGTTTTTGATGACATTGAAATTCATTCAGAGACTGAAATTTATGAAAAGGGAAATAGATTTTGAGTTCCCTTAACTTGGAGAAGCAAATATATGATTGAATGTATTCAAAGCTTAGACTCCTTGTATTTAGGACAATGTTCTGCAACTGCAAAGAGAGCAGTAAAAATTCAAAACACAAAAGCCAAAGTTTTACACAATGATAGACAAGCTCAGCCTTCCACATCTGAAAATAGAGATTCTGGCCCTTCCACAACCAAGAACAAAGTTAAAGCACCATCAAAAGATGATTTCACATTACTTCCTCCAAAAATTCTCCCCAAAGATTTCTATGATGTTGAATACCTTGAAAATCTTGGTGAAGTTGAATGGGATGCTTTAAGTGTTGTTAAAGGTATTGGGATAGAAAATTTAGCTAATTTCATAGCAAAAAGAGCTGGTGCATCAAGTGAAGAATTTTTGTAACAAGAATTAAATTTTTTTTTGTAAACTTATTGCCAGCTTTATTTTAGGTTTTTGGATGCAAGAAGATAAAGAGCTGGGGAATTGGGGTGGTTAATTCTGAGGTCTGATAGGATGCAGCAGTGTTTCAGTTTTTCAAAGATTTAATTTAGATAGTTTTATTGGTAGAATAAGTGTCCACTTGATACATGTTTTCAGCAACACTACCATTCTCTCTCACTAATGGATATTTTGATATTATATTTTTAAACTTTTGGGATAATGAATGATATTCCATAGTACTATTGTTTCCACCTGATTTAAAAGAATAATGCTTTTATCCTGATGTTTTTTTCAGTTTTAAAGGAAGAAACACATTTTTTAATAAAAAAGCTTATCTCAGTGTCTTCCACAGAAATAGTGATCTATTCCCCCACCAGCTCATTGTAAAATAATAGAAAAATTAAGTAAACACTGCATTTTCCAGAAAATTTGATAGAAAAAAAAAGAATATTAATCAATGCAAGTAAATCATCAATGTGAAAAAGAATCTAACTCAAGCATTCAGAAACATTTTAAAGAATAGAAGTAAGAAGGGTATTATTGTGCTTGATGGAAAAATCTAAGAGCAAAGATGATAGATTTCAATTGTGAACTGTGAGGAACTTTTATAGCCCAAAACACTGAGTAAATAATTCTATAGTGACAGGGAAAAATAAAAAAACCAGTACCAAGAAAAATAATATACAGAATAAAGAATTAAAAATATACCCACTAAGAACCCATGAGACCATATTTAAAATGGAAGATTTTTCCCTACTCTGGAAGTGTTTCCAATCACACACACTTAAACATCATGCAAGTCCCTTAAGTCAGTCCTCAAGAATAACATGATAAAATTCAAATTAATTTTTTTATCTATATACATGTAATGCCCTGCCTTTGTGTTATCCGTACAATCATCAATATTAGGCAATGTTTTATCAACTAACTAATTGATTGTATGCTGTATGAGCCAAAGGTTTGATCATGATCATGAGCATACTAGAGCATGGGAAGGCTTCAAAAGTATTTAAGATTCCATTTCAGAAAGACCAGATAATATTTGGAAAGAAATCTATATAAACCCATAATATGTAAGCTTGTACTCAATTGGATGTTTTTATTGGGACATTCCCTCTCTTCAGAACTAATCTGATAGAACTTTACAGCATTTCTCATAGAAAAAAAATACTATGTCAGGTATTTATTTCACTTTAATTTTAATGATTTTTAGTCTTATAAGAACTTCATTAGGAGAGAAATAAACTTTGTATTCACTAATACCTATTCAAGGTTTCACTTCTTCTAAAGCATTCAATCATCATCTCAACCAGATTGGTGTTTCACCACCCAAGAGCTGTTTTTTTCAATCAATAATAGATTTTTAAGGTTGGTTTTGCGTAAATATTCTCAAGAAATTGATTATACACCACCATATCTTGAAGAAGAGATTTCAATGATCCCACAGAGTGTAAAAACCTACTAAGTTAGTCTCTGAAAAAAGATTTGAGACTTAAACAGTCAAAGCTCTTGGGAATGGACAGATATCAAAAATTACAACCATATTTGTTGATATATGTCTTCAGGAAGCTTTAGAGATGGGATTTTCATGTATCTCAATCAATTTTGATAACCCTGACTCACAACTTAATAAGCTTGTAGTTGAGCACCTTATAAATCACTTCTTATATTCACTTTGGAACAATGCTTTCTCACATTATTAATTTAATTCACCCAAAGATATAGAGGATCAGCTCCCTCTAATCATAAAACACTGGATCTTGGGTATTAAAACAGAAAATAAACAAATTATAAGTGATGAATCCAAGAAAAAAAAGAAAATGCTAAGGATTTGAAGGAATGTAAGTAACCAGTTTATCTCTTTTCTCATTTCCTTTGCTTCAAGCTTTTAAACTTACTTTTTTTGTAAAAGATACGTGATTTGCGTCAAAAAACATTCTTTCAACACCTTTCTAAGAATGTGGATCTAGACTACTAATTTGATGATCCATCATGTGTTATAGACATGGATGAGACTGAATCAGGAGAGCTTTATAGGCTTCATTTACCCTGGACGAGCTCTCAATTGGCAGAGTCTTACCATGAAGTTGACATAGTATATTCAAAAAATTTGGAGGCACATAAAAAAAAGGCACTTGATCCATAAAAATATTATATATATTCAAAAAGATTCAGATAAACTTACTGTTAGCAATATTTTTCCTTCCAATCTTCCATTAAACTGCTATAATTTTGAATTTTTAACTCCTCAGCAAATTGAGGGACTGACTAATAAGTCAAATATTCTCATTCCTTCACTGAAACACTTATTATAGATTCTATAATAACATTGATGATATAAATCATGCATAGGTTAATGAGTTTAGTTCCAATAGAGATAATTTGATTTTTATTTACACATGAGATGTTTATTTTATAGAAAATTATTATGTATAGATATCCTTCACTTTATCATTTTCAAGTTTAAGTATAAATCAGCTTTGGTCAAATTAATGCTGCTATCCAAAGAGACTTCTCAAAGCCATAAGTCTTAAATTAAATAATAGCCACAAGTTAGCCTTAGCGGAATATCTAAGTACCTTACTGTGTATTAATTTGATATAATCAAAATATAATATTTTAAAGAGCTATTTTCACTTCAATTTAACTCCAAAAATTATTTGAGGAAGTTTTGACAAGTAATTTATATTAAGAAAATAAAAGGTGAAATAAACATTATGATTTGCTGAGAGAAAATAAGGAGCTCTCACAAATAATAGGCTTCAAAAGTACAAATATTTTTCTTTATCAAATACATAAATAATTATTAGTTTCTTTTTTTATTATCCCTATTTAATAAGTGTAAATTTATTCCAAAAAATACCTCAAGGTCTTTTAATTTTTATTTTATATAAAAAATTATGGGAAAGCAATTTTTACCAAAAATGTCACACCAATCAATGATGAAATTTTTCCATTAAACTGGAACTTTAATTGTTTCAATAGAACATCTGTGTATATTGCAATGTAGAATTAAATTAAATTTAAAATTTTTTTGAGAAAAGATCTCATGATAGCTTTGGAGGTGACTAAAAATATCCATACTTTTAATAAGTATTTGTGATGTGGAATAAACATGATATTAACCATTTCTTTACTCAATCTCCCTAAAATTTTAATGTAGTGATAATTTTCTAGTATTATACAAGTATTTTCTATCAAGGGCTCACACTTCATTATATCATCCAAAAATATTATTATTTAAGATGGAATATTTGCAAATAAAAAAATTTATTCATGTGATCTGAAACCTCTTCTGCATATTGGATTTTTCCAGTGACACATTGTGAGATTTAACAGTTCATTCTTATCTCAATATTAATTAAACTCACAAGTTGGGTCAAATACTAGTATTGAAGACCCCAGAATCATTCTCTAGTGATAATATATATAGTTTTTTTTCTCTACAGAATATGTCTGGGTATGATATAATTTACCAATTCATAGAGCTCCAGTGCATTGAGCATCATTATACTGACACTGATGGATGTGAAGAAAAAGGAAGAGCTTTCTCAAAATCTGGATTTAGGCATCATTTAACAAATAATGAGCTGAAAAAATAAGCAACTGAGAAAGTAAGTTCAAATGTTGCAAGTAGTTCCTCATCTTCCACACAGAAATTGTTAGAAAAAATGGTAATCTTCTTTATGAAAAGCAATTTTAAAGTGCTTTAAATTATTTATATTAATCATAAAGCAATAGGATCTTGATTCTCACCATTCATCAAGTAGTTCAAGTTATACTCAAAAAAGTAAATCTTATTTGGAATATTCTGCTCCACAAAGATCATTGGATTACAGCAATAACACTTTCTTTGTTGATACTTCAGAATTTTAACCACCTAAAATACATCATTATTCATCTGTATATTTATCTTCATTGCTAAAATCCACTCAAAGCTACTTAATTTCAAAGATCTCAAAAGATCAACCTGCTTTTCTTTTGGATGCAGATAGTAAAAACTGTACTAAAAAATCTACCCCATCTCATCTTGCACCTTCAGACTCAAAACACAAGAAGGAAATTCCAAAATCAATCATGTCTATTTTGAGAATCCTTAGCCTTGAGCCCTATATAAAAACAATTCTTTGCTTTCATTCATGCTTCCACCAGCCTTTTCAAAGCATTAATGATTACACTTTAACACATTAAAAATGTGAGCAGTTATTATCAAATTGTTGAAAGGAGAAAAAAATCAAGAAGTTCTATGTAATATATCTCTTTTTTAAGAAAATTCTAATAACAAAAAAAACTATCAAGCCAATAACTCATCAACTAGCTTTCCTGGTTTCTTCAACTACCCGGTTTCAAGGAAGATCTTGATACACCACTACATCATGATGTGAAGAAAAGTGAAACATATACTGATGTTTGGGATGGATCAGTATGGAAAGAAATGGCGGGAAATGATGGGAATTTCTTTACAGCTATAAGTGGTAATCTAGTTTTTAGATTCTATATTGACTGGTTTGATCCTTTGGGGAAGTAGAGGGGACATGGTATTGTGTCATTA
Source organism: Hemileia vastatrix (assembly GCA_030280995.1). Taxonomy (NCBI): domain Eukaryota; kingdom Fungi; phylum Basidiomycota; class Pucciniomycetes; order Pucciniales; family Zaghouaniaceae; genus Hemileia; species Hemileia vastatrix. Next base: position 883,309 of record JASXTE010000017.1, on the reverse strand, counting down.
AGGGTAATAATTCTAGTCTGCCTCAACCTTGAAACTTATATACAATATAAACCTGAACATATATTTCTTGCTGGAATTACACCAGGACCTCATGAGCCAAGCCTTGATCACTGTAATAATTTAATTACACCTATGATTGATGAGCTTAATAAATTATTGAACAGCTTCTTCTTCTCAAAGACTCGCAAGTATCCTAATGGGCAGCTGATCAAAGTAGCAATTTTTCCTCTTATAGCTGACTTGCCAGCAATAAGAAAAATAGCTGGTTTCTCATCTCATGCTTCAAATCTCCCCTGTTTGTTTTGTTTCATATCACACAAGCAGTTGATGAGACACTTGGAAACTACTTGCATCAAAGCCCGAACAAATGAAAATCATATTTCAACTGCTCACAAATGGAATCATACATCAACTGCAAATGAGAAGAATTCAATATTTAATTCAGATGGTGTTTGATACTCTAAATTTCTGGAGCTTCCATACTGGAAACCAGTTGATCTTTTAAACATTGAAGTGATGCATTGTTTACTGTTGGGAATGGGTAAAGATTTTAGTTACAATTACCTCAAAGTTAAAAATGTAGGAAAAAACCTATCAACTATTTCCTCAAAAAAAAGGAAGGCACAGAATACAATAAAGATACCTTCAGAAATGGCAGATCTTCTTCAAATAAAACTCAAAAAATTTTGACCTCATCCTCTTCCTCTGGATCTTCATATAATTTATGATCATCTTCTTTTTTATCCAGCAATTATGAGTCATCTTCTTATAAAATATCCTAAAAATCCAATTTAAGTATGAAAAAAAAGGAAAAGGTGATTATTTCAGCCAAAATTGAAACATCTAAAGAGATTTCCTGCTCAAAAAATAGAAAAAGAAAAAATGAGGATTCAAATGAAATCACACAAAAGCAACAGAAGCAGGACAGCTCATCCTCAGAATCTTCAACAGAATCTTTTATACAGAAAGAAAATTTAATGGAAAGTTTTTTAAGTAAATCAAATCTATCATCATCCTCTTCATCTTCTCAAGATAAAAATTATTATGAAGATGAGTCTAAACCTAATACAGATGATAAGATTTTCCAAAAAGACCGTGATATGGAAAAAACACCAAATATGATGAATCAGGAAATTTGTATAATCACTCAATAAGTCTAGGAAAACTAATGATTGTTCAAGAATGTGCTCAGAAAACTGAACTTCTAACTTGGATATCAAGAGTTCCAGTATGTTTTTGACAGCCAGGTGTTAGCCTAAAAGCCTCTGAGTGGCTTATCTTGTATATAGTTCTTTATGTTGAATCACTTATACCATGTTAGAAGTTGCAATTGGTTGGAGGGAGAGATAGAAAGCTTAGAGAAATTCTAGAATTTCTTATCAAAAAAATCAATATTCTTACTTATTTTTGGATCAATAAAATGAATCTGGAAAAACTTTCACAACTTTTAAAATAATATGAAATTCATTTAAAAATTAATTATAAAAATATAAATATGAATCCAAATATTCATATAGCCCAGCACTATCCAGAAGTGATTTCATGTTTTGGTCCATTATCTTCTTCTGCTGCTTGGGCCCAAGAACAAATGAATGGTTTTTTATGCTCCTTACCTATTAACAAAATAATTGGTATTTTTTCATATTCTCAAAAAGTATTAATTTTATTTATATTTTAACGAATAATTTATAAAACTTAAGTGAAAACAGATCAGACTATGATGAAAAGATTTGGAGGAATTGGCCGCTTCAAGTCTTTTATAGAGAGAGGCGATTTTGGAAGACACAAAGATATCAAAAATGATTATTCAACCAGTAAAATTTCTACAATAAGAAAGTTTAAAAAAGAGAAAGTAGATGAAAATACACTCACCAAAATCAGATCCTATACTGGAAACACAATGGTAAGAAAAATAATATTTTTCAAGAAATTCTGTAACTTATATATTTTAATGACAAGAGCTTGGTGAAGAAGTTAATATCTTAAAAAGCTTTGAACACAAGAAACTTTTCTACAGCTGCTATAGTAATCATCATGGAAATACAATGATAGAACTTAATCATTTGGGGAGTATCAGAATGGGTGTAATATTGAAAATATGCTACAGTCATGATATTTTTGATAATATATATATACTTCTAGGAATATTCACAGAGATAGAAGATAGAGATTTTTTAAAAAAAACTTTCTCCAGGTCTTGGAGCTTTTCTTTGCTACAATACCTGGGAAGAAGAATTTGTTGTAGAAAAATCACAAATAAAAGGACATATATCAAGACTAGTTAACTCATCAGATTTTCATGGAATAGGAAAAGACACTGCAACATTAATATCTTTGTATAGCTTATATTGTAGTTATTAATGATTTTTAAAACAGAATTAACTTTAAAAATTTAAGTTATGCAATCATTCAAAATTGAAACATAAATAAGGAATTTAATTTAATATGATGAAAAACAATATCAATAAAAGTAATGAAAAATGGTAAATGAAAAAAAAGAATATCTTTTCAATCATATCAATATTATTATTTTGAAAAATTCAAGAGATAAAATTAAATTTTAAACAATCCAATTAGAAAAAAACAAATTCCTATGCCTTTGTTTAAATCTCCCTAGACTTGAGCTGTTCATCCATCTCAAAATTATATTTTTTTTAAAATATAACTTGATATTTTCTTCCAGACCTATAAAAAGATAATATTAATTTCATATTGGATGCCTTTGTTCTCTATCTTTATGATTCTCAACTTGATTCAAAAAATCTATGTGTAGAGTTAATTGTTTTTTATCCTTATATAATATGGTACATGTACTAATGGTGTTCTTTTCAATTGATTTTAAAAATAATTCTAGCTTCCCCTTCTAATCTTTCACCATAAATCAAATACATTTTAGATTATATTGAACTAAATTTATGAGAAGGGTATCATTGACTATAATGAGCTTCTGATTAAAAATATTAATTTTTTACCGCAATGTTTCACAGGAAGTTGAGTATTTACTTGATTGACCCAAAATTGATAGAGATTTTCTTGACAAATTTTTCATTTCCATTCCAGCCATCTTAAAAGGAACTATTATATAATATTTTTGAGAATAATCATTAAATCCTTACACTTTAGGCTTTTAAATTCATTTTAATTTCTTGTTTGTTTCTCTCATTTTTTTACTTATTAGCTATTAGAAACTTTGCCTATCAGTTACTTTTTTTTGGTGAATTAACCAGCTGGTTTTTTTCAATTTTTTTTAATTCATTAGGAAAACTTTTGTTTTAAAATCAATTATTTTCCAGAATAATAATATTGGATATTCACATCACTATAAAATTTAAAATAAATACTTTACTAATTATTTTGCACATATTTATATAATATTCTGAAATATAAAGCATGTAAAAGCAGCAATTAAATTATATGTTTCCTTTTTTTCAAAAATTTATTTTAAGGATACAGGTATGCCAAAATTAGAGAAATAAAAATGAATTATATAAAGCACAAGAGAAGAACTTAACAGATTAATGAAGTATTTAGCCATCAGAAATAAGCATATAAATAAACTTTTCTGCATTAACCCAATTAAATTTTTTATCCTTATAAAATCATATTGTAATAAGAATTTAATGAATTTTTAAAAATATAAATAATGGATTAAAGGTGAATTGTTAAGAAAAAAATAATAAATAATTGAAAAATATATTCAACTAGTATTTTTCTCACTACAGAGAAGTGTCTTCAAATTTCTCTAGTTTTACACACCATGCAATATGGGGGGCAGAATTGCTAGCAAGTCTGCAAAATTCAACCCAAATTCACCACAGAGTGAAAACACATTGAGTTATTGACAAAAGAGCCAAGAAATCAGGGATGAAAACCAAACAGAAGAACAGTTTTTAGGTGGGTGTTCAAGTAGATTTCAGTATGAGTTCAGTCTGAGTTCAGGTTGGGGACTTGCAAGCAAGTCCACCCCCTATATTGTGTGGTGACATAATTTAATTTTTTCAAGTGTAATTATAGTATATTTTTATTTAATTTCTTTTAATTTACTATATCAGGTTTTTATTCAATTTATTTTTGTAAAAATATTTCATTTGATCTTCTTTTAAAATAGATTTTAAATTTTTCTAGCTGAATATATTTTATTCAAATCAAGATAGGATTCAATTATTTCTTCACTCAATATGACATCATTTTACTTAATGTTTTCTCTTTAATAATAAAATAAGATAAAAGTAGCTATCATTGGTTACTACATCAAATTTTTTAGTGATTGGTTATGTATTTTTTTCAATTTAAAGTAGAATTAATTCATTGGTTTTTAGATTTTTAGGTATTGTGGGCTTGCTTCTAATCTTATGCTTTTTTTCTTAATTTTCAGGTTTTTGCTTTGTATTTAGTTATCATTTTTTATTTTATTGTGAATATCTCTAGCTGTTCCTTATGTGGTGAGTTTTGTAGTGGCTTATTTTTTTTTACTACTTTCTAGTTTTTTTGTTGGTTAGATTAATAGTAGTTGATTTTTTGCTACTTTTCCAGTTGAAGTGGTTTTAGTTTGCTTGCTTGTCATTTTTAGTTAGTTGGGTGATTTATTTGGATATTTAGTTGGTTGGATTTTTCATTATCAATTTTGATGGTACCTCACACCACATGCAAACTGCAGAGGATTTTATGAAATCTTCACCCTGAGGATTAAGCTGGGAAACAAAATCATACTTGGGTATCAATTGAAGGCTTTGCAGAATTTATCAATCCTCCTCACCTTTTTGAAATTCAGCTCCCCAAAAAATGTAAATTAGTGGGATGACAATTTGGAAGTCAATGGGATTTATTATGAGGGATAAATTCAAATAGGAGGGAAAATTTTCATGAATCTGAAAAAGGATTGAAGTGGGATTCAAAATCCTAGTGATATTGTGCAGCTTATGAATTCAAGGACTGTGACTTTTCTGAAACTTCATCTTCTAAAATCCTGTGTCTAATACTCTTTCTTGGCCCATCTCTCTCCTAAACCCACTCAGAAAGCTTCTGGAGGCAATTATTACTAACTGGCTATCATATGTTATTGAGTCAAAGAGGCTCCTGCAAACCAAAAACTGTGGATGAAAACCAGGGAAAGAGGTTTCATATGATCTCCTGCACCTTAGCTCATAGTCCAAAAGTAAAAGAAAAATATGAAGAATAGTTTGTGTTCTTTCTAGAGAAATGAAAGGCATATTCCCATCATCTAATTTCTGTCAAAAAGTCAATTTATGGACCTCCCTCATTGGCAGCATCCAACCTCTATACTCATTACTATTGGCGAACCATTTAATTACTTTGCAATTTTTTCAACTATTCACTGGCACCTCTGTGCTAGCTATTATGGGTCTATTGGCCCTTTTTCCACTTATTTGGTCTCACTCAATATTATCAGATTTTCCAATCTAGTGGTTTGGCTACCTATCTATCATTACTAATCAGGCTGCTGTTTACTCAATGTACAATGGTGCCACTCATTCTGGTCATAATTTTTTTATTTTTGTCATTTATTTTTGTTGCATTATATACTGGCTCTTTGGTCAACTTTATCACTCAGATCAACTATCCCAGCACTCAATTATACTTTTTGGAAGTCTTTCATTGGGTGATGCCACGCTTGATTATTCCTAGTCTTTTGGCCATTTGTTAATGAATATATTTAAGTCGCCATGGTTTAGTCATTATTTAACCTGCTGACTGCCCTGCCTTGGGCCAAGGCCACCACCTCTGTGCAGTGCCTCTCAGACCATTCCTCCCTCAAAAGCTATCTATTCTGCTTCAAAGAAGTGGACTCCCCCCTCTGCTTCCTGTGCTCACTCAATGCCCTAGATACTCCCAAGCATTTAATATTATTTTTCCTGTCACATGATGGAGAGAGAAAATCTCTTTTTGATGCCGCCAAAAAACACAAACTCCCCTTTAATATTTCAGCCTTATTATCCCCTTCTACCATAAACCAAAATGTTGCTATTTTCTTAATTAACTCAAACAGGTTTCTTAATAATGTCCCTCTTTCCCAATAGATCCATCATCTAGTCACCATCTAAACGCCTTGTTGACCCTAATTTGTTACTACCTAATCTGTACTTTTCTATCTACATTTGTGCTCTCTCCTTCCACTACAGCACATGTTTGTTTTGCCATGGGGTGCAAAAATTGTGCAACAGTTAAAAAAATATTATTTTTTGCACTTAAGACCCATCTAAAAACTTAAGTGCCAAAAATAATTGTTTTGTTACTGTTGCATAACAGCTGCGCCAGTTCTGCACCCCAAGACAAAACAAACATTTATTTTAGTGTAATGCAAAACAAGGAGATGTACTTTGATTTACAACTCAACTATCAGGCAGTACTAAATCAATTCTTGAAACCTCAATCACTCTCTTCTTGTTTTTGCTCATTGATTTTGTTTTCCACCATTTCATTACCATTACTAAAAAAAACATGGATATTTCTTTATACTGGCTGTTAATGTTTAATAATTAGACAAAAAGTTTTGTTTTATGGTGATTAGGGGGAGGAGATTTTTAAAATAAATTGACTAGATAAAAATAAACAATTGGCAAAATATTCTTTAAAAAACAGATCAGACAACGTTTAAAAGGGAGGAATTGACAGGATAGCAAAGAAAAAAAATAGTGATAAAAATGAATGAATAGAAAGCTGCCTTGCAAGCTGAACAATATATTTTAAGGAAGAGAAGAATGTTGGGATGGATGATTTTGATGATTTCCATGTGAATAGTGACATAGATAGGATGATACAAGGCCTTTTTGCATGGTGAATGTCATTTTAGGCTGAAAATATGACCAAAACATTTTTGTCAGAAAAAAATGAGCCCAAGCCCCCTCCTAACCTTAGGTGCAAAAACAAGTGTAGCATAACTGTTATACCACCATTGTGACCCAGGGAAAAACAAATATATTTTGTAGTGAAACACTAAAGCACTTGTTTTTTTGCCATGGGGCGCAAAAATTATGCAACAGTTGTGCAAAAGTTACAAAACAATTGTTTTTTGAACTTAAGACCCACCTAAGACCTTTAAGTACCCTAAAAAAAATTACATAACTGTTGCGTAATTTTTGCACCATTGTTGTGCCACAAGATGAAATAAATATTTTATTGTAGTGTGTTAAGGGAGACAGAGTCATGCAAAAGTAAAATAACAGGGGCTACTTGAAGGCATCTAAGTCTCACCACATAATCTTGTTATAAGCAATCTGGAATGGTCCTAAACCTTTGGCTGTGTGTGAGGGGTGATTCCACATGATTGAAGCATCTTTCATGAGTGATTTAACACATCCCTGTGCCAGTCTAAGAAACAAAAATGATGGATAACCAACTGTGATTTGGAAACAATTAAATATAAACACAAAAAGATAATAGGACAGGTAAGGAAAGACTAAAAGAAAGTAGAACGTGAAAGTGTGGAAGGATTAAAAAAATGGATGGAAAAAGTAGGGTAGAGGTAAAAGTAACATGCAAAATAGAGAAAATGTGTGGTGAGATTGTCAAAAGTAGAGGGGTGAAAAATAGAAGAAGCAAGAAACAAGGAATGTATGTAGAAAGAAAAGGATGATGAACATATAGGGTTTAGAAGTGGAATGAAAGGCAGATGATAACAACAGACAAACAAAAAACAGGGATCTTGGAATAAGTAACTACTGAAGTAATGCCCTAGGCTCAAAAAGAGTCACTCCCTGAATCACACCCATAAGTCAACCCTGAAACCAAAAACTGAACCAGACGTCTGGTTCACCGTTTTTTCCCCCTGTGAATAATGTTTCTCATTTTGGGTGTTTTTTAAATCAACCAAGAATTAATCAATAGAGTAAGGAAGGTAAGAAAAGAAGGCTCTATTTCTTTTAAAGTTTTATGCAGGTTTGAAAAGTATAGAGTCTGGGAATGGCTTCCATTTTTCTCTTTCAATGTCATAATTTGAAATATACATGTGATTAATCCACTTCACTTGAGGTTTTAGACCAACAAACCATGCTGCTATTGTATCACCACACAATATAGGAGGGCAAACTTGCTAGCAAGTCTTCAACCTTGAACCTAAATTCATATCTAATTGAGCACACATTGAGGCAGTGGTTAAGCTATAAGGAATAAAGTGTGAAAGTACATTGAGCCTCTGATGAAGCTTGCTTTATTATCTATTGAAGTACATGTGAACATTTTTTGAAAAAAATTTCAAGCATTTAAAATAAAATTTTGTAATGTTATGTTGAGTCAGCCCTCCCAAAAGCTAAGCCAGTATGGAAAGCTACAAAAAGTTTAAAATTATTATATATTTTGTTTCATGTAAAACCAGAAACACCCCAATTTAAATTGAAAGAAAAGTGAATTTAAATGTTTAAATAATTTTAATTAATTGGTAATATATGTTGAAATTATAAGACACTATAGTAAATCATTCAAGAAAAATATTTTTGCAATTAATATCTTCCATTAAATTTCCTAAGTAATAATTTGAAACAAAAATTGAGTTCTAATTATTCAAAATGATTTTATTAATCATTATTGATATTTAAGATATCTGAAAAATGTAAAAAACTTATAAAAATGCAGGGAATAACAATTTGGTTATAAAATTAAGCTCTAATATAACTATCTATTCTGTTTTCTATCCAATTAATAAAAAAGACATGCATGTAATAGTATTTTTGACAATATATTAACCCTTAATCTTCAAAATATGAAAAAATAAAGACATAAAATGAAATTTTATTGGACTGAATAGTATAAAAATGGTTTGTTTGATTTCTTTTTTTTTTGAATTGATTCCATTCCTGTTTCCATTCTCTATAACATATTTCTCATGTTATACTAATATTGTATTTTGTATAACACAATTTATTACCTCTCCATTCCTACCTTCCCACTTACATAAATAATTATCTTTAATATTATTCCCCTGTTAAAAATTTCTTTTCTTTTCCCTCAACATAACTATTTTGATGATTTTAAGCCCTTTCTTTTGCTATCAAACACTCTCTGATCTTTCAGAAGCATCCCTACCCCTTTCCACTTCTTTCCATCCCTATTTATCACTTCCCCAGACCTTTATGCCTGTTTTAGCTCATAGAGACCAAGAGAATGTTTTTTGAGAAGAAAGTGTAAAGGAATTGATGAGAGGGTAAGTGTAGAAAAAGACAAAGGGTGATGATAAAAATTGGAGATATGGGTTAAAAAAAGGGGTAGAGAGGGAAGTAAAATGGGTTTAAAGAGTCTGTAAATATAATTAAGGATAGAAAAAGGGATCAGAATGGGTTTAATTTTAAATTGAAGTGTATTGGAAGAATTTTGGAGCTATTTTATTGGACAAGAAACAGGTTAAAATTTGGGGATAGGGAGTGAAAGAAAAAGGAGGAGAGAAAAGTGAATGGTGAATGGAAGGTAGAAAACATTTGTTGAGAAAATATGATCACATATAAAGGTGCTTTTAAGAAAGAGAAAATTAGAAAAAGTGGCTGAGAAAAATTGAAATAAGAGTTTTTAAAAATAAAAGGGTGGATGATATTGTATTTCCAAACATCAGAATTCACCTTAATCATATATTTCTTACTACATAAGCAGCTTTATTTCAATCATATGAATACTTAGTTATGATCTTGAATTCTTCACCCTGTTATACTAAAGTGGAGACCTTCATTTTAAATTTAAATGAAATTAAATTCTAGTTAAATGCTTTCTATAGATATTCAGTAATTCAAGAAAAATAATTTTTTACTACTTATATCAATAATAAAATGGAAAAAATCAAAAGTAATGAAATATTGAAATTAATCAATACATAGTAATACATTCCTTCTTTCCAATAATTTCATTTTATGAGGATAATATTTATAAATATCTTTGAAAAATCTGTCAAATTTTATTATCTATATACATTTTGAGAAAAAAAGCCTACAATAAAACTCAAAAATCTCAAAGGTATTTAGTAACAATAAGAAGAAGGCATTTACGTTAAATAAAATCTATAATTAAATATTAGTCCAAATATTTAAACATGAGTTTTGTGATGAAGTTATTGAATTTTAATTTCCTATAGTGTGCTGATTTTCAGTTACAGATGTTGTTCCTAATCTCCATACAATTCCACTTAAAATTTAATACAAGACATTTTTACATGTTTTAAATTTGAGCATCAACTTTTAATTTTTATATAACCATCTACAAAAATATTATTCAATCTATTTTCAATAAAAACATACATAATTTTTTAAATATATTGTTTTAATGTTCATCCTTTTATTGCCTAAGTAAATTTTTTTTTTCAAAAACGTTTAGTTAATAGAATCATATATTTATACATTTTTTAATATATTATCTCAAGATTAATCTCAGTATTGATGGATCTCTGATTGAACTCCCAATGCAAATCTCATCCTGAGAATTCTTCAAATTAACTTAAACATTAAACATATTTAATGTCTTTGAATTTTTTAAAAAAGTTTTAACAATGAATAAACTGGTATATAATGTAAATAATAAAATTTATATTTAAGTACATAGGTATCTGAATATAAAGAGACCAATTAAATTCATTTGTATTTAGTTTTTTTAAATGAGAGCTATAAGAGCCCTATTCATGAAGAATTATTTTATTTCCCCCTATATATATTGATAAAAAGCTTCTAAGGCTTCAAGGTCTGTCCATAGTTTATATTTAAATGCATTGGTATGTATAGATTCTTTCAACTACACTGAAAAAATCTAGTTCAAGAAAAAAGTTAATTTTTTTGATAATTTTTCTTAATGAGTTGAAAATTTTCTTTAACTTTTATGATGCCTTTTAAAAAAATATTTATTTTACTTCATTTTATTTTATTTAATCTAATTTTGCTTTGTAGTATTCTATCATACTATATAATACTGTATTATAATATATTATATTTCATTTCATTTCACTTAATATTATTCTATTTTATTTAATTTTGTTTTGTTTTATTTTAGTATATTTTATTCCCTAAAATCTTAATTAAATTTTTATTATCTTATTTTATTTCAAAAGGTGATATTACATGTGCAAATAAAAGTCTTTGAATTCTCAAAATGAGCTGGTGAACTCTGATGAAAACCCATTGAAAAGAGTTCACAACACAATTTCATGCATGTGACATCTGATCTACAGCTTTACATCAGATTTCACCAAGAATTCTTATTCATGTGTTCTCTGACCTATGGCCATACATCAAAGTACCACATGCATTTTTGTGCATGTGTACCCTGATCTACAGCCATACATCATAGTACCACATCCAATTTGATGCATGTGAACTCTGATCTATGGCTGTACATCAAATTTCACCACCCATTTTTATTGAATCTATGGCCATACATCAGAGTACCACATCAAATTTTTTGCCTGTGAACTCTGATCTATTTCCATATATCATAGTTCACCAGCCAATTTAACCAACTTAATGCTTCTACATGGCTATACAACAGCATCCATCAAATCTAATTAAATGATTTAAATGAAATTAAGACTTATTATAATGTAATTGAATATAAAAAGGACAGATAGATAAGTATAATAGCTAGAATTAAAAAAAGATATATAAACATTGTATAAAATGAGATAAAACAAAATAAATCATTATTATATATTTTGAAAAAGAATGTAATAAAGTGCAATAAAATAAAATAAAATTCTAATAAAATAGAATAAAATGATATAATACATAAACAAATACAACTCAATATAATAAAATAAAATACAATACAATACAATTTGATTTGATTTAACTTGAGGTAATGAATTATATAAAATGAGTGTTTTAAAATATAGTAAAATAAAATAAATCAATTTAAAAAATTACATAATATAACATAAAATCAATTCATACTGAATTTTTTTTAAATATTTTATTCAATATGAATTTTAATATTTATATGCAATTTAATTTTTTGTATGCATATTCATTATCTCATTGCATATAAAATTTCAATATTAATTTTGCATATGCATATTCAATATTCAATATCATTTTGCATATTCATATTAAATATGCTTTTTAATATGCATATTCTATATAAATTTTTATGCATATTTATTTTTGGATAAATATACAAAATTGTTTTTATTATACATATGAATTATCAATTTACATTTACATACTGAATACAACTCAGCAAGTGAATATTCAATTTCACTTTTCCTGACTCAAAATAATGTTACGTGACTGAAAAATATCAAAAAGTGAATGAAAAAAATTTATTTATAATAGTTCTCTGAAATGTGTAGTTTTGAAAATTCTGGTAATTTTTTTCAAAAAATATTAAATATTTAAATATGTTTTTTAATATGTTTCCATCTATCTTAAATACGTAAAAAATAAGACTAAAAATATCACTTGAAAAATTAAAAGTTCAAAATAAGTTTTCAATTCCATCTTGAACTAAAATATAAAATACTGAGTTGAAATTTTGAGCTTAAGGTGTACAGTGTTCGAATGATTACTGAAACTCTTTTCATTCAAAATTTAAGATGAGTTCATTTCACTTTCATGATGATACCACAAAAGATTCAGCTGGGTTTGTACAATAGTTAGAGTTGTTTTTCAAGCACAGTTCAGTAAGAATTCCATCAAAGTTCAGTCTGAGTTCCATCTGACTTCAAGATGAGGAATTGATAGCAAGTCCCCCCAAATGTTGTGTGGTGTATCATGTCTATATAAATATGTGAAATGAACTCTTGAATTTATTTTTGAATCACATTTATTTTCTTGAAGTCTAATTACTTTATCTTTGTGTCTTTCTCTGAATGACTTGTTTAATGTTTATTTGAGTGCCGAAATTAAAATTTGGTAATCTTGACCCTCTAATAGGATAAAAATGGAGGGGGAGATATTGCCATTTGATTATGAATTGAGAATTTCATTAAAATTATTTGGAAAAAAAATGCAATTTATTGTATTTTAGGCTTATAAAATTGAAAGGAATGTAATTTGAAAATTAGACCTATTAGAATATTCCATTACAGGAAGCAGTTGTGAGTTCAAGAATGTAGAGTAGATCTGGAATACAGAGATTAATCTTTGAGTCTAATTAATTAACTATGAAACAAACACAAATTAGGAAAGTTAGTCATATTTTTAGTACAGGATCAGTTAGAGAAAAGAATAAAAATCAAAAGATGAAGTAGATGAATAATCTATTTGGGAGAATAAAAAGATTATAGAAAAGCAAAACAAGCAAAAGAACTTTTGAAGGTGATTAACAAAAGTTTTGAAGCCATTCAATCAGGAGTAGGATAAAATTTGTTAGAGATTAGTGAATTAGTGAGTGATAAGTTTATTTAACAATTTAATGATGTACAAATAGATTTAAGGGTAGTTTTGAAGTAATTTCAAGAAGATATCAAAGAAGAAATTCAGAAGGAATGAATCATACTAATAGCAATAATAGATCAAAACCAAATGAATTTCTAAATAGTTAAAGATTACATTCAAGATAAATTTACCAATATGCTAGTTTTATTGGAAGAATGTTTTCCCTTATTCCGGAAGTTTGAGAAATAGAAGTGTTGGATATAGTGGGAGGTGGTTTGACTTCTCCATCTTCACACAGCTCTAACCATTGATCTTTGAGGTCAGAAAGTAACTTATGAAGTATAGTGCAACACAGAATCCAGTAGATCATTGTCTCAATTTTGGATCTTTTTCTAAGAGGACTTCATAATTCTCATATATTAGAACAAAAAACTTTTAAGATTCCAGTAGAATATTTAATATGGACTCTTGACTTTTACAAATGATTGTTGAAATTTGCAGTTTGGCAGTCTGTCGTGTGCCACATGACACTCAAAGCATAAGTCAATCTTTTAATCCATAAATCAGTACACAAAACCATACTTGAAGCACAGGAAGAAACATCTACATTGCAACTGAATTTTCCCTTTGTGTGTCTTGATTTGAACAAGCTAGCAACTGTCCTATCTAAATCTTAAATCTAAATTAGTCAATCATATGCTAATACTTTTCAACCTTAAGCAAAGGTGCAGTGTACTAGTGCTAGGATTGATGATGTATTTTCAATGTTGGGTTATTGTGTGTCTGAGGGTAATTAAAGGTCTGTAAGTAGGAACTGGAGTAAGGTTAAAGTATCTGTGGGTTATATTTGAGGGTCAGTGATAAAGTAAGGGTGTTTTACTAAAGGGGCCAATGCGAGGTGGAGTTATCTATATAATTAGGTGGATTTGGTTTGACATTCCTTAGAATTAAGTTATAACATTGTTGTGGTAGTAGTTGAATTTATATAAGGCTATTATTTTTTCCTACTCTTCTTAATAATAAATTTCCTTCAATCTTAAAATTCCTTAAATCCATTTGATTGTTAAGTTCCAACCCTTTGTGAGATTAACCTAAATAATTTAGTGTCACTGTAAATTATATTATTATTAATCTTGAACTTATCTCAAAGAAGTATTAATTTATCTTTGACATATCTTAAAACCACTCCTTTGAAGTATTCCTCTGTGCTTTGAAGGTGTCCTCAATCATTCTTGCCAATCTCACTTACTCAGGAACACCCTTGACCTTGTGCGTAGGCCATCCAGTGACACAGTCTTTTAAAGCTGGTCCCTGTGAATCTGGGATTACATACTTTCTATACACATAGGCGGAATCTGCCAGAAGATACAGATCTTCATCAAAGAATTATTCAGGTTCTTTTGAAATTTTGCATTTTTTGAAAGATGCAGGAATCATGACTTGAACCAGACTAGCCAGAAATGAATGAAATGAATTTTTTGTTGACATCACATATAAGCTGAACAGGAATTAAATATATATAGAGAAGATATAGTTGTTTGTGTTAGTATGAAAAAGAATGAAAGCAATTAAAAAATAAGCTACCTCCTTTTTTTCAAAGTAATTGTTTCCACCTTGAGCAGACTTCTGACTCAAAAGAATAGTAGTACCATCAACAGAACCAACACATTCTAGGAAACCCTCTGCTTTCATATCATTTGATGATTCAAGCTGCTCTTTTTTTGTTGGCCAGGTGAGAAGTTAAGACTGCAAGGAGTTGATAGCAGTGATGTATTGTTTGGTATAAGTGTTAACAGAACCATACCCTAAATCAATGACATTTTCCAAATATTTCAAGGCAGCTCCATTACCATTGAAGCCCAAACAACATAGTGTGATGGCCAATTTAGTTGAAGGATCATGTTTTTGTTTTTGAGAATTGTTGTGAAACACCAGTTGATCCTGAATAAGCTCAACCAATTTAAAGAAAAACTCCTGAGAAGTCCTGAGTAGCTCTCTAAAACTTGGCACAAATAGGTTAAGAAGCTTCTGGAGGGTATACTTAGGGGTATGAGGAACTTTGGGTTTTCTGGGAAGAAGGCAACATTTCCTGGCCATTTTTGTCTAAAAACATAGTCTTCTTTAAGATCAGAATCCAGAGGAGATCAAGAGCTTTAAAAGTCATTGCTTGATGTAATTTATCTTAATTTGAGCATAAGGAAGGCATGACTCATATATGATATGAAAACAAAAATGTTATACAATGTTTTTATTTATAAAGAATTATATTGAAGAGTGCTTTGTATGAATGGGATGATGCTGACGAATTAGTAAAATGGGACTATATGGTGAAACCAGTAGTTTTGGTTGAGAAAGTGTGAATTTGAGTGGAACAAGTGACTTATTTCACTTTTCAAATCCACCAGTGTTGGTGCTAGTGTGTTTTGGAAATCTGCACTTAGATAAGTGTGGATTTTCCAGAACTGACACCCCCTATTGTTATAAAAAAAAGGTAATGGCAATAGTTCATTAAGGTTAAAAAATAGTAACAATGGCCAACTTGTGTGAGAGAACTAAGTTAAATGGATGTGATTGAATAAAATTTAATGCTCAATCTGAATCTAAATGCATAAGATGTGTGAGAAGCATTGATAAAAATAGAATCTTGATAGTTTTCTTTTCGCCGAATTTAAATAAGGTTATCATTTTTGACGGCTGCCAATCTAATTTATCAGCCCAAAAAAACAAAAACAAAAAAAAATGCCTCACAGGAGAAAAAACGGAAGACGCAGCCGCAATCGAGAATACATTGCCAAGGCAAAAACACTCCTGGAGGAAGTCCAAATCCCAGGGCGAAGGCCCTGGTACTGTGAGCCGCGCTATGTCCAGGGTCTCGGAGGCAGAGAGAGTCCACCCCACAATAAGGCTGGAATCACGCCCTTTAATGACGGTGTGTGGAAGACGGTGAAGCCTCACCAGACTTCCGTCATTCAGCCCCGAAGACAAAAAATTCTTCCTTTGATAGTTAAATCATATACTATCAAGGAGCTTGAAGACATCGGAATGCTTGAAGCCGCTCGCAAATGCACTCGTTACCTCAAATCGATAGAGCACAGGATCAAATGTAACGGTGCTCACAAGTCTGGAGGTTGCTTAGGAAATTTCTTCGCTCAGGGTCTAAGGCTTGGATCTGGTCATGTATTCGATATCTGTGAGTTGGTTTCTGACTTCTTTTTTCTCCAGTCTATATTAATTCAATGATTTAGCTAAATATTCAGACTGTAAAATCGAGGACCCATATGTGAAGGAGGCTTTGGAGCATATCTTTGAATTCTACTCGTATTTCTATAAACAACTATCTGCTGTCTACTATCAGAACTCGGTCAATTTTTGCTCAGCTTTACACCTACCACTATACGGAAAGAAAGAAACTTTTGCCGGAAATATAACATGGACTAACCATGGCTTCAGTAATTCACCTCATCTTGATAAGGATTCTAGCGATTTAACTTTTGGAATTTGGCTCCCGACCTCGAAAACTGGTTTTCTTAAAGAAAAAGGCTGGAATCCGAATTCACCTAGGCAAACAGGAGGACATTTGGTGTTCCCTGTTAGTATATACATAATATTCTAATTCATACTTATTATTATAATCTTTTTTGCATTACTTGTCCCGAAGTGGACTGATACTAACTGTATGTAGAAGAGAGAGAAGTGTATTGTGCTAGCGTGAGAAGTTGTAGTTATGGTATATATAGCTATCAAGTGTTCATCTATTACCATATCTTTTGTCTTCTTTTGCTCATCATCTCATCTCATCTCTCTACACGTACTCACTTGAATATACAGGTGTGTACCATTACTATCATAAGTTGATTTTTTACATTTAATTGTTATTGTTATAGGTTAGCGCATTACTATCAGCGATTTCAGCTTCATCCACAGTGTTACTAGAGGAGAAGACTTACGCTAGATTAAAGGTGTGCTTATCTTTGCAATTAAATATCTTTTGTCTTCTTTTGCTCATCATCTCATCTCATCTCTCTACACGTACTCACTTGAATATACAGGTTAGCGCATTACTATCAGCGATTTCAGCTTCATCCACAGTGTTACTAGAGGAGAAGACTTACGCTAGATTAAAGGTTAGCGCATTACTATCAGCGATTTCAGCTTCATCCACAGTGTTACTAGAGGAGAAGACTTACGCTAGATTAAAGGTTAGCGCATTACTATCAGCGATTTCAGCTTCATCCACAGTGTTACTAGAGGAGAAGACTTACGCTAGATTAAAGGCTTTTATTATTCTTTCACATTATCAGTACCAGCTCACGTACTTAAGCACAAACAACAACTAGTAACACTAGTAACATGGACAACAATAGCATCCGTGAATTAATCTCTGCACTTGAAAACAAAAATGACACAAAACTCGGAAGTGACAATTACTTTACCTGGGCTGCTCACATGGAAGGTCTTCTCTTCGAAAATGAACTGTGGGAAGTAACCGAAAACGAGTTTATAATAACAACTACTGAAAAAGAAGATGGGACAACAATCACGTCTCCAAGTGCAAATGAGATCAAGAAGCGCCTTAAGACAAACATGAAAGCGTATTCAATGATTCTTCGACATCTTGACCATGAAAACACGATGCTAATTTGCGACAGTCCAGAGCTAAAAGGAGATCCATACAAAACATGGATGAAACTGAAAGAGAAACATGCTGAAGTAAATCAATTCACTAAAGCCGCTGCCTACAAATCATTAAATGATCTGACTTACACTACGGATCTCAAAACCTTTATTAACGATATCCGAAAAGTCCTACGAAATTTGAGAAATGCTAAAATCAGCTATGAAGGCGACACTGTAGCTACTCAAATAATTATGAAATTACCTGATCAATATCAAACCACAGCTCAAAATATCCTGGCTTCTGGAAAGGTAACCATGATGAATGTCCTGGCAGTACTCGAACAGACTAGCAAATTTCACAATCTTCAGGACAACCAATCGAACGAATCTAAGACTAGCAAAGCCCTTATTGCCGACTCAAGTAAAACTGAAACGTCGAAGTCCAGAGAAAGAAAACCGCGAAAGAAATGCACGTACTGTAATAAAACAGGACATCTTGAAAGCGAATGCTGGGAGAAGGTTGGAAAACCAAGCTGGGTCGAACAACGCGATCAATGGAAGAAAGAGATGGCTGAGAAGAATAAAAAAACTAATGAGTCAGCTATGATGGCGTACAATCAGTATGTTCTTATCTCTTCTATCGACAACAACACCAACCTGAAACCAATCCTTGATTCAGGAGCCACGTCAACGATGATTAGAAACCGAAAGTACTTCTGGACATATCAGAGTACTAAGTTCGATATTGTGACTGGAAATGAAAACACAGAATGTGTTGGAAAGGGAACTGTTAAATTGGTTGAAGGGAAAAATGTTGTGACTCTTAATGCACTACATGTACCTAAATTACCGTATGATCTTGTGGCAACTATTGAGTTTTGGAGAAAAAATTATCAAGTTGAATTTGCTAAGAATCCCGAAAGATGCATCATCAGTAATAAAAATCTTAAATTCAATGCAGATATCGAGAACAATCTTTGCAAAATGCGTGGAAACTTCAAACCAGCTGAGTCCGCACTGATTTGCTCTGTAAAAATGTGGCATGATAGACTGGGACATCCAAACTCGAAGTATACAAAGTCAACTGTTGGTGAGACGTTGGACGACAGTCAGTTCTTCTGTGAAATCTGCGAAATGACAAAAGCGAAGAAACTACCATTTCAAGGACATTTTCCAACACCAAAGAAACCTCTGGAAGTGATCCACACCGATCTTAGTGGCAGAATCAATCCACCAACCAACAGTGGCTATGAGTACTATATGAAGATCACAGATGGATTAACTTCAACTCGTGCAGTATACCTGTTAAAAAACAAAGATGAGGCACTATCTAAATTAACGGAATTTAAGACAAAATATGAAAATATCTGTGAATCAAAAATTAAGACTATTGTAACAGATGGAGGAGGAGAATACTGCTCGAATAAATTTGAAACATACCTTAAAGACAATGGTATTTTCCATCAAATCACTGCGCCTTATACACCTGAGCAGAACCCAATCAGCGAGCGAGGAAATCGAATCACCACCGAGAAAGCTCGAGCGATGCTGTTCCAATCAGGGCTACCACTTAGCTATTGGGGAGAAGCAGTAATAACAGCAGTATATTTGGAAAATCTGATAGTTAGTAAGGCTGCAAATATGATATCACCATATGAAGCACTTACCGGCAGAAAACCAAAAATAACACATCTACACCCGTTTGGATGCCTAGCTATTGCCAATATTCCAAAACAACAGAGGAAAAATAAGTTTGCTCCGACAGGCACCAGATGTGTTCTACTTGGGTATTCTGAAGGAAACAACAACTATAAGTTGATGGAAATTCAAACAAAAAGAATAATCTTCACTCACAACGCCACATTCAATGAGTCAGTGTTTCCTATGAAAGATTGCAACAGCCCAAAAGAAATGTTCAATATCGTCACCATAAGTCACACAACAGAGACACCAACAAATCAAAATGTTGAAGATGATGAGGAATTTCATGATGCAGTAGAGGAACAAATAGAAGAACAGTCAGCAGATACTGAAAATCCAGTAACCAGACGACTAATCTTACGCCTTGGTCCACCGCCACCTGAAAATCAATCAGATCAGTATTCTGGACCCACCCTGAGATCTCATACCAGGAAGGTGATAAATGAACTTGAAGGTACCCACAATGCTTTAATAAACTTTGTCAAACAACAAAACACAGATCCTGACAATTACAGAAAGGCAATCAGTGGGTCTCAAAGGTCACACTGGATAAGTGCAATTAAAGAAGAACTTGACTCACTTCATGAAAATCACGTGTGGTGTATCGTCCCTGCTAATCATCAAAAAACAATACCTACCCGTTGGATCTTCAAAACAAAGTATGATGAAAATGGAGTCCTTAACAAATTTAAAGCAAGACTGGTTATCAAAGGCTATCTACAAAGACATGGAATAGACTTCAACGAAACGTTTGCACCTACCGGGAGACTGGCAACCCTTCGAACGATCTTTGCGCTTGCTGCTATTGAAGGATTACCGATGCATCAACTTGATATAAAGACTGCATTCCTAAACAGTAATCTTGACGAAGACATCTTTATTCAACCTCCAGAAGGTTTTACTGAGTGGTTGGATAGATCAAACTTGAACTGTAAAAAGGAGATAGAGCAATTAAATGGTGGTAGCAGAGTTTTAAAATTAAAAAAAGCACTCTACGGTTTAAAGCAGGCACCTAGAGCCTGGTATCAGGAGGTATCTAAGTGGTTCCATAAACATAAGTTTAAAACCAGCAATAGCGATCCCTGTTTATTTATTAGAAAAGATTCAAATGATGACTATTTATATGTGTTTATTTGGGTGGATGACATGGCTATCATTGGACACGGGGCTCATCAATTTCATGCTGAATTATCGAAGGATTTCAAGGTACATGACTTCACAAAAGCAACTTATCTACTGGGTATACAAATTACTCGACTAAATAGTACTTCTGTTCAACTACACCAAAGTCAGTACATAGCAGATCTATTAGAAACCTTCGGTATGACAGACTGCAAAATTAATCCTACTCCAATGCAATCAAATATCCAGCTGTTACCCTCTGATGATGACCAATACGCTCAGTTTCTGAAAACAGGAAATGACTATCGAAGTATCATTGGAAGTATTGGCTATCTAGCACAATGTACTCGACCGGATATCACCCATGCTGTCAACTATTTATCTCAGTTCCTCATAAAACCAAATCAGTCTCACTGGCAAGCGGCACTCCGAATTCTAAGATATCTCAAGGGTACAGCCAATGTTGGCCTACTGTACTCACGAGACTTCAAAACATTAATACCCACGAAAATCAATATTAGCAATCAAGCACCTACAGGTTTCAGTGATGCGGATTGGGCTGGATGTAATCTAACACGTAGATCAACTAATGGGTATGCCTTTCTGCTCGGTGGAGGTGCTATTTCTTGGAAGAGCAAAAAGCAAAACACTGTTTCCACATCAGCCACTGAATCTGAGTATAAGGGATATCTTGATGCAGGATTAGAAGGAGTATGGTTGCGAAAACTGCTAAGTGAACTAGGGTATGAAAACAATCAAGGAACGTTACTTTATGGAGATAATCAAGGAGCAATAGCATTGTCAAAGAATCCCGTAGCTCACAAACGAACAAAACATATTGAAGTACATTTCAACTGGGTCAGGGAAAAAGTACTTGATGGCGAATTAAATCTCAAATACTGCTCTACGCACGACATGGTTGCAGACATCATGACAAAAGCACTGGATCGTACAAAATTTGAAAAATTTAGAACAGATCTAGGCCTGAATGAATGTCGACGCACTATTGGTTCAAGTAATGAGGTGGAGTGTTAGTATATACATAATATTCTAATTCATACTTATTATTATAATCTTTTTTGCATTACTTGTCCCGAAGTGGACTGATACTAACTGTATGTAGAAGAGAGAGAAGTGTATTGTGCTAGCGTGAGAAGTTGTAGTTATGGTATATATAGCTATCAAGTGTTCATCTATTACCATATCTTTTGTCTTCTTTTGCTCATCATCTCATCTCATCTCTCTACACGTACTCACTTGAATATACAGGTGTGTACCATTACTATCATAAGTTGATTTTTTACATTTAATTGTTATTGTTATAG
Source organism: Hemileia vastatrix (assembly GCA_030280995.1). Taxonomy (NCBI): domain Eukaryota; kingdom Fungi; phylum Basidiomycota; class Pucciniomycetes; order Pucciniales; family Zaghouaniaceae; genus Hemileia; species Hemileia vastatrix. The sequence goes on along the minus strand of JASXTE010000017.1, from coordinate 861,246 downwards.
GTTAGCGCATTACTATCAGCGATTTCAGCTTCATCCACAGTGTTACTAGAGGAGAAGACTTACGCTAGATTAAAGGTGTGCTTATCTTTGCAATTAAATATCTTTTGTCTTCTTTTGCTCATCATCTCATCTCATCTCTCTACACGTACTCACTTGAATATACAGGTTAGCGCATTACTATCAGCGATTTCAGCTTCATCCACAGTGTTACTAGAGGAGAAGACTTACGCTAGATTAAAGGTTAGCGCATTACTATCAGCGATTTCAGCTTCATCCACAGTGTTACTAGAGGAGAAGACTTACGCTAGATTAAAGGTTAGCGCATTACTATCAGCGATTTCAGCTTCATCCACAGTGTTACTAGAGGAGAAGACTTACGCTAGATTAAAGGCTTTTATTATTCTTTCATTCCCCGAGATTGGATGGAAAATAGATTTTGAAAGATGTGACGGAATTTGGATAGCTCTATGGCCGGGAAATAAGTTAATTCACCAAACAACGGCTACAGTTGAAGCTTCAAACTTTACAAGGCTCGGTTCATCGGTTCAGGTGTCTAAGAGGTTAAGCAATGGAATAAAAAGGCTAATGAAAATTGTCTCTGATGTTCCTGGCTATATTAAAATGGTGAAAAAGGATAAGCTTTTATGTCTTAAACACCATTTGGAAATTTTGTTGAAAGAAGGGGTGGTTCAAAACGCTAAGAGGAAAAAAAAGTATTTTTATTATTATTCAAAAGTTTGTAAATCTTTAAAAAAGGGTATTAGAGATCCTTAATACATTTTCAATTATTTGACTACGAAATTATTAAATGTTTGATTTTTTAATTAACAATGATTACATTATTGACTATTTGATGACTGAAAATTACGTTATTCACTCACATTTAAGTGGCAGAAAAAGAATAAATTAAATAAGATGGGTAAAACAGTCTTACAAACAGGTAGAATAACCATTGCATAAGTGTAAAAGATGTTTTCATCTTGAACTTCTATCAATTCGTGTCTTCATTTAACAATCCATGAAATCGGCCATCACTAGAAACTTGTAGTGACAAAAAATTGACTCAATTTAAGTACATTAAAATAATTTAAAAAATAAATTACAATATAATTTTCAAATTTTTTATTTTTTTGAAATTTTTTAACCTTTTAACTTTTTTAAATTTTTTTAAATTGTTTTGAATTTTTTTTGAATTGTTTTAAATTTTTTAAATTTTTTTAATATTGTTTAAAATTGTTAAAAATTGTTTTAACTTTTTAACTTTTTTAAATTTTTTGAATTTTTTGAATTTTATAAATTTTTATAAATTTTTTTTAAAAAAAATTAAATTGGTTAAAGTTTTTTAAAAAAAATTATAATTTATTTAAATTGATGAACTTTTTAAAATTTTTAAAATTTTAACTTTTTTTAAATTTCTTTTAAATTTTAATATTATCGTAACTTTTTGAATTTTTTTGAATTTAAAAATTTAAAAATATTTAAAATATTTTAAATTAAAAAAATTTTTTTTTTTTTAATATTTTAAAGTTTTTTGAATTTTTTTTTAAATTGTTTTACTTTTTTAAATTTTTTAAATTTTTTAAATTTGTAAATTTTTTTAAATATTTTAAATTTTTGAATTTTTTAAATTTTGTAAATTTTGTAAATTTTTTTTAAATTTTTTTAAATTTTAAAACTTTTTAAATTTAATAAAAAAAAATTAAAATTGTTTAAATTTTTTAAATTTTTTAAAGTTTTTAAAATTCTTAAAAAAATTTTAACTTTTTTAACTTTTTTAAATTTTTTAACTTTTTAAAATTTTTTAAAATTTTAAAATTTTTTTAACTTTTTTAAATTTTTAAAATTGTACATGTTTTTGAAATATATTAAATTTTTTAACTTTTTTAAATTTTTTAGAATTTAAAATTTTTTTTTAAAATTTTTTTTAAATTTTTACAAATTTTTTAAATTTTTTAAATTTTTTAAATTTTTTAAATTTTTTAAATTTTTTAAATTTTTTAAATTTTTTAAATTTTTTAAATTTTTTAAATTTTTTAAAATTTTTTAAAATTTTTTAAAATTTTTAAAATTTTTTTAAAATTTTACAACTTTTGAAATTTAAAAAAAAATTAAATTATTTGAATTTTTAAAAAAATTCTTAAAAAAAATTAAATTTATTTAAATTTTTTAAATGTTCTAAATTTTTAAATTAAAAAAAATTTTTTTTTTAAATATTTTAAATTTTGGAATTTTTTAAAGATGTTTAAATATTTTAATTTTTTTTTTAAATTTTTAAATTTTAAATTTTTTTTGAATATTTTGAATTTTTTAAAATTGTTTGAATATTTTAATTTTTTTTAAAATGAATAAAATTTAAAAAAAAATTGAATTTTTAGAATTTTTTTTAAATTTTTTAAATTTCCTTAAATTTTTTTAAATTCTTTAAAAAACTTTAAATTTGATAAATTTCTTTAAATTTTTTTAAATTTTTTTAAAATATTTGAATTTTTTAAAATTCTTTAAATATATTAAAAAGTTAGAATTTTTAAAATTTTAAAAATTTTAAAAATTTTGAAAATTTTAAATTTTTTTTGAAAATTTAAAAAAAATTTGAATTTTTTTAAATTTTTTAAGTTTTTTAATTATTTTGAATTTTAAAAATTTTTTAGAAAAAATTTTAAATTTTAATATTTTTTTAAAATTAAAATTTTTAACATTTTGCATATATTTAAAAAAATTTTAAGTCTAATTTTTTAAAAATATTTTATATTTTTAAAAATTTAAATTTTTTTTCATATTTTTAAAATTTTTGAACTTTTAAAATCTTTTAAATATTTAGTAGATTTATTTATGTTTTTAATTTTTTTTACATTTTATCAAATTTCAAAACTTTTGAATTTTTTTAAATTATTCAAATCGTTTAATTATTTTGAATTGTAAAATTTAAATTTTATTTTTAAATTTTAAATTTTAAATATTTTTTCATAAATTTTTTATTTTTAACCTTTAAAAATTTTTAATTTTTTTTTGTAAAGCATCTCTAAAGTTGTCAGGCTGTGGTTGGGTAAAGAGACATGAATAGCTTGATTTAGTTGGTTTTCTAGAAGATTTAAGTTGTCCAGCATAAATTGGAGTTTTCCAGGGTTGAAAAAAGTAATAAAATAATTTCATATAATAAAATAAGTAATTTTATCAGCCAGGCTATTAGGCCTACACAGTAAAGAATTATAATTCTTTACTAGAGTAGAGCTATGCCTTTACCTCTTATATTATTAGTCATATTTATTTTTTAATTACTTAAAATATGTTAACTAGTTAAAAATTAAATTAATTGAATATATAATTATAAATTGTTCCTCATTTTCTAAACGATTGACAGCATCCTCATGACAGCTGAAAAGTAGATGGAAAAATAATAATAAAGAATATTAAAGGAAAATCAAATATTTTATTAATTTGACATGCACAGGAAATATCATGTACAGTACATATATTCTAATAATATTTTAATTTGAATTTTTATTGTGCAAAATTCTCCCTGATATATTTTGTATAGGTAGTATGTGGTACCATATTTTTCTCTCACCTTTGCCTATTTAAGGCCCCTCAATTTTATTGTTTTCATTCATTCCATTCTTGACTTACATTAAAATATTATACACAAATTAAATACCATTACTACTATTACAATCTTCTCAGTATTTACAATTAAAAATTCAAAGTTATAAAGTAATAATAATAATAAATTCTTTACCTTTTAACTGATTGAATATAAAAGAATTAAATATGTACTCATATCTTAAAATCTTAAGTTATCCTACCCTTCATTGCAGTTGGACTGCTGGAATTATCATCTAGACCAAGAGCTCCCCGGACAAATGAGGGCCTTTCCAAATTGTCATCAATCCATCAATATCTTGATTCCGACAACTCCAGAGACCTATAGCAATTTTTGGAAAAACAACAAACACCAAAAGCATGTGACTGTATTTTTTTCTGCAACTGGGAATCAAACCTCACTCCAAATTAAAAGGCTTATATAGATGTAATTGTCCTATACTTTTGTAGTGACTATAGCAGTTATTATCAGTAGGTATCACTCTGCATATTTACTATTAGGGGGTGTCAAAGTTAAAAGTTTTTATTTATTTAAAAGGTATTTCACAGCACAAAAAAAAGCCACAAAATTAACTTTAATTCTCAGTAAAAAGATGCTTTGGGGTCACAACATGGAATATTAAAAAAAATAATCATATCTGATTTGGTGGAAAATAGAGGTGTTTTTAAATGGAAGATTTCTAACTTTGATGCCCCCTATTATATGTATAACGTTTTATTACTCTAAACTCTGTAATTGGAATTTACTTGTTCAAATTACAAGGGGAGGTGTCTGGTATATATATATATATATTCCTAGCAGGCCAAGATAGAGCACAAATTGTTCTTAGTCCTAAAAGTAATATATTTAAAATTTTATAATTAAAAAATTATATTAATTAATTATTTTAGTTGACTATTGGTCCTGATAATTAATATACTTTTTCATTATTTCAGTTGACTATTAGTCGTTGTAATAAATAACAACAATGTATTATTTAGTTATTTCAGTTGAATATTAGGCCTGGTATTAATAATAAGTTAGAGGTAATATTATTTTAATTATTTGATTAAAAAATTTTATTAATTAATTATTTCAGTTGACTATTGGTCCTGATAATTAATAAATTATTTTATTATTTTAGTTGACTATTGGTCCTGGTAATAAATAATAAAAGTATATATTATTTAATTACTACAGTTAAATATTAGTCCTGGTAATTAATAATAAAATTTAAAATTGGTATAAATACTTTAATATTTTTTATTTTTTTAAAAAAGAAAAAATAATCACTGACAAAATATTAAAATATTTTTCTTTCAGCACAAGTTATTCAAATAATGGCTGATTTATATCTTTCTACCACCCGCAAAGTGGAGTTGGGTCTTATTGATTATGATGAAAATTCTGTAACCTTTCCTGTGAATACTAAATTTTCTCAAATTAATCAATTATTGAACCAAACAGGATGTATAAATGAAGAAGGTAGAGATCAAGAAAGAAAAACCTCCCCTGGACTCCAAGCCCCAGGTGATCCCTCCAGAAGAGCTTCCAAAAGGCTTCAAAATCAAAAAATTTCTGGTATAGCAGCAGGTAAACAACCTTTTAACTCACATCAAGGAGTTGAAAATAGAGAACCTCAGATTAAAGGCAAAGGGGAAACTTATAGAAGAAAGAGTAAAAAACATAGAGACTATTCTTCAAGAGATGAAGAAAACTCAACAAGTAGAAAAACCTACTTCAAAAATAGCTCCTCCTCAGCAACAAGAAAAGGTGGAAGTGTCATAATGGCAGTGTTACTGGCTTAAAACTCAATAGGACTCATTTCAATCCCAGAAGATGAAACAGGATCTTCAAGCAGGTCCACCCAGGTCCCAAAAATTCAATCCAACCCCTCCTCACCCTTTCCAAGGATGATGACAAATTAAAAAAAACCACATCAAAATTGTTCCAAACCTATGGTAAGTCCTTCAATTGAATCTCAAGTTCATTTTCTTGTAACTTATTCAGCTCCTTCAGGTAGCTCTGGGATGGGAGGTGACACTTTGAGACAAGTAGAAGCTGGCTCTAACAGACTAAGTAATCAATATTCTACTCATTTAAATACTCCTTTAGGTTTGATTGCTAGCTCAATGATAAATCCAGATATGGCTATTGTAGATAAATCAATTTATCCTGAAGTATATTAGACTATTAAAAATAACTCTGTCTCTATCCTGAGAAATGCTCCTGATGTAGCTACTCTTGAGGACCAATATTTGAGAGACATTATCACAAAAAAACATCAGAGAATGAACAACCTAAAATTAACACAAAAAATTTAATAGCTTTTTAACTGAGCAAGTTTAACAGGCATTGAAAAGTGAATTGAATAAATCTTCTGATGAATTGTTTAGGTACAAGGTAAATTATGAAAATAGTAATGAGAAAATTTCTTTGTGGAAAAATATTTAAAATTATCTTTCCAAATTGCAAGAGTCTGCGTCTATCTGTTGCCAAGAACTAGAATATCATAAATCTAACTTTTAAAAACTAAATTATCATTATTCATCTTTACAACATAAGAACCAATTATCTTTTGCTACCATCAATGAGACATTAACTAGTACTCCAAGATTGAAATCTAGGTTAACCAGAATTGAAGAATGATTGAACTCATTATTATATGACCAAAAATACTCTGACTGTCAGCCAGGCTACTAGACTTACCCAGTAAATAATTAATAATTTACTAGAATAGAGCTACACCTTTAACTCTCATTCTAATGGTTATACCTACTTTACAACTTACTAATAATATTTTACCTAATTAAAAAGTGAAATTAAGTAAATATATAATTCTAATTTTCTCTCAAATTTTTATTCCTTGACAGAATCCTCATGAAAGCTGAAAAGTAGACTAAACCATAAAAATACTAAATTTTAAAATTAAATATTTTTATTTTACTTTGACATATACAGAAAACTAATTAAATCAAATAAATTTAGTTAAAATTGACGTATACAGATAAATACTGTATATGAGAACATTCCTTAAAGAACATACTTTAATATTTGAAATTTATATTAGGGGGTATCAATGTTGACCGATCCGCAATTAAATTAATTGTGGAAAATAATCCTTATACCCCAATTATCTTCCGCAATTATTTTTGCTAATAATTGGGTTATTAGACACTTTACGTGTCAATGTTCACCTCTTATCCGACATTTATTTACTCAATTTTCCATAACCACATCTTGGACAACTTTCTGGATATCCCAGCCTTCTACCTTGCTGCGCACTTCCATTCTCATCCCATCCTGTTCATTCTATCCGCTCAGAATTTCTCCCCATTTCATCTATTTGATTCTTCTCCTTTTCATCTCGCTATCTCATCTGCTTGTTTCTGCTCCTTTTCATCTTCATTTATAATAACATGCCTCGTCATCCTAGATCTTCTCAAAGGCAGCTATCACCCAGTTGTTCTTCAATTCCCACTACTTCCTCTTTTCCCCGCTCAGCCAAGAAATCAAAGACTGTTCAATTAAAAAAAGATGATCATCTCATTCTTATCAACTGGCTGAAAACCAAATCTAACTATGATTCTTGTTTTGGTACTGAGTATGCCACTAAAGTAGGACGGCCCCCCACATCAAAAGTTAATGGCTATCTTCTAATGGCAAAAATGAATTACGCAATAAGACCAAGGGAAGGATTGATCTTTTGCCTAAACAGATGTCTGAACGCTTCAAGCATTATCGAGCAAAATACAAGAAGGCAAAGGCTCTTTCATCTTCCACTGGTTTTGGGGTTACTGACATTGATATAACTAAGGGTATAAAATCCATAGACAATAAACTTGATTCTTTATGTCCTTACTTTAAAGAGATGGATGCAATTTTTGGAGAGCGAGCCGATGTTAATCCTGTAAACATGTTGGATGGAGAAGATCCTATCTCCGAACATGATGTCGAAGCAAATCTTTTCCCATCCTCTTCCTCCACTCAAGCCTCCCCTCTTCTAAATTCTACGAATCTAGATAGCTTTGCTATTGATCCTATTGGCGATTTAACCCAACCCAATCTAACTCAGGTCTGTTTCTTTTATCTTATCAATTCTATTTTTTTATTTACTTATATTTTTCTTATTTCTTAAAAGGCTGATGAACAAACCCAGGATCCTCAATCAACTGAGTCTGAAGCTAGTGACAATGATGAGGAGGAAAATGCTACGTTGAACAAAAAGAGAAGGGCTTCAACTAGTCTAAATTTCCTCTCTCAAAGAAGACAAAAAAGTGATACTTCATCACAAACACCTTTTTCTTCGATGGAACAGTTTTTAGAGAAACGTGATGCTGGTAAGTGATATCATACCTCTTATTACTTTACTCTGCTTTTCTTCTACTTTATGTTAATTTTTATTCTCACTCTAGAACAAGTGGAAATTGCTAAAGAGACACTGAGCTTTGAAAAGAAGAAATACGAGCTCTCTTTAAGGAGGGATGACAGAGTACAAGATTTGGAAGAGAGGAAGTATGAGCTCTCCTTACGGAAGGATGATCGGATCCAAGATTTGGAGGAGAAGAAGTTTGAGCTCTCTTTACAGAAGGATGGTAGGGCCCAAGATTTGGAGGAGAAGAAGTTTGAGTTAACTCTTAGTATTGAAAAATACAAAAATAAGGAAAAAACACTCGAGCATCAAAACTTAATGGAACAGATGAAGTATAAGCATTATCTCCAAGAAAGTTCTAAAAAGAAAGATTTCTTGATCGAATGCATTAAAGCAAACAAATCTGTTGAAGAAATAGAACGTTTAATGAAATTTTTTGTTGACTAGTTTCTTTTATTTCTTTCACACTTCATGTGTTCATATTTATTTGTACATAAATTTTACAATTATTTTCTGTATTATACATACAATGGGGCTGGGAGGATAGCGAAAGGCATGGGGAGAGAAGACAAGCATGTGTTGATAGAATTGAAAGGGATGGAGATTGGTGCAAACAGAGTGTGAAAATAGGAGGATGAACTCTGTTCTTCGGGCGAAGAACAGAGTTCACTTCCATAAAATATTAGCTGAAACATAGTTTTCAATTCTGTAAAAACAGTTGTAAGTAATAGAAAAAGTCACTGATTTTTTTTATATTTAATCTGAAATTTTTTAATAAAATTATTGTATTTAAGAATTGCAATATTGTCAATCAATTTTTATTGATAAACTTAATTTAATAAAGTATTATTTAAATAAGTTGCTTCAAAAAATACTTTGCATTGAGTAGACTCATGGAATGATTTTTTCTGGCTTCCATTCAGTTATCCTCACACTTTCACAATGTTTTAAATATAGATCCATTATTATTTGTGTGATACTTCAAGTGAAAGTTCAGTATTACTTCAGTCTGAGTTCCATCTGATTTCCATCTGACTTCAAGTTGCGGACTTGCTAGCAAGTCCGCCCCCCATATTGCGTGGTGTCTGTTTAAAGGAGGATATAATGATTAGGTAGGGGGGTAAAGTGAGTAGAAGGGGGGGAAGGGGGGGTGTTTGAGGCGCCTAAAGAGAGGGAAAGGGGGGGTTTGATGTGGGTAAAGAGAGGTGAAGGGGGGGGGTTTGAGGCGCCAAAAGAGAGGTGAAGGGGGGGGTTTGAGGGAAATAAAGAGAGGGGAAGGGGGGAGTATTGAAGCACCTAAAAAGAGGGGAAAGGGGGTGATGAGGGACCTAAAGAGGGGGGAAAGGGGGGATTTGAGGCAGCTAAAAAGGGGGTAAAAAGGGGGTCAGAGACAGGTAAAGAGAGGGAAAAAGGGGGGCCTTGAGGATCATAAAGAGAGGTGAAGGAGAGAAAAAAAAACAAAAAAATAAAAAGATAAAAAAGAGAAAAAAGCAAAACAAAAATTAGTTTACCCTAGAACAAAAATAATAGAAGCACTTACAAAAAAAACAAAAAAAACAAAAAAAAGCAAAAAAAAAAGCAAAAAAAAAGCAAAAAAGAAGCAAAAAAAAAATCATGATTAGCAAATAAAAAACCATGAAAAAAGAAAAAAAATGACCTACCTGGTGAGTTGAGTTGAGAAAATAAATGCAACCAAAATATTTGAGGGATGTTTGAGGAGAATAGGAAAAGGATATGAGTGATGAATGAAAAAAAAAAATCACTGACAAAATATGCGATATAAGAAAATATGCGATTTCATGTTGAGGAAGTGAAAGAAAACCAATGAGCAATCCAAAAAAAAGATATTCACCGTAAATTCAAAAAAAAAATGAATATGCAACAAACCAAAATACAAAACCAAGTGATTAAAGTACACAAAGAGGACATTTGGAAAGTATGAAAACATAAAAATTAAAAATTAAAAGGGTGAAGAGAAATGTTGAAGAGTAATTGGCATTATAATGGGGCGTATGCCGGTTGATTGAATGATTTGTGAATCAAGGGAGGGGAGTGCCAGTGGTGGTTCAGGATCCTCTTCTTCATAAAGATCATTCCACTCATCCTTTAAATCAGCTAGAATATTGTGGAGTATTACGCAAGTCAAGATCCAATGATTTGCAGTTTTGATCTCCAATTTTTTTTGAAATTGGATTCTGAGCTCCCGAAGACTAGAAAATCGTCCCTTTAAAATACCTATAGCATGTTCAATTCGTACTCTTGATTGTGCAAGGTGATAATTAAATTTAGTTTTGGGGTCATTTTCTGAAGTTGCACCACGGAAAGCAGGTATAATGTACTTTCCACTTGCATATGCTGAGTCTGCAAGGAGGTACTGAGATTCGTCAAAGTATGATTCAGGGGATTGAGAAATCCTCATTCTTTGGAAGACGGAAGAGTCATGACATGATCCAGGGCAGCCACTGTGAAAAGCAATAAATTTTTTATTGACATCGCATACAAGTTGAACGGCAATAGAGTATCTAGAAAGAAGATAAAAAGTTAGATTGTGAAAGATGAGAACTTGGAGAAGATTTTGAAGAAACCTTTTTTTGCGATCAAAATAATGGTTGCCATCATGAGCAGGCTTTTGAATCAAAGGGATGGTTGTGCCATCAACAAAACCTATACAGCCAGGGAAACCTTCAGCTTGCATTACTTGAGAGGATTCAAGTCGCTGTTCTTGAGTTGGCCAAGCAAGAGTTTGAGACTTGAGGGAAAGGATAGCAATCATACAGCGCTTGGTGTATAATATCAAGGTACCATATCCTATGTTAAAGAGATTATCCAAACGTCTTACGGCAGCACCATTTCCATTTGAGCCAAAGCAACATAGAGCAACAGCAAGTTGGATGGCAGGATTACGCTGTTTTTTATGAGAATTGTTATGGAAGATAGGATGATCGGAGATGAGTTGATAAAGTTTGAAGAAAGAATCGGGAGAAGTTCTAAAAAGTTGTGTGAAGTTTAAATGAGGAATGTTGAGAATGGAGGCCAGATCATATCGGGGATCATGATAAAGATTTGGCCCCCTGGTGATGATGTAACGCTTTTTGGAAAGAAAACACATATAAGCTAAAGCATCTTCCAAATCAGAGTCAGATTTATAGTAAAGAACTTAAAGAAAAGTGATAGCATTCATTGTTGAGTGAAGTAGCTTCCTAGTGGAGAGGTGTTTCATTGTTGCCGGTGGAAGGGTTAAGTGATGAGGGAAGTGGGAATTCACCGCCAAATGTGCAGTTGGGGTGTGTAGATAGAAAAAAAACTTAAGTGTTCGCCACCAAAATTAAGTAGCATAGAGTGAGGAAATACTTAAGGATGGCATCAGCAATTATAAGTCATGTGACTTTCTTAAAAATCCATCATGGATGAGATGAGTTTGGGATCAGGAATTAGGAATGGAAATTGGGGTATAAGAGGTGGGATAATGCATTATCGTGGATTTCTTATCCACTAGCCCTGGGGCTAGTGGATAAGAATCTTCCGCAATTAATAATGTCTGATCCCGGGAAAAAAAATTCCTGATCCCTAATTGCGGATCCCTGAACATTGATACCCCCTATTTTGTGGATTAGTTCACTCTGAGATTCTCATGTATGTAGACTTGTTGTTCCATATGTTCTCTCTTTTTACCTATATAAGGCCTCTCAATCTCTCTGTTTTTAATTATCCTATTCTTACTTACTATTATATTTTATATACAACAATTAATCTATTACTACTCTTACTGGCTTAGTATTTATGTCAGCCAGGCTACTGAACTTGTCCAGAAAAATAATTAATTATCTTACTGAGATGAAGCCACACCTTTTTTTTAATTCTTATTAATAATTAATTATCTATTATTTACTTATGTATTATTTACAATTAACTAGCTAAGTACAATAAGTAAATTTAGTAATAAATAAGAATTAATAAATGTCCCGTATATTTTTACTCCCTAACACCATGCTCAATAATAAAGCTGAAAAGGGAATAAAAATATTATTAAAATATTAAAAATCTAAAAAAATCAAATTTCTTTATTAAGAAATTTAAAATTCAGTTAAAATAACATTTTAAATAAAATGTTCTATACTAAGTGTGACAATCTAAGGGAACTCAAGATTTATATCAAATAAATATGATACCTTTTATTGAGGCATCATTTTAGTATATCTTTTTGTTATTCACATACTCTCTTTTCACTAAGTTTTTTTCTCTCACACTCTCTGATTGGATGTTGTTAACTGTGTGTGTTATCTCTCACCTTTTGCCTATAAAAGGCCCTCTCCTTTTGTACTTTTGAAACTCATTCTTTTTACTTACCATTTTTATAACACATATATTAGATACAATACATATTACTATTTTTCATAAATCTAGTATTTAAATTACCTTAATTCTAAAATATAAATCATACTAATATTTTAAAACCCCTACCTCTTATATATTTAGTAAATTAATCAAAAGAAATAAAACTACGTACCTTAACTTTAAAAGTCCAATATTCCACCTAAACTACCCGTTGGACGTCCAATTGAACCTTCTAGACCAAAAGACCCATTGACAGTTGGGACCTTTCCGAATCCTCAACGGCACATCAATAACTTGAGGCTGGAGACCAAGGGACCATCGATATTGAGGTACCTATAGGGACGAGTGGAAAATGAAAAGCACAAACATCATCAGTCACATGACTTATTTTTTTGCTGCGAACAGGAATTGAACTGCGATCCAAAACTTAGGCTTATATAGTAACTAATAGTTATATATTTTGTGGTAATTATTGATTACTATTTGTGGGTCACTTTACACTCTTCATACTCTACATATTTCTTTTTACTCAGCACTCTGTAAGTGGCATTAATTTGCTCATTTTACAGGGGAAGTGTCTGGTAAATTAGAATTTTTATTCTCTTAGTTGAAAAAGATAGAACTATATTGTTCTTAGTCATAGGAGTGAAAAAAATGAAATTAATTATATATTTTTTTAATTATTTCAGTTGAATTTTGTCCTGATAATTAGAATTTTATATTATTGTTTCAGTTGATAAATTGTACTGGCAGTAAATTAATAATATTATAAATTAATTAAATTAATTATATCAAATTATTTCAGTTGACAATAAGTCCTGGTAATTAAAATTATTTCAGTTGACAATAAGTCCTGGTAATTAAATTTTTTTCAGTTGACATTAATTCCTGGTAATTAAATTCCTTCAGTTGATTTTAATCCTGATAATTATCAAAATTTAAATTGTTAATTAAAAATTAATTTTATTACTTCAGTTGATTTCTTTTAATCCTGGCTATAAAGTTATTTAGAACTAATAAAATTGTGATTATTATTTTAGTTGATTTTTGTCCTGAAAATTTTTAAATTTTAAATTATTATTATTATTTTTCTTTTAATAAAGCAAAAATAAAACTAATACATCTTAATATTTCCTTCCCTCAGTTCAGGTTAAAATTACAATATGAATGATCAAGGTGCTTCTGCTGGCCTTGATGAGGAATTGGATTTAATTGATTATGATGAAGCTACTACTTTAAGTTCTCACTTGACTACAAAATTGGCTCAAATTAATCAATTATTGGACCAATCAAGATGTGGAAATGAAGGAAGTTGAAATACTAGTGGAGACAAATTCTCAGGAACAAAAGCCTTCCTTCAAACCACCAGAAGGACTTCCAAAAGGTTTAAAATGAAAAATATGCCTTTACCTCAGCAAATAAAGAATCTCTCCACCCACATAAAGGAGCTGAGGACAGAGAACTTAAGACTGAGAGCAAGAACAGACTCACTAGAAGAAGAGGTAAGAAAAATAGATGCCTTTCTTCAAGAGAAGAGGAGGCCTCCTCCCCCCAGGGATCTTCCACAATTGGCTCCCCAGCAACCAGAAAAGGTGAAAGTATCAAAGTGGAAGTGGGATTGGTTAAACACCCAGTGGGATTATCTGTCTCAACATCAGCAGCCTCAAATGTCTCAGGAGGGTCTGTCAAGTCCCAGTCAATTTAACCCCACACATCCTCACCCTTATCAAGGAGGCAGAAAAAGAAAAAACAATATTCAGATCCTTCCCAGGCCTTGGTAAGCACCTCTAATGAATCTCAAGTACCATTTCTTGTTGCTGATTCAGTTCCTTCAGGTAATTTTGGAAGAGGAGATGAAACTGTGAGACCAGTAGAGGCTGATAAGAGTAGACAAATCACTCAATATTCTAATGTATCAAATCTTTTAGTTTTAATTGCTACTAAAATGATAAATCCTGATATGGCTATTATTGATGAAAAACTTGATCCTAAGTTTTATGAGAATCTGGAAAGTTACTCTGTTTCTTTATTGAGAAACATTCCAGATGTAGCAAAAATTAATGATGAATATTTGAGAGATATTATTGCTAAGTAGAATCATATTATCAACAACATGCAATTGACTCAGAAATATAATTGTTTGTTAAATAAACAAGGTTATCAAGAATTGTGGAGTGAGTTAAAGAGAGTTTCTGATGATTTGTTTCATTACAAAGTAACTCATGAAAAGAAATTTACTTTATGGAAAAATATCAAGAATGATTTGTCTAAATTAAAGGATACTGTGTCCATCTGTTGCCAGGAGCTAGAGGGACACAAGATGAAATTAGAAAGATTAAGTAAACATTATTCAACTTTAAAAAATAAGAATCAATTATCTTTTGCAACCATTAATGAGAATTTATCTAGTATTCCAAGAGTAAAAACAAGGTTAACAACCATTGAGGAGAAATTGAAATCATTGTTATATAATCAAAAGTTTTCTGACATTTCTTTGAAAGAAACTTTTGAGCAGGACAACCCAATTTTACCTGTTCCTAGTTTATCCAAATAAAAATTAGTTCCAGAAATACCTGTTGATATCACTTATTTTCCATCAAAAATTGATTATGTACCTGGATCATCCACAGAGATTAAACAATGAAATTACTGCTCAATTGGAGAAGTTAAAGCATCTTCTCACTCAGAAACAAGCTTGTAATAAGCAGACTACTTCAAATCATAAGAATCGGCCAAAACTTGACCAGTATCCAACATTTGATGGTGATTCTTCTTCTGATTGGCAGCAATTCACTTGCAGAATTGATAATCTAAAAAAATCTTACAAACTCCCAGATGAGGAAATTGTGGCTAAGTTAATTTCTTTATTTACCAATGTAGCCCTAATGTAGTATGAATCTGTTCTCTTAGAGAGGAATGACTACTCATAGAAAGATTGGAAGAAATTGATTAAAGCACAATTTGGTGCCTCCAAGTTTAGGATGGCTCAAAAAAGGCAGTATGAGGAAACTAGATATAGCTCTTCTACTGATAAACCTATTGAGTTCTTAATGAAACTTATTAAAATCTTTAGGGAAATGGACCCAAATATGGAGTTTGAGTTATGGAAGTATGGGATCCTTTATAAATTACCAATGTCTTTGAGAGAATTGATAGTGGCTAGGATTGAGTTTTCCAGAGAACCTTCTTCTTTGATTAATACTTGTAAGGAGATCCATCTAAACAACAAGTATGATGCCAGAAGATTCATTCCTAGAACACCTTGGGAAAAACCCGCCACTTACCAACAGAAACCTCTGGAAAAGGTTGGTAAGCCTTCTGCCCCTGTTGCACCAAAAAAGTATGCAACAAACACTTTCTTCAAGTAAAACAAGCCTTGGAAGAAAGGCCATGTTTTTGACAAGAAGATAAATCTTGTTGAAAAAACTGAGGAGCACGCTGATGACACAATAGCACTGGATGAAACTTCAAGTGATTCTGCCAGCAATATTTCATATAAATCTTAACAAGAAATCTTGATGCTGGAAGAATATATTCATTATGTAAAAAATATTGATACTGATAATAATGATTTATCTACAGTTGAGGATGGTGAGATCATAAAGAACATTAAGGATAGCTCAATTGTTATTTCCCCTCTCAAGGCACCAGTCTTGATCAATGGAACCAGCATTGAAGTTGTTCTGGATTCTGGAGCTGAAGAAAGTGTAGTATCTGAAAAAGCACCTGCTTCAGTGGATCAAGACTATAAATCAAAACTTACGCCTATCATTTCTAAAAATTGGAGAGGTTATAGCTGTGTTTTGTCCCCCATTGGTAAATACAAAGCCACAGTGTTCTTTGAATATAACCATGGTTTTGTAAGAGCTATATGTGATTTTGTTGTCATGAAAAATGATAAATTAAGCAGTTGGTTTATCGTAGGAAATGATATTTTAACCAAGTATGGAATAAAATTGAATCCTTCAAACCAATGTTTCACAATAGGGATGAATGGGAAGAGAAAATTTAAGATCTCCTCCCCCAAAAAATTATTAAAACCAGAATTGAACACATGTTTTTCTGTGGTTCATTATCAAGGAAGATCTACAAAAGAAATGCATGCCTTTATGTCTGTAATTGACAATGCTTCTTTTGGAGAACAACTTTCTGGCAAGGATAAAGATTCCATTATTAAATTGATAAAATCTTTTCTTATGGCATTTGCTCATGGGTCTCATGAACTAGGATTTTTTAAAGAAGAAATGAAACTTTCATTATCTTGTCCATTAACTGACATACCACCTAGTTTAAAGAAGAAGCCTTATCATGCTTCTCCCACAAAGAGAAAAGATATTTTAGATAATATCTCTACCCTTTTAAAAATGAATATTATTGAAAAGGTAGTTGAAAAACCTAAATATTGTGTTATATCACCTGTCCTAATTTCTTATGAGAAAGATAAAGCCAGATTATGTGGTGATTATAGAGCATTAAATACTTATACTGTTGATGATATCAATCCTTCACCTAGAATTAGATCTTTACATTCTACCTTACTAGGTGATAAATATATCAGCTGTTTGGATGGTAACAAGAGATATCACCAGGTACCTGTTGGGAAGAGTTCCCAAAATTTTCTGATGATTACTACTCATATGGGTATTTATAGGTATGTTAGGATTCCATTTGGCCATAAAAATGCCCCTTCAGTTTTTCAAAAAGTGATGGATAACACATTCCATCAAGAGATATTTTAAGGACGGTTGATGGTTTATATTGATGATATCATTATATTCTCAAAAACATTTGAGGACCATCTTAACCACCTGTGTAAAGTGTTCCACAAAATGGATGAAATAAATATGAAACTTGCTTTGAAGAAATGTAAATTTGGTTTTCATTCTTTAAAAGTACTTGGTCATGTTGTTTCAGGGTTACAGATATGTGTTGACCAAAACAAAGTGGCAGCCATACTACAGGTGAAGGCTCCTACCACAGTTAGAGAGCTCCAGAGTTTTTGGGGAATGTGTGGATACTATAGACAGTATAATAAAAATTACCAATTCATAGCTTTAACCCTTACCCAATTGACTAGTAAGGATGTTGCTTTTGTCTGGAATAGCAAAAGACAGAGAGCTTTTGACACTATGAAACACTGTTTGATGTCAGCACCGATTCTTTCTTTACCTGACTTTAATCAACCATTTGTTTTGAATACTGATGCCAGTTTTATTGGTCTTGGTGCTGCCCTCCATCAAAAACAAGTAATGAATGATAAAGTATCAGAAGTAGTAATTTCTTATATTTCAAAAACCTTGAGAAATAGTGAATTGAAATATGGTGCCCCTCAGCTTGAATGTTTAGCTGTAGTGTGCGCTCTAGAAAAGTTACATTTTTACCTGGATGAACAGAAATTTAAACTTTTCACTGACTGCAGTGCAGTTAAATCCTTTTTAAAATTGAAAACATCTAACAGGCATATGTTCAGATGGCAGTTAGCTGTACAGGAATACAGAGAGAGAATGTCAATTAATCATGGGGCTGGTATTGTTCACTCAAATGTGGATATGTTATCAAGGTTACCTTTACCAAATGATGACTCTAATCATGCTTATGATCCTGAGGATGAAATTATTCATATTCATGGGATATATGTGGTTAATATGGAGGAAGAGCTATTACAGCTTATTCTGGATTCATATGATAAGGACTGTCAGGCTAAGATCAACTAAATTGACGTGAAATAGCTTGAAAAGTCTTTGTCTAGAAGATTTAAATGGTCCTATATGAATACTGTAGTATTAATCCAACAAATAGTAAAATATAATTCAGAATAAAGATTTCAATAATATAATTCTCACTATTCTTATATGTGGCTTACAATCTTTTTAGTTGGTAGAAAAATAGATTAAATAATTTCAGATACTATTCAAAAGTCTTATAAAAGTACTAATTGAGTTGTATTGTAAATTGTTTGGTTATATTGGATAAGTTGAAGTGATAAAGAATGAAGAAAAGAGGACCCAAAAACCTCCTCCTTTTATACACACTAAGTTTCACAATAAATCCCTTTATGTACCATCCAATACAATGTTAATGACGCCTCAAACAACTAATAGACCTCTCCATCAACACACCTAGTGACCCATGACATAATTAGACAAGCAAAAACCACCAAAATACTATTAATAATAAGGGAGATTGACTGTAAAAATGGAGGGGCTAATCCTGACATTATACTACGTGAAATTCCCATTCAAAAATAACCAAAATTGACTGAGAAACCACCCAAAAACTTAAAAAAGAGCGTGAGATGTGGGGTAACTACATGCAGTTCTTGGCAGGCGCTTGCACGGGTAAATCCTTGACTAAAATTAGGCGAATTTAAGCGTGGTGATGAAATAAAGTGCCAAGAGTGAGGTTATTAATGAAATTAGTGCATATAAACAAGGTCAATGCACTATTAATTAAGCTAGGACACTAAATAAGCGCCTGTCGCCTATTTTAGTGTGTTTCCCCGCAGTGGGTGTAGAATGTGGGGTAATTATAGTGTGAAAAAGATAATTTTGCTAAAAATGAAGCTATTCACATGGGAAAAAAGCAGGCAGTATGTGGCTAGTACACAGAAGCCATTTCTGGCATAAAAAACACCAAATTTTAAAAGTGTTATTTTTATGCATTTAAATAGCCAAATCAATAGTCCTAAATAAGCCCAATTGATCTGTCAAAGCGCATTTTTGATATTCTTAATTTTATAGCGCATATAGTCAACTTTTAAGTGAAATAAAGCGCATTTCTTGTTTTTTGCATAAAACAATGAATATAACAGCTTTAAGTGCACTTAAAAATTTTGTAGCCTTATACTTAAGGTTATTAAGATTACCCTAACATATTACACTTTAAAATTGAGTACATAAGACCTATAAAAGGTGGATATATGCGTGTATATAAGGTGTTATAATGGCATTTTTTGTGTATTTATCATAATTTTAATTATGTATACTATTTGTGTACTCTTATTTATTGTTCCCATGTATAGTTCATGTGTTTAAAATAACTTATAAGCACTTTTTACTCAGTCCTGGAGATATACAGGCTGATATTTGCCCACCCAAAAAAACAATAAAAAATGATAAGTTATACATTTTATTTATTTATTTGTTTAATTTTCAGGTATTCAGATTAACTCTGTAGCATTAAAGATTATACTTTAAAGAAATAAAACATAATAAAACATTATGAGTACTGGCTTTTAACCCCTCAGCTGGTTGAACAGAAATTTATTTCTGTTTAATTTTTTTAAGAAGGGTGGATAAATTAGAAATTTCTTTTTCAGGTATCCATTTATCAAATTCATTTGATTTCCCTTTAAATCTTAGTAAATACTCAGTTCCTTTTTCTTTAGTAAGGATTCTTTTCTTGAGTATTTTTTCAATCTCTGCTTTTTCCACAATTTCTTCAGGTTTCTTTTTAGGCCTTCCCCTTATTTTTGGAAACAAGTCACGATCATTTGCATGGTAAGGTTTCAATAATGAGATAGGGAAAACTGGATGTTTCCTATCATATGGAGCATATAATATGACTTCCACTGCATTATTACTAACCATTTTACTTAATACAAAAGGTCCTACAAAGGGATCCTTTAATTTAAAATTACCTTGTAAGTTAAAATGTAGTGTTGATATTAGGACTTCATCTCCCTTCTTGAATTCAAATTCTTTATGAGATTTGTCCCACCTTTTCTTTTCATATTCAAATGCTTTTTGTATGCATTCTTCTGCATGCTTGCTACACATTTGTTGCATATGAATAAAGAATTTGGTACCAGGATGTATATCCAACCTTGGTAATTTATTTAAATGATTTACTGGGGTATTTGGTACATATCCCAGCCAGAGTTCAAATGGTTTCTTCTCTGTTACAGAATGAGTTGTGCTGTTATAAGCAAATTCAAGGCCAGGAATTAATTTTACCCAATCATGTGTGAATTTCTCATTGTCTTTGTATTCTAATCCAAAGGCACAATATCTTCTGATCATGTCTTCTAGAGTTTGTATCATTCTCTCAGCCAGTCCATCAGTTTGTGGATGGTGTGCTGTGGACAATTTCAATTGACAACCTGATACTTCCATCAAAGATGTCCAGAACTCTGAAGTAAATTTAGGATCTCTGTTAGAGATTATGGCTTTGGAGAACCCAGCAGTATTCATCATCTGAGTCCACCATAGTAATGCCAAGTCTTTTGCAGATACCTCTTTATGGGTAGGGATAAATTTACACATTTTTGTTAGTCTATCCACAATTACCCAGCAAGAATTGAAACTTTCTTTTCCTGCTAATGGCAAGCCAGTTACAAAATCCATGTTTATAATTTCCCATGGAGCTTTTGGCTGCTCTATTTGTTGTAACAACCCAGCTCTCTTCCCAGTTAATCTTTTAGATTTCTGACAAGAGTCACATGTTTCAATGTATTTTTGTACATCTTCTTTCATGTTTATCCACCAGGCTGTATTTTTAACTCTGATTAGTGTTTTTTTAAAGTCAAAATGACCAGATAAGATGTCATCATGACAAGTACTCAACATTAACTCTTTCATAGAAGGTGGTATTACTATAACATTACTAAAGTTTTTTCTGTAATATATATATCCATCTTCAATTGATAGTTTACCTTTTTCCAGCGCATTTTTATACTTTGGAGGCAAGGTTTTAATTAATGCACTCATGGAGGCATTTGTTGGATCATTAAGAATGGTAGATAGTTTAGACAAATCTTTATCAGATGAATCATTTTCTAATATAGTTTGCATAAATTCTTCTTCTAAATCCACTATATAAATCCCAAATATATGTATAACCTCATTTTCAGGTACATAAGCTGGGTTGTCAGCATCATTTGGCAAAGGACTTCTAGATAATAAATCCACATTAGAATGCAATGTTCCTGCTCTGTGAGTGATTGTCATTTTTTCTCTGTACTCTTGTACAGCTAGTTGCCATCTAAACATGTGCCTATCAGGTGTTTTCATGTTTAGCAATGATTTTACTGCACTGAAGTCTGTTATAAGTTCAAACTTCTTGTCTTCCAGATATTAATGAAGCTTCTCCAAAGCCCACACCATGGCTAAAAATTCTAGCTGTGTGGCACCATACCTTAATTCAGTTTTTCTTAAGGTTCTGGATATATAACAGATAACTGCTTCAGATAATTTTCCCTTTATTATCTGTTTTTGCTGTAAAGCAGCACCTAAACCTATGAAGCTTGCATCAGTGTACAAGATAAAAGGTAAGGTTAAATCTGGCAATCCCAAAATTGGAGCTGTCATTAAACATTCCTTTAATTTATTAAAGGCGTGTTGTCTTTCATTATTCCAAATGAAAGCCTCATTTTTCCTGATTAATGTTGTCAAAGGAGCTGCAATAGATTGGTAATTTTTAATATATTGTCTATAATATCCACACATACCCAAAAAACTTTGAATTTCTTTTACATTCTTAGGTATACCAATGTTTTTAATTGCTGCCACCTTATTCTGGTCAACACAAATTTGTAATCCAGATACAACATGTCCAAGTACTTTCAAAGATTGAAATCCAAATTTACGTTTCTTTAATGCAATTGTCATATTAATTTCATCCATTCTTTGAAATACTCTTTTCAGGTGAATTAAATGTTCATCATATGTTTTTGAAAACACTATGATGTCATCAATATAGACCAATAGCCATCCTTCAACCATTTCCTGACAAAAAACACTATCCATCAATTTTTGGAAGACTGAAGTCGCATTCTTTGGGCCAAATGGCATTCTCACATAATTATATATACCCATATGTGTGGTTATTAATAAGTAATTTTGAGAATTCCTTTCCAAAGGAATCTGGTGGTAACCTTTGTTTCCATCCAGACAGGAAATATATTTTGCTCCTTGTAAACTAGCATGGATAGAAGCTATCCTTGGTAGAGGGTAAATATCATCTACTGTGTATGTATTCAGAGCTCTATAATCACCTCATAATCTTGCCTTATCTTTTTCATAAGAGATCAATACTGGTGAAATGACACAATACTTAGGTGTTGTGTCCACTTTTTCAACAATACCCATTTCCAACAACATTTTTATATTGTCTTCAATATCTTTCCTTTTTGAAGGAGATGCTGGGTAAGGTTTCTTTTTTAGGCTGCCAGGAATATTATCCAAATCACAGCTTAGAGAGATTTTCATCTCATGGTCTTTGACCAATCCTAGTTCATTTGAACCATGAGCAAATGCCATAGGATATGATTTAATCAATCTCAAAATATTTTCTTCTTCAATTTTTGAGAGTTGAGGACTGAAAGAGGCCTTTTGGATTTCATTTTCCAATTCAACCACTTCATTGGTGGTTCTTCCACCTTGCAGTTATTCTTCTCTAGGAGAAATGGCATACACTGAATTTTCAGAACATATCTTGAATTTTCTCTTACCATTCACTCCTATGGTGAAACAACTGTTTGCAGGATCTAGTTTAATGCCAAATTTTGTCAATAAATCATTGCCAATAATAAACCAATCACCACAATTATTTTTATCCATTACTACAAATTCACAAAATTCTCTTACATATCCATTATTTTATTTAAAGAATACAGCAGTTTTGTATTTTCCAATTGGATTTAATATTGAACCAAAACCTCTCCAGCTCTTTGTTTGAACAGGTTCTAGTTTTTCCTTATACTTACTGTCAAGTTTCATTAATGTATTAATAGAAAACTACACTACCTGCAGCCCCAGTGTCAAGAATGGCATTCATTTCTCTTCCACATATAATAACAGGTGCTCTGATAGGTGTTATTTTGTAAGTATCATGAGTTACATCTTTAATTACTTCAGCTTCCTCAATGGAAGTTAAAGATGTGTCTGTATGAGGTATAGCATCATGCAGGAACATTATATCCTGTTCTAATACAAATATCTCATTTTCATAATCACTGTAAGATATTTTACTTTTACAATCCTCACTGGATTCCACATTTTCATCTTCATGATTACTTGGTTCAGAATTTTGGGAGGTTTCAATAACATTTATTCTCTTCTTACATGTGTGACCCTTAACCCAAGGTTCATTACATTTGTAAGAAGTGTTATTTTCTTGTCTCTTAGGGACAAGGGGAGCTGAAGGTTTTTTCTTTTCCACTGGTAACTTACTTGTAGTAGGTTTTACCACGTCAACACTTTGTCTGTAATTACTATACTTGGTTTTATACTTGTGGTTTAATAATATCTCATTGCATATATTAATGAATCCAGAGGTATCTCTGATGGTTTCAGTTCTAGCCACAATAATTTCTCTAACTGAAATAGGCAACTTGTATATTATTTTTTCTTTCCACTCTTCATAATCCATTTTTGGATCCATAGCTTTCATGATTCTTATTAAATTCATTAAGAAGACCATGGGTTTATCTCCAGCATTTGGATTATATCTTGTTTTTTCATACAATCTTTGTTGAGTGATTCTAAATTTTGGGCCACCAAATTGCCTTTCAATTTGTGCCTTCCATTCATTCCAGGATTAATGAATTCCCTCACTCAATACAGATTCAAACCATAATAAGGCCACATCTGTAAATAAAGATATTAACTTTGAAGTAATTTCTTCATCAGGTAATTTATATGGAAATTTTAAGTTATCAATTCTTTGTATGAATTGTTTCCAATCAGATTTTGAATCCCCATCAAAAGAGGGGTACTGATCTAACTTAGGCCAGTACTTTTGGTTAGTTTGTGTTTCCTTAACCTGAGGAATATTGAGTAAATCACTTACTCTAGAAAGATGATCATTTATTCCATCTTTTACTGATTTATATTCTCAGAGCCCATGACACTATGCTCCTGTTCAATCATTGGTTTATCATCAGAGTGTTTCATGAAAACTGGTACTCTTTCTACATAAGAGGTATTATCTTTTATTTTTTCAGTATTTTTCAAAATGTTAGCTACTTCAATTTCTACTCTTTGTAACCTATATTTTATTACAGGTACATGAATCAAGGTATCATTTACATTTGAAAAAGACAATTTTACACGTCCCTCTATGGTAGCCATAATATTCTGAGAATGTTCTAATTTATTTTTCAAATTATTAATCTCAGAGTTTAATCTTTTGTTTTCATTGATTAATTCATTATTTGAATTCTCAATATGGCTGTTGTACTCAATGATTGTGTGAGGTTTAATAATACACTTTCTGTATTATTGTTGAACTCTCTAGAGAATTCTTCCAATTTTTCAATTCTTAATAATAATTTACTAATTATTTTTGAATCCATTGGATTTTCTTTTAGAAAATATTCAATTTTGTCTGTGTCCAATTCAGAAGACTCATCATCAGGGTCAAGATTTAAATCATTTGATTCCATTTTTACATTAATAGTATTTTCCTGGTGGTCAATAAAACTATGTACATTGTCCTCATTGAAAGACAAGTCTAACATGTTATTTTCAAATGAATAATTTTTTAAATCCTTCTCAATTATATCTAATACCTCTCTATCAATTTCATTACCTATAAGTAATTAATTTTTAGTATTATATAATTGATCCTGAGAAGATGGATGACTTACCACGGTCTTATTCCATTTCCCCTGCCTCTCCTTGGCTTTCCCCTGTAAGGGTGACTGCTGGATCCCTGTTGAGGGTTGTTGTAGTTTTGGGAATACAAATCCCACTTCCATTTGCTGAATGTTATCTTTTGGTCCTCCTCTGGGGCTGGAGGTGTTGCTGTGGTATTTGGTGCCACTGGTTGTTGATGAGACCTTATATCCACTAGAGCTTGGTTGACTTCTATAAAGCCCTGTGCCGCCCTTTTCTCCAGATTGTTGATCTGGTCTACCATATTGTTTACTCTTATTGTTAGTGTATTCAATAGGGTTGAGAGGGAGTGAATTTGCTCTTGTAACATGTTTTTGGACTTCTTTATTGACATTTGTTTTAAGAGCTTTTCCTTTTCCTCCATGGACATTGGTGGGGTGTTGTTTACTATTATTGGTGATTCTTGACCCTCCATTTGGATGTCCTGTAACAGGTCTTTCATCTCTAGTTCTTAAGTTATAAGGTTTTGCCTTATTACTTACAATGTTGTTGTTGTCACACATGTTTACCTGTAATTTAAAGAATTGAAAGTTTAGATATAAAAACTTCAAAAAAGGAGTTTTATCAGTATTTATTGATACCACTGA
This sequence comes from Hemileia vastatrix, assembly GCA_030280995.1. Lineage (NCBI taxonomy): Eukaryota > Fungi > Basidiomycota > Pucciniomycetes > Pucciniales > Zaghouaniaceae > Hemileia > Hemileia vastatrix. The sequence continues at coordinate 835,758 of JASXTE010000017.1, read as the reverse complement.
AGACAATTTTATTGCTTACTTATTGGTATTAAGTGAATTTATAAGTGCCAAAAGTCAAATATGCTTTTATGTTGTCACTTGATATAACTGGTCTACAATATGTAGCCGTGTTTTTATATTTAAAAGAAAACAACTGTCAGTAAGATTCTTTCTAAATATTTAATGAATGTTACAAACCAATAAAAAGAAAAGATTAAGATTCCTGCTAAAAGAAAACAATTAATCAGTTTAATTGGTTTATTATCTGCAAAGATCACAAATTTAATTGGTCTATTGACAGACTCCCAATAATAACAATTTTATGTTAAATTAGTGGTAAAATTGTTGATTTAATATCACAATTTTATTATATAACAGGGCTTCTTTTTCTGAAATCACTATATAAGTGACCCCAACCTGTTGTAATTATACAAATATTTCTATAGGGATATTATTTACGTGCACCTTCTTTGAAAATTTCACTTACTGGATTATAACAGAATTCTTGAGGAAAGGTCCCCAATTGTTAGGCTAAGATCAACTAAATGGACGTGAGCTAGCTTGAAAAGTCTTTGTCTGGAAGATTTAAATAGTCCTATATGAAAACTGTAGTATTAATCCAACAAATAGTAAAATATAATTCAGAATAAAGGTTTCAATAATATAATTCTCACTATTCTTTTATGTGGCTTACAATCTTTTTAGTTGGTAGAAAAATAGATTCAATAATTTCAGATACTATTCAAAAGTCTTATAAAAGTACTTATTAAGTTGTATTGTAAATTGTTTGGTTATATTGGATAAATTGAAGTGATAAAGAATGAAGAAAACAAGACCCAAAAACCTCCTCCTTTTATACACACTAAGTTTCCCAATAAATCCCTTAATGTACCATCCAATAAAATGTTAATGACGCCTCCAACAACTAATAGACCTCTCCATCAACACCCCTAGTGACCCATGACATAATTAGACAAGCAACAACCACTAAAATCCTATTAATAATAAGGGAGATCCATCAAAATTAAAGAAAAGACAAAAAGAGAGTATATGCGTGTAAAACAATGATATAAAATACTAAAGGAGAATTTTTAAGGCTAATTATAGCTTAATAATAAGGGGAATCTACTGTAGAAATGGAGGGGCTAATACTGACATTATACTATGTGAAATTCCCACCCAAAAATAACCAAAATTGACTGAGAAATCACCCAAAAACTTAAAAAGAGTGTGAGATTTGGGGTAACTACATGAAGTCCTTGGCCGGCGCTTGCACGGGTAAATCCTTGACTAAATTTAGGCGAATTTAAGAGTGGTGATGAAATAAGGTACCAAAAGTGAGGTTATTAATGAAATTAGTGCATATAAACAAGGTCAATGCACTATTAATTAATCTAGGACACTAAATAAGCGCCTGTCGCCTATTTTAGTGTGTTTCCCCACAGTGGACATAGAATGTGGGGTAATTATAGTGTGAAAAAGCTAACTTTGCTAAAAATGAAGCTATTCACACGGGAAAAAAGCAAGCAGTATGTGGCCAGTACACAGAAGCCATTTCTGGCATAAAAAACACCAAATTTTAAAAGTGTTATTTTTATGCATTTAAATAGCCAAATCAATAGTCCTAAATGAGCCCAATTGATCTGTCAAAGCGCATTTTTGATATTCTTAATTTTATAGCACATATAGTCAACTTTTAAGTGAAATAAAGGGCATTTCTTGTTTTTTGCATAAAACAATGAATATAACAGCTTTAAGTGCACTTAAAAATTATGTAGCCTTATACTTAAGGTTATTAAGATTACCCTAAAATATTCCAACATAATATTAAGTACATAAGACCTATAAAAGGTGGATATATGCGTGTATATAAGGTGTTATAATGGCATTTTTTGTGTATTTATCATAATTTTACTTATGTATACTATTTGTGTACTCTTATTTATTGTTCCCATGTATAGTTCATGTGTTTAACAAAACTTATAAGCACTCTTTACTCAGTCCTGGGTATATACAGGCTGACAAGGACACTGACTTAAAAAAGTTATGTACCATATTAAATAATCCAAAGAATGTTTCAATGCAAGCATTAATTAAAACCCTTCCACCAAAGTACCAAAAGGCTTTGGAAAAATGTAAATTTTCAATTGATGAAGCATATCTAAATTATAGAAGAAAGTTTAGTAATGTCATTGTTATTCCTCCTTCTATGAAAGAGATCATCTTGAATATTTGTCATGATGACATATTAAATGGACATTTTGATCTTGAAAAAACAATTATCAGAATTAAAAACACTGCTTGGTGGGTTAATATGTCTGAAGACACCAATATATATGTTAAATATTGTGATTCTTGCCAAAATCAAAAAGATTGACTGGTAAGAGAGCTGGATGAATGCAAAATATTGAACCTCCTAATGCACCATGGAAGATAATAAACATGGATTTTGTAACAGGATTACCCATTGCTGGAAAAGACAGTTATAACTCTTGTAGGGTTATTGTGGACAGATTCACAAAAATGTGTAAATTTATCCCTACTCACAAGGATGTTTCCACTAAAGAATTAGCTTTATTATGGTTCTCATATGTTTAATACTGCTGGTTTTCCTAAAGCCATAATCTCTGAAAGAGACCCTAAATTTACTTCTGAATTTTGGATGTCTCTGATGGATGTTTGTGGTTGTGATCTAAAACATTCTACTTCCCATCACCCTCAGACTGATGGATTAGCTGAAAGAATGATTCTGACTTTAAAGGACATGATAAGAAGGTTTTGTGCCTTTGGCCTTCAGTATAAAGACAATGACAGATCCACTCATGATTGGGTTACCTTACTTCCTGGGTTGGAATTAGCTTATAATAGCACTATTCATTCTGCTACTCAAAGAAAGCCATTTGAGCTCTGGCTTGGATATGTTCCAAATACTCCTATTCAAATTCTTAATAATAAAATACCTTAATTGGTTTTACATCCTGGTGTAAAATCTTTTCTTCAAATGCAACAACTTTGCAGAAGTCATGGTCAATAATTTATTTAAAAATCCTTTGAATATGAGAAGAAGAGATGGGAAAAATCCCGTAAAGAATACACTTTTAAAAAGGGTGATGAAGTGTTGATTGCTACAGTCCACTTTAATTTACAAGGTAATAACCAATTGAAAGACCCATTTGTTGGTCCATTTGTTGTCAGAAGAATGATTGGAGATAATGCAGTTGAAGTTATTTTGTATTCTCCATATGACAAAAAACATCCTGTTTTTCCAATATCTCTTTTGAAACCTTACACATCCAATAGTGATTTATTTCCAAAAAGGAGGGGGAGACCAAAGAAAACCCCTAATGAAATCACTGAGACAGCAGAAATTGATAAGATTATGAATGACAGAATAGTCACTGCTGATAAAGGTACAGATTAATTATTGAGATTCAAGAATAAATTATCTGAATATGATTCTTGAATACATTCGAAGGAGATATCTAATCTTCCTACTCTACTAAAGAAGTATAAAAAGAAAAAATCATAGCACTTTTTTATTTTTATTTTTTAGAGTGAGGGAGTGTCAGCAAGGCTACTAGACTTATCCAGTAAAATAATCAATTATCTTACTGAGATGAAGCCACACCTTTTTTTTAATTCTTATTAATAATAAATTATCTATTATTTACTTATATATTACTCACAATTAAATAGCTATGTACAATAAGTAAATTTAGTAATTAATAAAAATTAATAAATGTCCCGTATATTTTTACTCCCTAACACCATTTTCAATAATAAAGTTGAAAAGGGAATAAAAATATTATTAAAATATTAAAAATCTAAAAAAATCAAATTTTTTTATTAAAAATTTTAAAATTCAGATAAAAAAACATTTTAAATCAAATGTTCTATACTAAGTGTGACAATCTAAGGGAACTCAAGATTTATATCAAATAAATATGATACCTTTTATTGAGGCATCATTTTAGTATATCTTTTTGTTATTCACATACTCTCTTTTCACTAAGTTTTTTTCTCTCACACTCTCTGATTGGATGTTGTTAACTCTGTGTGTTATCTCTCACCTTTTGCCTATAAAAGGCCCTCTCCTTTTGTACTTTTGAAACTCATTCTTTTTAATTACCATTTTTATAACACATCTAATAGATACAATACATATTACTATTATTGATAAATCTAGTATTTACATTACTGTAATTCTAAAATATAAAACATACAAATATTTTAAAACCCCTACCTCTTATATATTTAGTAAATTAATCAAAAAAAATAAAACTACGTACCTTAACTTTGAAAGTCCAATATTCCACCTTAACGCCCCGTTGGACCTCCAATTGAACCTTCTAGACAAAAAGACCCATTGACAATTTACATCTGCATAACTCTAAGATAATAATTTATTAATACTACAACACTTTTTACCTCTTAATTTGAGCAATATTTTGTAAAGAAATAAAATATGTCCAATTCTTGAAATCTTGAGTTATCCTTCACCTTTCATTGCTGTTGGACTGTCAAAAATTCTTCTAGACCGAAAGAACCTCTTGACACTGACACTCCTCTGAAAGAAACTATTGCACTGGATACTCCAAATTCTCCTGAGTCAAGTTCCTCTAAAGAAAAACTAGTACAAGATAAACCTAAAGTTATTTTTGAGGTTCCATCAAAAATTGATAATTCACCCTGTCCATCTACAAATGAGTTAAAAAATGTGATTACTGCTCAATTACCTAGATTTAAGCTGCTTTTTACACAGAAAATGTTGGCGGGTTGTCTAGCAGAAGGTGAAGGAGAAGAAGATATGGAGCAGAGGAGATAGAAGTAATAAATAGAGGATAACAAAAAAGAGAAAGAAATAAAAATGATAAAACTAACAAAATAATTAAATCAAAATAAGAGAGATGCAAAACAATTTTATGAGGAATGACACAACAGTAATGACTGATTTATTGATAAATACTTAATTAAATAATTAGAGATTTTTCTGCCCGGCTGACAAGTATTATTATTAATAAACTTAAAGCAAACTTAGATTATTTATTGATTATTAATACTAGATTTGTGATACTAATAAAAAATAATAATAATGTATTGTAAGATTTAAAATGTTTTTAATGTAAGTGATCCCTGCTAAAGGGGAATACAAAGGCCCTTTTATAGGGAAGCATACCTCTGAAGTGCCTCAATTGTATATACAAAAGTAGTAATAGTGTGAAACAAAAGATTTAAAAGAAATTAATTAAAACATAAAAGTTGAGGGAAAAATTGAAACAACAAATTAAACCTGTGAATAATTAAATAATTTTCACACCATAAAGTCCCAAACAAGTAATTAATATAATGAGTAACTAAATGAGTATGAGACCATGAGAACTATGAGAAAAAATATTCTAATCAAATATTATAATAAGATGAAAAAGGTTTAATTAAGAAAATAAAATTATTTTCACATCAAAATTTATGGAATAAATTTAATTCAGTTATCAAGAGAATTTTATTAATTATTTTAACTATCTTAGTAATTTAATAACTAATTTAATTGAAACATATAATTAATTTGACTGTAACTTATTAAAAGTGAGAATTTAATATTATTATATTATATATGTGTTTTAAATTATTTAGTAATTTTACTGACACAGTTAAGGGTCAAAAAAGCGCCCAATATTTATGGATAATATTATATTATGAGTTGGATTTAATATAAAAATTATATTAATTCATTTTTAATTACATTAAAATTAAATATTATTAAGCTTATAATATAATAATTAATTTATTAATTTTGCAGAAATATTAAATACATAGAAATGTGCCATCTTTTTATAGAATAAAATATTTGTTTATGTAATAAAAAGTTATTTAATAATAAAATTAAATATATTAATTATTTTACTTATTCATAAAATATTTATAATTTTATTATTTAATAAAATACTTTATTGTAACTACATAATACATAATGTTATTACCTTACAAGATTTCAGTAATTTATTATATAAATAACTGGGCTCCTGAGATAGCCTGGCTGACAGAAACAGGTAAGCCAAAATGAAAACACTTCAAATCAGAAAAATTAGCCAAAATTTGACCAATATCCAACATTTCAGAGGGACTCTTCCTATGATTGGCAGCAATTCATATGCAGAATTGATGATCTTAAAAATTCTTAAAAACTACCAGATAAAGAAATTGTGTCTAAATTAATTTCTTTAAATTCCAATTTTGCCCTGATGTGGTTAGATTCTGTCCTTTGGATAATAATGATTATTCTTGGGAGGATCAAAAAAAAAAATTTAAAGCAAAATTTGGTGGTTCAAAGGTTAAGTTAGCCCAAGAAAGGCAATATGAAGAATCTAGATATTGCTCATCCTCTACCGAAAAACCTATTGAGTTCTTTATGAAACTAGTGAGAATCTGGAGAGAATGGATCCAAACATAGATTATGAATTATGAAAAGACAGGATCCTCTATAAATTGCCAATGTCTTCAAGAGACTTAATTTTTTCTAGAACTAAATTCTCAAGGGAACCTTCTTTGTTAGTTAATAATTGAAAAGAAGTTCTTCTGAATAACAGGTATGAATCTATGAAGCTCATTACTAGACCTTCATTTGAGAAACCCTTCAATTACCAACAAAAACTTCCAGAAAATGTTGGTAAACCTTCTGCCTCTGTGGTACCTAAAAATATGCAACAGACACTTACTTTACATTCAGTAAGCCTTGGTAGAAAAGCCATATTTTTGACAAGAAAATAAACCTTTTTGAACAAACAGAGGAGCCTGAAGATGACACAGTTGCACAGGATGATACTTCAAAGGACTGTGACAGAAACATTTCTTATGAATCTCACCAGGAAATTTTTATGCTGCAGGAAGATATTCAATATTTTTATAATTTTGAAAATGATACTAATTATTTATTCACAGGTGAAGATTCTGAAATAATAAGAAATCTTGAGGAAACCTCAGTTTTTATTACCCCTCTCAAGGCACCACCAGTCTTGAAAAATGGAAAAAACATTGAGGCTGTTTTGGATTCTGTAGCTGGAGGAAGTGTTATATCTGAAAAAGCACATGCTTCAGTTGATCAGGATTATAAATCACAACTTATTCCTATTAATTATGAAAATTGGTGAGGTTATGGCTTTATTTTATCCCCCATTGGTAAATAAAAGGCTACAGTCACCAGAAAAAAAATGTGGGCACCTGATAGCAGGTGACATTCCCTATCTTTAATTTTATTTAATTCTAAATCAGCTGTCATTCTTCTGAGAAGACTGTGCACTAAACACTGAGCATGCCAGCTCATGCGGTACAAATCCGAGTTATGCTTGAATCATAAATGGATTGAGGGGTTGCCAACTGCTAGCAGGTTCTGGCTGTTTTTTCATGGTGTGTATTTTTAAAATAAAACCATGTATTTTCAAGAGCTATGTGTGAATTTTTAGTTATGAAAAAAGATAACTTAACCAATTGGTTCACTGTGAGAGATGATATATTTACCAAATATGGCATTAAAATTGATCCTTTAAACCAATGCTTAAAAATGGGATTGAATGGGAAGAGATAATTTAAAATTTTTACCCATGAAATTAATAAAACTAGTATTGAAAACATATAATTCTGTGGCTCAATATAAAAGAAGATGTTCAAAAGAAATTTCTGCTATCCCGTCTGAAATTTACCAGCTTCTTTTGGAGAAAAACTTTCTGGTGAGGAAAAAAATTCCATCATTCAGTTGATAAAATCTTTTTCAATGGCCTTTGCTCATGGGTCACATGAACTAAGATTAGCCAAAGAAGAGATGAAGCTCTCATTATCTTGTCCATTGACTGAAAGACTGCCTATTTTAATGAAGAAGCTTTATTCAGCTTCCTACACAAAGAGAAAAGATATTGTATATCATATCTCTACCCTTTTAAAAATGAATATTATTGAAATGGTAGTTGAAACACCAAAACATTGTGTTATCTCACCTGTCTTAATCTCTTATGGGAAAGACAAAGCCAGGTTATGTGGTGATTATGGAGCATTGAATACTTATACTATAGATGATATCTATCCTTCACCAAGAATTAGCTCTATCCATGCTACCTTAAAGGGTGCTAAATATATCAGCTGTCCAGATGGTAATAAACAATATCATTAGAGACTTGTTGTCAGTATAGTCTAGTATATCAGTATGATATAATAGTGTTTATTTATGGTCCTACTACTTATCAATAAATGATTTAGTGATTAAACCTAAGGGGAAGACTAATAAAATAGTTATACTCAAATAAAACTCACAATACTTGGATTTAAATGTGTGCTAGTGGTGGAAAATAGATGTATAATATATAGTTATAGCTTATATAAAGATAATATCAATTTATAATAGATTTATAATATATTTCTAAATGTTAATAATTGTATAGTAGTGTTTTTTGGAGTTTTAGTAATTGAATGATGATAAATAACCGTCAAAATCCCTTCTTACTTATACCCAAATCCACTGGAGTGCACAGACCTTCAATCCAGATGATGTCACTGCTATCCCTGGCAATTACAGCACTGTGAGGGCCCATCACCTCCCCATGGCGTCCACTTCAAGCAGTTTCAACACCCAGACCTCCAGTAAGGACCCTCCATCACTATTAATAATAACACAGATCTATACCATAAATAGAAAATCCAGATAAAAGCGGATACCATAAAGAAACAGGTAAAATAAACAATCAAAAAGAGATTTAATGAAACTAAAAGCATATAAAGGAAACAAATAAAATGTCCAAGCCCCCAATAACATCCCCAAGCATCCTCATTAGCCCAGAAATGTCCTTCCAACCCATAAATCCGTGAATAACCATCCAAGGAAGAAAATTAAGTTGTCCAAACTGGGTGTATGCGCCTGATATAGGTGTCTATGCCTCTGTAGGCGTTGTGAGTCCACTGATTTCAACCATATTACCTAAAATAAGCAGAAAAACAAAGGTTATAGGCTATTAAGGGGCTAAAACCCACTTATATACCTAAATATACATAATATACTGCATATTTCACTGAATATGAGATTTATGTATACATATAAGCTTATGTATGTCAATAATTACTTCAAATCACTTAAGATAAGTATATTATGACTCCATTAACACCTTAATAAGTATTATTAGGCCATGGATAAGCTATTTAAACTACTATAAGTTATATAATAGAATAATAATTATATATATATATAATAAAATAATATATATTATTATTTTAACCTTATTTTTAGGATATAAGCTTAATTTACTTAAGGTTATCTTATTTTAAGCATAAGAAATACTCAGTCCTAAGGATATTTAGGCTGACACTTGTTGAGAAAAATTCACAGAATTTTATAACTATTGCTACTTGTATGGGTATATATAAGTATATTAGGATGCCATTTGGCCCCAAAAATTCCCTTTCAGTTTTTCAAAAAGTTATGGATAACATAATCCATCAAGAAATTGTTGACAAATGGTTGATGGTTTACATTGATGATAACATCATATTCTTCAAAACATTTGAGGACCACCTTAACCACCTATGTAAAGTGTTCCATAAAATAGATGAGATAAATATGAAACTTTCTTTGAAAAAAATAAAAATTTGGCTTTCCTTCTTTAAAAGTGCTTAGTCATCTTGTCTCAGGGTTACAGATATGTGATGACCAGAACAAAGTGGAAGACATACAAAAGGTAAAATCTCCAACTAAAGATAAGGATCTTCAAAGTTTCTAGGAAAGGTGTGAATACTATAGACAATATATTAAAAATTATCAAGTCATACAATTACCCCTAACGCAATTAATTAGGAAGGATGTTGCTTTTTTCTGAAAAAGTGAAATACAAAGATCTTTTGAGACCATAAAACATTGTTTGATTTCAGCACCAATTCTTGATTTGCCTGACTTTAATCAGCCATTTATTTTATACACTGATGCTAGTTTTATTGGCCTTGGTGCTGCTCCCCACCAAAACAAGTTATGAATCACAAAGTATCAGAAGTAGTAATATGTTATATTTCAAGAAACTTGAGAAATAGTGGATTTAAATATGGTTCCATTAACTTGAGTGATTGGAAGTTGTATGGGCTCTGGAGAAACTACATTATTATCAGGATGACCAGAAATTTGAACTTGTCACTGAGGTCCCTCTTGAACTTGAATACATCTAACAGACACATGGTCAGGTGGCATTTGGCTGTTCAGGAATACAGAGGGAGGATAACAATAATTCATAGTGATGGTATTCTTCACTCAAATGTGGATATTTTATCAAGGTTACCTTTGCCAAATGATGACTCTAATCCTGCATATGATCCTGAGGATGAAATAAATCACATTTATGGGATATATGTGGTTGATAAGGAGGAAGAGCTATTATAGCTTAATCTGGACTCTTCTTATAAAGAAACTGACTTGAAAAAGCTGTGTACTATACTAAATGATCAAAAGAATGCTTCAATACAAGCATTAATCAAAACCCTCCCACAATAGTACCAAAATGCTTTAAACAAGGGAAAATTTTCAATTGATGAAGTTTACATCTACTATAGAAGAAATTTGAGTAAAGTTATAGTTATTCCTCCTTCTATGAAAGAAATCATCTTGAAAATATGTCATGATGACATATTGGCAGGTTACATTGATCTTGAGAAAACATTGATTAGAATTAAGAACACTTCTTGGTGGGCTAATATGTCTGAAGACACCAAAATATATATTGAATCCTGTGATTCTTTCCAGCAATCAAAGAGATTAACTGGGAAAAGAGCTGGACTAATGCAACATATTTGATCTCCTGATGCACCATGGAAAATTATAAACATGGAATTTTTAACAGTACTAACCAAACCCATGCTGGGAAAGACAGTTGTAACACTTGCTGGGCTGATGTGGACAGATTTACAAAAATTTGTAAATTCAATCCTACTAACAAAGATTTTTCCACAAAGGAATTAACCTTGTTGTTGTTTTCTCATATGTTTAATAATAATGGTTTCTAAAAGGCCATAATCTCTGACAGAGACCCCAAATTTTCTTCTGAATTTTGTATGTCTCTGATAGATTTTTGTGGTTGTGATATGAAGCTTTCTACTTCCCATCACACTAAAACTGATGGATGAGATGAGAGGATGATTAAGACTTTAGAGGATATGATAAGAAGGTATTGTGGCTTTGGCCTTGAGTATAAAGACAATAACAGGTTCACTTATGATTGGGTCACCCTACTTCTTGGTGTAGATTTTTCTTATAGTAGCACTGCTCAAGCTGTTAATCAATGAAAGCCTTTTGAGCTTTGTCTTGGATATGTTCCAAAAGCTCTTGCCCAAATTCTCAATAATAGAATACCTAAGGTGGATTTACATCCTGGTGTAAAATTGTTCCTCCAAATGCGACAACTTTGCAGAAGTCATGCTCAAAAATTTATTGAAAAATCTTTTAATATGAGAAAAAGACGTGGTTTAAATCCCATAAATAATGTACCTTTCAGAAATGTGATGAAATACTGATTTCTAAAGTCCACTACAATTTACAAGGTAATAAAAAGTTAAAAGACCCCTTTTTAGGTCCATTTGTTTTCAGAAGAATTATTAATGATGTTGCAGTTGAAGTATCTTGTATTCTCCATATGACTGAAAACATCCTGTTTTTTCAATATCTCTTTTGAAACCTTACACATCCAATAGTGATTTCTTTTAGGTTTATATAATATTAATTTATATATATTATAAGCTGATTTCTCAATTACTGTAGTAAGTAAACCTTTGCACCTATCAACAATATTATCAAATTTTTATTGCAATAACAGTTCCTTGGCTATATCACTGAGTCACTGAGTGTAAGTGATCTATATTTTTTTAAACAATAATTTTTTTCCTAGTTGACTATAATAGAGTTATTTTCTTAGTCCTAGAATATCATTATTTTCTTAAAAGAGTTATTAAATTAATTTTTTTCTCAAAATTTTGATATTATTGGTTGACCATAATAGTACTCAGTTCTTATTCCCAATATTCCCAATATATTTTTGTTATTATTTTTTTAAGTTGATTCCTTCAACCTTTTTTGGTTGGTCCCAAATAATTACTGTTTTTTTTTATGATGTAGTTTTTAAATACATTTTTTTTGTATTACATTATTATTGTTAATTAATTTATAAACTGAAAATAATTTATATTTTTAATTTTTAAAATAATTTGAATTTTTATTATTATTATTTGGAAAAATATAAATTTAAATCATTGATTATATCCAATTGATTTTTTTTCACAGTTTTTATGTCCAGTAGCTTGGCAAGCAGCATGAATAATCTTCATATTTATGAAATTGATGTGGATGTTGATCATGAATATGTAGGTTCTTCAAAATTAACTTATGAAAATTCTTCAGCTGACAAAAAACCTTCATATTCTTCAGGACATAGAAATGTCAGGAGGAGTGGAAAACCCCTCCCCCAATAACTCTGAAAGAAGTAAAGTCTCAAATAAGTCAGGAAAAACCGCTAAAGGGTATAAAAATAAAAAAGATCTCTCTGGTGCAGCAAATAAACAATCTGTACAGTCATATACAAAAACTGAATGCAGAGAACATGAGGTACAAGGCAAAAGAAGACACACTCTGTGAAAAGATGCAGGAGATTTTAAATCACAAACAGGTTCAGCCTCCTCCTTTAACAACGACAAAGCCTTAGCCTCAGCCCCAACAGGAACCCAGCTCTTTCTCTCAAAGTAAAAACACTCTACAAGTGGAACAGTGGAAATGGGACTACCTGATGAGCCATTACCAGCAGAATGAACATCAACCAGAAGCTCAGCACCCTGGCACATCCAAGACAAAAACTTACCATCAAACTCCTTAGGCCCATCCTTATCAGGGAGACAGAAGAAAGAAGGCACAGGGGGAATTTCCTCCCTTGCCATGGTAAGTAATTTTTTTGATAAACATATTGGTATGTATAGTAATAAATATTCGTCCACAGGTAATATTGCAAATAATGGTGAAAGAACTGTTAAGACTATTAAGAGACAAATTCCTGTAATGAGTAGCCCTAATGATGTAATTAGTAAATTGTCATTTGGTGAGCCTTTACATTTAACTTCAACTTCTTTAATTAATCCTTATCTTGAAATTAAACATTATTCTGTTTCCCCTGAATTCTATGCCTTTCTTGAAAAAACTTCTGACAAAATATTGAAAGAAACCCTTGATTTTAATGTTGTAAAAGACAAAATTTTGAGAGATATATTAGTGCATGAAAGTGACAGATTATATTATTTTCATTTACATTTTAAAGTGAGTTCTTCTGTATAAGATACAGCTTATTTTAAAAAAAAAGAAACTTTGAATATTGTTATTAGTCAACAAAAATAAATAAGAAGTTATCATAGAGCTATTTCAGATAAAAATCTTCACTTGCATAAAACTTTAGGTGAATTAAAACCCCATATTGATGAGAATTCTTTATCAAAGAGTGAAAATAAGTCTCTACACAATGAGTTTAAAAAGCTGAAAGTTGATCTCCAGGCTCTGAGTAATATAAACTCAGTTTATGAAGACAGAAATGTTTTATCCCTTGAAAAAAGCAATGACCAAATGTCTGAAATTCCATGTATAAAAAATTATTTGTCTGACCTACAGAAAAATTTCTCAGCCTTACCTGTAAATAATTATGTTGTAGATCAAAATGCTGCCAATAAGCTGAATAAAAATAAAGAAAAAAGCCTGAACAAAGCAGCTGCTTTCTTCCTCCTATTTCAGCCATTAAACAACCTGACAATTAGTCTGTAAAATCTTTTGCAACTAGCAAAAAATACTTCAATGGACATGAACCAGCTTTTTCTGTAAAATATTGAAATTTCTGAACACCTGTCAGAACTTCAAGAATTATTAATCTTAAATAATTCTAATTAAAAAATGGACCATCTCAGTAGCCAGAAAAATTGGACCAAACTGGATCAATATCTCATTATGATATATAACCAACATATTTTGCTATTACATTTAAAAATAAATACAATAAACTCATAAAATACATAAGTTCAATAGTTTTAAATTTCTTTAAATGTTTTGTTCTAGTTTTATACTTTTGATGGTGACTCTTCATCCATTTGGCAGCACTTTGTCCAAAGAATTGATATTCTAAAAAATTCCTATAAATTTCCAGATGAAGAGATTGTTTCTAAATTAATTTCTTTTCTTTCAAATGTAGCTTTAATTTGGTATGAATCTGTCTTATTGGTTAATCAACAATATACTTGGAAAGAGTTGAAAACATTGATTGAAAATCAATTTGGTGTTTCAAAATTCAGACTTTCTGAACAGAGATTATATGAGACTGCTAAATATGTGTCCCCCTCTCCTAAAAAACCTATTGTTTTCCTCATGAAAATAACAAATTTCTTTGAGCAATGGATCCAAAAATGGATTATGATATTTGGAGAGACAAAATTCACTATAATTTGCCAAATGCTCTGAGAAATTTGATTGTGGAAAGGACTGAGAATGTTAGAGAAAGTTCTTCTTTTATTAATATCTGTAATGAAGCTCTACTTAATCATATATATGAATCAAGGAATTATCCTTTAAAATCTTATCATGACAAGCAAAAGCCTTCCACAAAACCTCCAGGAAAAACTGATAAAACCTATGCCCCAGTTGCACCAAAGAAATATGCATAAAACACTTGTTTTTGATCTGAAAAACCATAACAGAAAGGACATGTTTGTGACAAGAAAATTTATCTTGTTGAACAAACTGAGGAATCTGAAAATACTCAAGCTTATCTTGATGATTCCTCAAGTGACTGTAATAGTAATATTTCTTATGACCATGATTCTTCTCAAGAAGTTCTAGTCTTAGAAAAAGACATCCAATATTTAGATAATTGGTCTGAAAATTGTGATGTTGATTTATCTTCTGTAGAAAATGCTGAAATTATTATGGATATTACTGACAGTTCAATTTTAATATCACCCTTGAGAGCACCAGTTATCATAAATAGAAAAATGTTGAAGTTATTCTTTAATCTGGTTCTGGAGGAAGTGTAGTGTCTGAGAAATCACTAGCTTCAGTGGATAAATATTATCAAAGTAAATTGTTACCTATAACATCTGAAAAATGGAAAGGTTATGGTTCTGTTTTATGTCCCATTGGAAAATACAAGACCACTTTGTTCTTTAAATATAATGGTGGTTTTGTCAGAACTATTTGTGAATTTGTTGTGATGAAAAACGATAATTTAAGCAATTGGTTTATTATGGGAAATGACATTTTAGCCATGTTTGGAATTAAATTGAGTCCTGAAAACAATTTTTTTAACTTGGGCATGAATGGGAAATTTTTTTTAAAATTTCTTCCTCTAAAAAGCATTCTGCACCCTTATTAAAATCTTGTAATTAATTGATCCAATGTGAAGGCAAAAAATCAGAGGAAATGGATGTATTATTGTCTGAAATAGACACAGCTTCATTTTTTGATCAATTAACAAATGATCAAAAAGATTCAATAGTTGCCTTGATTACATCTTTCCTTATGGCATTTGCTCATGGTTCCCATGTGTAAGGATTGGTTAAAGATGAAATGAAAATTTTTTTATCCTGTAATTTGAATGAAATACCTCCGAGCCTTAAGAAAAAACCTTATCCTGATTCTCCCACAAAGAGAAAATATAATGAATATAATATCTCAACTTTATTAAGTATGATTATTATTGAAAAAGTGGATGTTACACCTAAATATTGTGTCATCTCTCCAGTTTTGGTCTCCTATGAGAAAGATAAAGCTAGACTTTGTGGAGATTATAGAGCATTGAATACCTATACTGTAGATGATATTTACCCTTTACCCAGAATTAGCTCTATACATGCTACCTTGCAAGGTGCAAAATTCATAAGCTTTCTGGATGGTAGTAAAGGTTATCATCAAATACCTGTTGAAAAATTGTCCCAAAATTTTTTTCCAATTGCAGCTCATATGGGAATTTAAAAATATTTTAGGATTACCTTTGGCCCTAAAAATTCCCCTTCATTATTCCAAAAAGTAATAGATAAACTATTTCATCAGGAAATAATTGAAGGATGGTTAATTGGTTATATTGATGATATCATAATTTTTTTTAAAAATTTTGATGAACATATCCAACACTTAGGAAGAGTCTTCCAGAAAATGGATGAAATTAATATGACTCTATCCTTAAAAAAGTGTAAATTAGGTTTTCAATCCTTGAAAGTCCTAGGTCATGTTTTTTCTGGCTTACCAATATGTGTATACAAAGGCAAAGTTGCTGCTATCTAGAATGTAAAAGCACCAACTTCTGTAAGGGAAATACAAAGTTTTTTGGGAATTTGTGGCTACTATAGAAAATACATTAGAAATTATCAAGTCATAGCTCTACCACTTACCAAATTGACTAGAAAGGATGTGGCTTATATATGGAATGAGTATACTCAAAAAGCTTTTGATACATTAAAGAAATGTTTAATGTCAGCTCCAATCCTTGACCTTCCAGATTTAGTAAGCTTTTTGTCCTCTATACAGATACAAGTTTTATTGGACTTGGAGTTCTCCACACCAAAAACAAACTATTAATGATAAAATTTCAGAAGTAGTAGCTAGTTATATATCAAAAACCTTGAGAAAGAGTGAATTGAAGTATAGTGCCACTCAATTATAGTGCTTAGGAGTTGTTTGGGCTTTAGAAAAGCTTCATTATTATCTAGACAATCAAAAATTTGAATTAGGTACTGATTGCAGTGCTGTGAAATCCTTCTTGAACTTAAAAACACCAAATAGACATATGTTTAGGTGGCAACTTTCTGTTCAAGAATACAGAGTAAGAATGACTATTATTCACAGTGCCAGAAATGTTAATTCAAATGTAGATATGTTGTCTAAATTACCTCTTCAAAATGATGTATCCAATCCAGCTTATGTACCTGAAGATGATACAGTACATATTCATGGCATATATATTGTTGATATGGAAGAAGAAATATTGCAATTAATTCTGGATTCATATGATGAAGATTCTGATTTAAATAAATTAGTTACAATCTTTAATGATACAAAGAATGTTTCTATTCAAGAATTAATAAAAACTCTTCCTCCAAAGTACCAAAATGCTTTTAGTAAGGGAAAGTTTTCCATTGAAGATGGTTATATTTATAACAGCAGAAAGCTTAAAAATGTCATTTTTATTCCTTGTTCCATAAAAGAAACCATCTTAAAAGCTTTTCATGATGACATATTAGCAGGAAATTCTGATCATGAGAGAACCATAATCAGAATTAAAACACTGCTTGGTGGGCTAATATGTCTGGGGACACTAAATTATATGTTGAATCTTGTGATTCTTGTCAAAAATCTTAAAGCTTGAAAGGTAAAAGAGCAGGATTGTTACAACATATTGAAACACATGATTCTCTTTGGAAAATAATTAACATAAATTTTGTCACTGGTCTTCCAGTAGCAGGTAAAGACAGTTATAACTCTTGTTGGGTAATAGTGGATAGATTCACCAAAATGTGAAAATTTATTCCCTCCCACAAAGATGTATCCACAAAAGAATTAGCTTTCTTATGTTGGTCATATATGTTTAATATTGTTAGATTTCCAGAAGCCATTATCTCTTACAGAGACCCAAAATTTACATCTGAATTTTGGATGTCTTTGATGGATATTTGTGGTTGTAATTTGAAATTATCTACTGCTCACCATCCCCAAACTGATGGTTTAGCTGAAAGAATGATTTGAACTCTGCAGGATGTGATTATAAGGTATTGTGCCTTTGAATTAGAATATAAAGATAATGAATGATTCACTTATGACTGGGTTACTCTATTAAAAGGTCTTGAATCTTCTTATAATAGAATTGTTCACTCTGTCATGAGAAAAAGCCTTTTGTGCTCAGGCTAGGTTATGTCCCAAATACTCCTGCTCAAATTCTCAATAATAAATTAACAAAGTTAGAACTACATCCTGGTTTAAAGTATTTTATTCAAATGCAACAGCTATGCAGAAAGCATGCTCAAAGCTGTATTTATCAGGCATTTGAATATGAAAAGAAAAGGTGGGATATATCCCATAAAGAATACACATTTAAATAGGGTGAGGAAGTTTTGATATCTACTTTCAATTTCAATCTATAAAGAAACTACAAATTATAAGTTCCTTTTGTGGGACCATTTGTTTTTAAAAGAATGGTTGGAGATAATGCAGTAAAATTTTTATTGTATTCTCCATTTGATAGAAAAAATCTTTTTTTCCCCATTTCCTTGCTTAAACCTTATAATTCCAGCAGTGACTTATTTCCCAAAAGAAGGGGAAGACCTAAGAAAAACCCTCAGAAAGTCACCATAACTGCAGAAATTGATAAAACTCTCAATGATAGAATTATCACTTCTGAAAGAGGTATTGAATATTTATTGAGATATAAAAACAAATCATCTGAAAATGATGAATGAATACCTTGAAAAGAAATTTCTAATCTTGCTACACTCTTATAAAAGTATAAAAAGAAAAAATCTTAGAATTTTTTTATTGTTTTTTTTAAAGTGAGGGAGTGTCAGCCAGGCTATCTCAGGAGCCCAGTAAATTGTTATAATTATTTATTGGAATCATAAAAGGGAATAACATTATCTCTTTTATGTATTTAAAATAAAATATTTTATTGAATAATAAAATTATATAAATATTTTATAAATAAGAAAAATAATTATTATATATATATATATTTTTATCAAGTAAATTATTTATTACATAAAATATATTTTATTCCATAAAATCACGGTGCATTTTTATGTATTTAATATTTATAAATTAATAATTAATTTTTTATAAAAATATATTATAAGTTTAACTTATAATGTAATTAAAATTTAATTAATAAAATTTATATATTAAATACAACTTGTCATATATCATTATCCATAAATATTGGGCGCTTTTTTGACCCTTAATTGTGTCACAAAAATTATTAAATAATTTTAAACAATTATTTATTTAAATTGTATTAAAATTCTATATTTAAATTAGTAATATCATTAAATCTATTTTTTTTAATTTAAACTAGTTATTGAATTAATTAAATAGTCAAAACAATTAATTAATTTTTCTTTATGCTGGGTTAAATTGATTGCATGAGTTTTGGCATGGAAATAATTTTATTTGTTCTAAGTAAACCCTCTGTTTAGGATTTTTTTTCTCAAAGCTCTTATGTTTCAGACTCGCTTAGTTACTCATTATATTAATTAATTTCTTTGGGAATTTATGGTGCGAAAAATATCTACTTACTCATGGGTTTAGTTTATGGTTTCATATTTTTCTCTTAAATCTCTATGTTTTAATTATTCTTTTGTTTTACTGTTTCAAATTTTTAATATTTTGTAAATACATTTTTTAGGCGCTTCCTTGCTTATAAAAAGACCTTGGAAGTCCCCTTTAGCCACCATCACTTACATTACTTACAAATTTAATTACTATTATTAATATTTTTTGACACTACAAGTCTAATAAAAATATTATATAAATAAACTAAAGGTTGCTTTAAGTCTATTAAAAATTGCAATTGATATTTAAGAAGAAATAAAATTACTTACTTGATCAGAATTCCCTATTAAACCAGTGTCTTGTGTCGTGTCTATACTCCCATTTATTGCTGTTGCATTCCTCTTTAAATAAAATTTTATATTTCTTTCCTTTTATATCTCTTTTAATTTTATTATTCCCTTTTATTTCCCTCTTTTCCTTCCTCATTTCCTCTTCTTCTTCTTCTCCTTCTTATAGAAGACCAGCCGAAAGTTATACTATACTCTCCATATGACAGGAAACATCCTTTTTTTACAATATCTCTTTTGAACCTTTACACAACTGATAGTTATTTATTCCCAAAATGGAGGGGAAAACCAAAGAAAACTTGTAAAGAAATCACTGAGACAGCAGAAATTGATAAGGTTCTAAATGAAAAAATTATCACTGCTAAAAAGGTACTAAATACTTATTGAGATTCAAGAATAGATCTTCTTAATATCATTCTTTGATACCTGGGAAAGATATATTTAAACTTCCTGCTTTACTAAAGAAATATAAAGAGAAAAAATCATATCTTTTTTTTATGTTTTTTTGGAGTGAGGGAGTCTCAGCCAAGCTCCTAGGCCCACCCAGAGAATAATTTTTATTTTTACTAGAGTAGAGCTATGCCTTTATCTCTTACATTATTAGTTTTATTTATTTCATAATTACTTAAAATATTTGAATTAGTTAATAATTAAAATTAATTATGTATATAATTATAAATTGTTCCTCATTTTCTTAACTATTGACAGCATCCTCATGGCAGCTGAATAGTAGATGAAAAAATAATAATACAGAATATTAAAGGAAAATCAAATATTTTATTATCCTTGACATGTACAGTAAATATATTCTAATAATATTTTAATTTTAAATTTTATTGTGGGAATTTCATCCTGTTATATTCCTGTATGTAGTATGTAGTATTATATTTCTCTCTCTCCTTTGGATATATAAGTCCCCTCAATTTTGTTGTTTTCATTCATTACACTCTTGAATTACATTAAAATATTATATACAAATTAAATACCATTACTACTATTACAATCCTCTTAGTATTTGAAATTAAAAATTCAAATTTTTAAAGTAATAATACTAATACATTCTTTACCTTTTAACTGAGTAAAATATAAAAGAATTAAATACATACCCATATCTTCAAATCTTGAGTTATTCTCCATTTCATTGCAGTTGTACTTCTGGAATGATCTTCTAGACCAAGAGCTCCCCCTGAAAAATTAAATCTCACTTATTAAGGGGTATCAAGGCTAGAAATCTTCCATTTCAATATACCTTGTTTTTCAACTAAATAAACTATGATTATTTTTTAAAATATAAACTATTGTGCCTCCTAAAAACCTTTTTAATGAGAGTTGGTGTCAAATTTGTGGATTTTTTTTAGGCTGTGAAATACTTTTTTAAATAATTACAGATTTCTTACTTTGATAACCCCTATCATAATGGTCAAAGCTTAAAGTTGGTAGAAAAATAGTATCATTATTCAAATAATATTTACAAGGACTATAAAATCTCTAATTAATAGAATTGTAATTAATTGGTTATTTAAAATAAAAGATGTAGTAAAGAATGATGAATAATAGTGCAGAACCTCCTCATTATATACCCATAAGACCCAGGTGTCCAATCTCTGTTCCACAGACCAACTACACTGCTCTCCCCAGCTATTACAGCGCTGTGAAGAGGACTCATATTCTCGTGGTATTCACTCTTTGCATTAGTTATTCAGATGAGTTTTTTGATCAATTCTCATATTAATTTTATGATTTATCTATTAGAGAAGGCAAAATAATTCATTAATGGAATGTGCAAGGAGATAAATTTTAGGCTTCTTAAAAACTAACTAGTATGAAGCTAAAAATTATCCTCAGAAATAAAAATTTAAATTAAAAATTAAGTGTTAAATATTTTCACAGAAAAAGGAGAAAAAACAAATCAACAAACAACAACATCAATGTATATCTTACTAGAAAAATAAAAGAATAACTAAAAAAAAGAGCAAGTAAAGAAAATAAAAATTAAGCAAATAGGTATGAAAATTGAAAAATTTAATTTCTAAATAAAAATCAATATAAATAATAGGTAATTGAATAAGAAATGAAAAAGTATTTACCACAAAAGTAAGTCACTATCTTAAAAACTAGTAAAATTATTAAATTAGTGGCCAAAAGTAATCACATTCACCTCAAAAAATAAACTGGAACCTGCTATAAGGTGCTAATCCTTCAATTCATGTATAATTTAAGAATAAATAAGAATTAATTCTTCACAAGCTATCCTGCTTAGTTTTCTGTGCACAGTCTTCTCAGAAGAGCTACAGCTGAGCCAAACCTGAATCAAATCAAAGATAGGGCTTGGCACCTGCTATCAGGTGCCCACATATATTTTTGGGGATAATAAAAAGCTATCAATAAAAATTCTTTTAAATTAATAAATAAGCAGATATTTTTTTTCCAACCAACTAAAGAAGAAAAAAATTCAGTAACTCTCTAGCAAACTAACTGTCAGTATATGCTAGTACTTAAGTATGATGTAATAGTAAATATTAATGGTCCTACTGATTAACAATAAATGATTTATATATGAAACCCCAGGGAAAGACTAATAAAACTCTTATGCTCAGTTGTCAACTCACAATATTTAGATTGGTGCAGACTAGTGGTGGAAAATAGGCTAATAAAACATATTTATGGCTAATATAAAGATAATATTAATTTATAAAGGCTTTTAAATATATTTGTATATGATAATAATTGTTTAATGATGTTTACTGGATTTTTAGTAAGTAAGAGATGTTCAATAACCCACCAAATCCTCATTTTCTTATACTGTCAGCCAGGCTACTAGACTTACCCAGTAAAATAATTAATTATTTACTGGGATGAAGCCACACCTTTTGTTTATTATGATATTATTTATTTTATTATATTTACTTAATTATTACTTGCAATGAAATCACTAATTATAATAAGTAAATTTAATAAATATTTAAAACTAATAATAATGTCCCTCATATTTTTATTCCCTAACACCGTGCTCAATAACAGGTTGGAAAAAAAAATTATATTGATACTAAATTTTAAGAATTCAAATTTCTTTATTTAAAAGTTTAAAATTCTATTAATACAAAAATTTAATTCAAATTATTTTATACTAAGTTTGACCTTTAAAAGTGAACTCTAAAGTATATGAAATAATTTGATATATAGTAAAAATTATTCTATTGATGTATTCTTATAGCACACTTTTGTTATTTGCAATTTCTTATTTTTTTGAAATGTCTTTCTCTCACACTCCTTTATGTAGGTGTTAACTCCATGTGCTCTCTCTCTCCTTTTTCCTATAAAAGGCCTTCCCTTTTGGGTTTTTTTATTCATTCCTTACTTACTACATTAAATTATCATTACAAAAAATATTTATTACTACTAGTTATTAATTTTAGTATTTACTTCTACATAATTCTAAATCATTGATTATAATAATACTTATAAAATTTCTTACCTTGTTTAATTGTGTAAAATATCATAAAAGATAAAACATACATACCTTGCCTTTGAAACCTTCAAAATCCACCTTCCAACACCGTTTATCTCCACCAAAAATCTTATAGACCAAAAGGAGCCCTCAATACTTGAGGCCCTTTCCGAATTGTCAACAGCATATTTTTATCTTGAAGCCAGAAACCAAGGGACTTACAACATTGAGGTACCAGTAAGTATGAGTGGACGATGAAAACAACAAACGTCATCGTCCACTTGACTTATTTTTTTTGCTGCGACTGGGAATCAAACTTCCCCACAAAACTTAGGTTCATATATTGGAAATATTCATATATAATTGTGGTAATTATATTGATTACTATTTGTGGGTCACTTTGCACGTTTCATTGTCTACGTATATATTTTTTACTCAACACTCAGTAAGTGGCATTAATTTGCTCATTTTACAGGGGGAGGTGTCTGGTAAATAAAAGGTTTTTTTTTCCTTGTTGAACAAGATAGAACTATATTTTTCATAGTCCTAGAAGTGCTATTAAAATTAAATTAATTATTTTATATTATTTTTTTCAATTATTTCAGTTGAACTCTGTCCTGATAATTAAAAAATTATATTATTGCTTCAGTTGAAAAGTTGTCCTGGAAGTAAAATAATAATATTTAAAATTAGTTGAATTGATTATATTAAAGTTATTTCAGTTGAAAATAATTCCTGGTAATTAAATTATTTCAGTTGAAATTAAGTCCTGGTAATTAAAATTATTCTCAGTTGACATTAAGTCCTGGTAATTAAATTCTTCAGTTGACTTTTAGTCCTGATAATTATCAACATATACATTACTAAGTAATAGATTATTTAATTATTTCAGTTGATTTATTTTAATCCTGTTTATAAAATTATCTTAATTAATAAAAATTGGGATTATTATTTCAGTTGATTTCTCTCCTGAAAAACATTCCATTTTGATTTTTCCAATTGATTACAAAATCCTGATAACTACTTATATACTAGAAATTTTATTTTCCTTATTTTTCTTTAAATAAAGTAAAATTAATACCTGATTAAATTGTAATATTTTTCTCTCTCAGTTCAGGTTATATACAACTATGACTGATCAAGGTGCTTCTTCTGGCTGTGATGGGAAACTGGATTTAAATGATTATGATGAATCTTCTTCTGTAAGTTCTCCTTTGACTACAAAACTGGCTCAATTTATTATATTACTGTACCAATAAGGATGTGGAAATGCAGGACATAGAGATATTAGTGGAGACAACTGCTCAGGATCAAAAGCCTTCAATCAACCCCCCAAAAGAGCTTCTAAAACACTTCAAAATAAAAATGATCTCCTTGAATCAGAAATTCAGAAATCTCTCCACTCACATCAAGGAGTTGAGGTCAGAAAATCTTAAAATGAGGTCAAAAACAGACTCTCTAGAAGGCAAGGTAAGAAAAATAGAGTCCTTACTTCAAGAGAAAAGGAAACCTCCTTCTCCCCCAAAAGCCCTTCACAATTGGCCCCCTAGCAAAAAGAAAGGATGAAAGTCTCAAAGTGGAAGTAGTATTGGCTGAAACCCCAGTGGGATTATCTTTCCCAACAACAACAACAAGTACCTCAGGCAGGTCCTTCAAGAACCAATCAGTTCAACCCCACACCTCCTCACCGCTATCAAGGATGAGAAAGAGAAAAAAATCACATTCAATTCTTTTCAAGCCATGGTAAGCCCCTCTATTGAATCTCAAGTACCATTTTTTGTTACTGATTCAGTTCCTTCAGGTAATTCTGGAAGAGAAGATGAGACTGTGAGACCAGTAGAGGCTGAGAAAAGTAGACAAATTGCTCAATATTCTAATGTATCTAATCCTTTGGTTTTGATTGCTACTTCAATGATAAACCCTGATATGGCTATTGTTGATGAAACACTTGATCCTAAGTTTTATGAGAATCTGGAAACTTATTCTGTTCCCCTATTGAGAAATACTCCAGATGTAGCTAACATTAATGATGAATATTTGTGGGATATCATTGCTAAAAAAAATCATATAATGAACAACATGAAATTGACTCAGAAATTTAATAGTTTGCTAACTGAAAAGGGTTATCAAGCATTGAGGAGTGAGTTACAGAGAGTTTCTGATAACTTGTTTCATTACAAAGTAACTCATGAAAAGAAAGTTGCTTTGTGGAAAAATATCAAGAATGATTTTTCTAAATTAAAAGATACTGTGTCTATCTATTTCCAGGAGCTAGAGGGACATATTTTGAATTTCAAGAGATTAGGTGACCATTATTCATCTTTACAAAATAAGAAAGAGTTATATTTTGCAACAATCAATGAGACTTTATCTAGTATTCCAAGAGTAAAAACTAGGTTAAAAACCTTTGAAGAGAAATTGAATACATTGTTACATGATCAAAAGTTTTCTGACATTTCTTTGAAAGAAAATGTTGTGCAGGATACCCCAATTGTACCTGTTCCATTTTCATCTAAAGTAAAATTAGTTCCAGAAATGCCTGAAGATATCACTGAGTTTACTTCAGAACTTGATGATGTACCTGGATCATCTAAAGATGGATTAAAGAATAAGATTACTGCCCAATTAGAGAAGTTACAGCTCCTTCTCACTCAGAAACAGGCTTTTAATAAGGAGACTACTTCAAATCAAAAGAATTGGCCAAAACTTGACCAGTATCCAAAATTTGATGGTGACTCTTCCTCTGATTGGCAGAGGTTAATTTGCAGGATTGATAATTTAAAGAATTCTTATAAACTCCTAAATGAGAAAATTGTGTCAAAATTAATTTCATAATTTACCAATGTAGCCCAAATGTGGTATGAATCTGTTCTCTTGGATAGAAATGACTGCTCATGGGAAGATTGGAAGAAATTAATTTAAGCACAATTTGGTGGTTCCAAGTTCAGGATAGCTCAACAAAGGCAGTAGAAAGAAACTATATATAGCTCTTCTACTGATAAAACTATTGATTTATTAATGAAACTTGTTAAAATCTTGAGGGCAATGGATCCAAATATGGAGTTTGAGTTATGGAAGGACAGGATCCCCTATAAACTACCTATGTCTCTGAGAGACTTAATAGATTCTAGGACTGAGTTCTGAAGGGAACATTCTTCTTTCATCAATACTTATAATGAGATCCTTCAAAACAACAAGTATGATTCTAGAAAATTCATTCGTAGAAATTTATTGGAGAAAACCTCCAATTACCAACAAAAACCTCTGGAAAAGGTTGGTAAACCTTCTTCCCCTGTTGCACCCAAAAATTAATCAAAAAACACTTGCTTCAAATGCAGAAAGCCTTGGAAGAAAGGCCATGTTTGTGACAAGAATATAAATCTTGTTTTACAGACAGAGTAACATGCTGATGAAACAAGAGCACTGGATGATACTTCAAGTGATTGTTCCAGAAATATTTCATATGAATCTCACCAGGAAATTTTAATTCTGGAAGAGGATATTCATTATTTAAATAGTATTAATAATTAGAATAATGATTTATCTACAGTAGAGGATGCTGAGATTATAAAAAAACTTGAGGACATCTCAATTATTATTGCCCCTCTCAAGGCACCAGTCTTGATCAATGGAAATAACATTGAGGTTGTATTAGACTCTGGAGCTGGAGGAAGTGTAGTATCTGAAAAAGCACTTTCTTCAGTGGACCAATATTATAAATCAAAACTTATACCTATCATTTCTGAGAATTTAAGAGGTTACGACCCAGTTTTGTCCCCCATCAGTAAATACAAAGCCACAGTATTTTTCAAATATAATCATGGTTTTGTAAGAGCTATATGTGATTTTGTTGTCATGAAAAATGATAACTTGAGTAGTTGGTTCATTGTGGGAAATGAAATTTTAACCAAATATGGAATAAAATTAGATCCTACAAACTAATGCTTCACAATGGGGATGAATGGGAAGAGAAAATATAAAATTTCCTCCCTCAAAAAATATTAACACCAGGATTGAACACTTTTCATGCTGAAGTTCAATATAAAGGAAGATGTAAAAAAGAAAAGCCTGCCCTTGTCTCTGAAATTGAAAATGCTTCTTTTGGAGAACAACTTTCTTGTGAGGATAAAGATTCCATCATTAAATTAAAAAAACAATTTCCTATTGCCTTTGCTCATGGGTCGCATGAATTAGGATTGGTCAAGGAAGAAATGAAACTTTCATTATCTTTCCAATTAAAAGAAGTAACACCTATTTTAAAGAAGAAGCCTTATCCTGATTCTCCCACAAAGAGAAACAATATTGAAGACAATATCTCTATATTTTTAAAAATGAGTATTATTGAAAAGGTTGTTGAAACACCTAAATATTGTGTTATCTCACCTGTCATAATTTCTTATGTGAAAGATAAGGCCAGGCTATGTGGTGATTATAGATAATTGAACACTTATACTGTTGATGATATCTATCCTTTACTCAGAATTAGCTCTATACATGCTACCCTACAAGGTGCTAAATATATCATCTGTTTGGATGGTAACAATGGATATCACCAGGTAACTGTTGAGAAGAATTCTCAGAATTTTGTGATGATTGCTACTCATATAGGTATTTATAAGTATGTTAGGATGCCATTTGGCCCTAAAAATTTCCATTCAGGTTTTCTAAAAATCATGGATAACACATTCCATCAATAAATAATTGAAGGATGGCTGATGGTTTATATTGATGATATTTGCAAATTCTCTAAAACATTTGAGGACCATCTTAACCACCTGTGTAAAGTGTTCCATAAGATGGATGAGATAAATATGACACTTGCTTTGAAGTAATGCAAATTTGGTTTTCATTCCTTAAAAGTGCTTGGTCATGTTGTCTCAGTTTTACCAATATGTGTTGACCAAAACAAAGTGGCAGCCATACAACAGGTGAAGGCTCCTACCATATATAGAGGGCTTTATAGTTTTTTGGGAATATATGGATACTATAGACAAAATATTAAAAATT
Source organism: Hemileia vastatrix (assembly GCA_030280995.1). Taxonomy (NCBI): domain Eukaryota; kingdom Fungi; phylum Basidiomycota; class Pucciniomycetes; order Pucciniales; family Zaghouaniaceae; genus Hemileia; species Hemileia vastatrix. The sequence goes on along the minus strand of JASXTE010000017.1, from coordinate 807,692 downwards.
TCCAAGTCATAGAATTACCCCTTACCTAATTTACTAGGAAAGATGTTGCTTTTGTCTGAAATAGTGAAAAACAAAGAGCTTTTGTCACTATGAAACATTGTTTGATGTCACAACCATTTCTTGCTTTACCTGACTTTAATCAACCATTTGTTTTATAAACTGATGCCTGTTTTTTTGGTCTTGGTGCTGCCCTTCATCAAAAACAAGTGATAAATGATAAAGTATCAGAAGTAGTAATTTTTTATATTTCAAGAACCTTGAGAAATAGTGAATTGAAATATGGTGCCACTCAACTAGAGTGTTTGGCAGTAATGTGGGCTCGAGAGAAGCTACATTATAATCTGTATGATCAGAAATTCAAACTTTTCACTTACTGCAGTTTAGTTAAATCCCTTTTAAATTTGAAAACACCTAACAGACATATTTACAGATGGTAGTTAGCTGTTCAAGAATACAGAGGGAGGATGACAATATTCATAGGGCTGTTATTTTTCACTCAAATGTAGATACGTTATGAAGGTTAACTTTTCAAAATGATGACTTAAATCCTGCATATGTTCCTAAAGATGAGATAGTTCATATTCATGGAGTATAAGTGGTTGATATGGAGGAAGTGCTATTACAGCTTATTCAGCATTCATATGATAAGGACACTGACTCAAAAAAGTTATGTACCATGTAAAATGATCCAAAGAATGCTTCAATACAAGCATTAATTAAAAATATTCCACTAAAGTATCAGAAGGCTTTGGAAAAAATGTAAATTTTCAATTGATGAAGGATATCTATATTATAGAAGAAATTTGAGCGATGTTATTGTTATTCCTCCTATGAAAGAGATTATATAGAGAATTTGTCATTATTACATATTGGCTGGACATTTTGATCTTAAAAAAACAATGATAAGAATTAAAAACACTTCTTGGTGGGTTAACATGTCTGAAGACACTAAACTATATGTTGAATCCTGTGATTATTTCCATAAATATTTTCACTGGTAAAAGAGCTGGATTAATGCAACATATTTAATCTCCTGATTCACCATGGCAGATAATAAACATGGACTTTGTAACAGGATTACCCATTTCTGGGAGAGACAGTTATAACTCTTGTTGGGTTATTGTGGACAGATTCACAATAATGTGTAAATTCATCTCCACCCACAAGCATTTTTCCACTAAGGAATTAGATTTCTTATGGTGTTCTCATATGTTTGATACTTCTTGATCCCCTAAAGCCATAATCTCTGATAGAGACCCTAAATTTACTTCTGAACTCTGATGTCTCTGATGGATGTTTGTGGCTGTGATTTGAAACTTTCTACTGCCCATCACCCCAAAACTAATGGATTAGCTAAAAGAATGATTAAGACTTTGGAGGAAATGATAAGAAAGTATTGTGACTTTGGCCTTGAGTACAAAGACAGTGACAGAAGTTCTCATGATTGGGTTACCTTAATTTCAATAGCACTTTTCATTCTGTTACTCAGAAAAAGCCATTTAAGCTCTGGCTTGAATATTTTCTAAATACTCCTGCCCAAACTCTCAATAATAAAATACCTATATTGGATTTATATCCTGGTGTAAAATATTTTCTTCAAATGTAATAACTTTGCAGAAGTCATGTGCAAAAATTTATTGAAAAATCCTTTGAATATGAGAAGAAGAGATAGGACTAATCCCATAAAGAATACACTTTTAAAAAGGGTGATGAAGTACTGATTTCTAAAGTCTACTTCAATTCACAAGGTAATAACAAATTGAAAAACCCATTTGTAGGTTCATTTGTTGTCAGAAGAATGGTTGGTGATAATTCAGTTGAAGTTATATTGTATGTTCCATAAGACAGAAAAAATCCTGGTTTTCCAATATCTCTTTTGAAACCTTACACATCCAATAGTAATTTATTTCCCAAAAGGAGGGTAAGAACAAAGAAAACCCCTAATAGAATCAATGAGACAGGAGAAATTGATAAGATTCTAAATGACAGAATAGTTACTTCTGGAAAAGGTACAGAATACTTATTGAGATTCAATAATAAATCATCTGAATATGATCCTTGGATACCTGGGAAGGAGATATCTAATCTTTCTACTCTGGTAAAGAAATATGAAAAGAAAAAATCATAGAGTTTTTTTTATTGTTTTTTTAGAGTGAGAGAGTGTCAGCCAGGCTACTAGACTTACCAAGTAAAATAATTAATTATTTACTGGGATGAAGCCAAGCCTTTTATTTCTTATGATATTATTTATTATATTATATTTACTTTATTATTACTTGCAATGAACTAATTATTTACAAGAAATAAATTTAGTGAATATTTAAAATTAATAATAATGTCCCTCATATTTTTATTCCCTAACATCATGCTCAATAACAGGTTGGAAGAGAAATAAAAATATATTAATACTAAATTTTAAGAATTCAAATTTCCTTATTTAAAAGTTTAAAATTATATCAATACAAAAATTTAATTTAAATTTTATTTACTAAGTGTGACCTTTAAATTTGAACTGTAAAGTATATCAAATAATTTGATATATAGTAAAAATTATTTTATTGATGCATCCTTATAGCACACTTTTGTTATTTGAAATTTCTTATTTTTTTAAAATTTCTTTCTCTCACACTCATTTATGTAGATGTTAACTCCATGTGCTCTCTCTCTCCTTTTGCCTATAAAAGGCCTTCCCTTTTGTGCCGTTTTATTTATTCCTTACTTACTTTATTAAATTATCATTACAACAATATTTATTACCACTAGTTATTGATTTTAGTATTTACTTCTATGTAATTATAAATCTTTTATCTTATGAATATTTATGAAAATTTCTACCTCTTTTAATTAATTAAAAGATCATAAAAGATAAAACATACATACCTTGCCTTTAAAAGCTTAAAAATCCACCTTCCAACACCGTTAACCTTCACCAAAAATCTTCTAGACCAAAAGGAGCCCCTGATATATACCAAATTCTGCTGGGCTCACAGAACTTCAATGCAGATGATGTCACTTCTATACATGGCAATTACAGAACTGTGAGTGCTCATCACCTCCCCACGGCCTTCACTTCCAGAATTTTCAACACCCAGGCCCCCAGTAAGGACCCTCAATCCCAATTAATGATATGATACACCCATACCATAAACAGAGAAAACAGATAAAAATGGATACCATAAAAAACAGGTAAAATAACTTATCAAAATAAAATGAAATGAAACCTAAACATTTATAGGAACCAAATTAACTGTCCAAGCCACTAATAACATCCTCAAGAAGGCATATTATTCTAGTAAGCATATCCCAACCCAAAAATCAATTAAAATCTATTAAAGGAAGCAGATTAATTTATCCAAACAGGAAAGGATATATGTATCTGAAAAATATGTATATTCTTGTGTAGGCATGGTGAGTCCATTGAATACATCCATATAACCTAAAAGAAGCAGAAAAATAAACCTTATAGGCTATTTAGAGAGTAAAAGCCACATATAGACCTATATATACATAATATAAATACATAATTTGCTTTAAATAAGGTTTATTCATACATATAGGCTTATTTATGTCTTTAATAACTTAATATCAATTAAGATAAGTATATAATGGCTACATTAGCACCTTAATATGTATTTTGGGGCTATGGATAAGCTATTTAAATTCCCATAAGCTATTTAAATTCCCATAAGCTATATAATAGTGTAATAAATATATATATAAGCATAATAACCATATTTATAAGTATAATAAGCAGAATTGTAACCTAAAAGCTTGACACAATTAAGGTTACCTTGTTTAAAAAAAGAAATACTTAGTCCTGGGGATACTTAGGCTGACTTTCAGGCTAAGTCCAAGTGCAGAGACATGAATAGCTTGAATAGTCAGTTGTATAGAAGATTTTAATGGTCCTATATGAATACTTTACTACAAATCCAACAATTATTAAAATTTAACTCAATATAAGGGTCTCAGTAATTTAAATCTCACTAGTTATAATTGGTTTACAATATTATGGTTGGTAGAAAAATAGAGAATATAATTCAAACACTATTCAAAGACTATAAAAGTACTAATGAAATGTATTGTAATTGTAATGGTTATATGATTTGATTGTAATGATAATGAATGTAGATAATTAGACCAAAAACCCTCTCCTTTTATACCCAATAATTTTCCAATGTGTTCCCCTGATATACCAATGCTATACACTGAAAATGACAACTCAATCTATCTAATAAAGCTGCCCAACAACCTAAGGAATGAAAAATAACATAATTATAATGGTATCACCCACTAAAATCTTGGAGTAATAGGAACAATCCATCAAAATAAAAGAATAAGCAAAAAAGAGAGTATATGCGTGTAATATATTAAAATAAAAGATTAGAAAAAGAATGAATAATATTAAAAAAAATAAATTAATAAGGGGTACTAACAGTATAAATGATGGTGCTAATTATTCCAATTTACCATGTGGAATCCCTTTCCAAAAATGACCAAACTTAACTGAGAAACCACTGAGAAACTCAAAAAAGGATGTGAGATGTGGGGTAACTGAATTCAGTCTCTTGGAAGGCACTTGCACAGATAAATCCTTGACTAATTAGGAGAATTTAAGTGTTTTAGTGAGTTAAAGGCACAAATATTGAGGTTATTAATTAATTAGTGCATATAATTAGGTCAATGCACTAATAATTAAATTAGGACATTAAATAAGCACCTGTCGCTTATTTTAGGGTGTTTCCCCATAGTGGACATAAAATTTGGGATAATTATAGTGTGAAAACTTTAGCTTTTCTAAAAACAAAGCTATTCAGGTGGGCCAAATGCATGCAGTATGTGGCCAGTACACAGAAGCCAATTCTGGCATAAAAAACACTGAATTTTAAAACTGTTATTTTTACTCATTTGGATAGCCAAATCAATATTTATAATTAAGAAAAAACTTTTGGCCAAGTTTCATTTTTAATATTATTTAATTTATAGCACATATTTTCAACTTTTAAGTGATTTAAAGCACATTTCTTGTTTTTTCCATAAAACAATGAAAAAAACAGCTTTAAATCTACTTAAAAATTATGTAGACTTATTTTTAAGATTCTTAAGATTTCCCTGACATATTCCAACTTAATATTAAGTACATAAGACTTATAAAAGGTGGATATACGCATGTATATAAGGTATTATAATGGCATATATTGTATTTAATCATTAATTTCACTTATGTATACCACTTGTGTACCTTTATTTATTTTTACAATGTATACTGCATGTGTTTAAAATAATTTTTTGGAACTTTTAAATCATTCCTGGGAATATACAGGCTGACACTGAAACTTACTAAGCTTAATAATCAACTTAAGTAATGAGAAATATTTTATTTAAGAACTAGCATATTTTTTTATTTTCTCTTTGAATTTATGTGTATTTTTTTAAATATTTATTTTCATTTACCTTGACTTTTATTTTATTCAATCAGCAGAAAAAAATTTCTTGAACCTTTTAGAAGGTGCTTATTACTGACTGAAATATGGTAGTTCAATTAGTGAGTGGCACCTGCTAGCAAGTGCAAGCCATTTTTTCTGGCAAATATTTTTCCTTATCTGTTCTTTTTTCTTGTTTTTTTTATTAATTTTATTAGTCTATTATTTCTTATAAGTCATAAGGTGAGCTATTAGGCTATTTTTCACCTTTTTTTTGTTTCATGAAGTAAAACAATTTTTTGCCACAATTATCAGAGAATTGAAAGGGAAATAAATTGTGATATTTTTTATTTTTAGGATGCATTTTTTCACATTCCAAAAATGACCTTAAGTCCCACAGTAAGAAATTAAGTGGGATTGTTCATAAAGTTTTTGTTTGTTGAGTGTTACCATAGAAGGTTACATAAAGCCCTGCACCCTAGAATTTTTCATTATAAAACAGTGTCACACACAATGTGAATGTGACATTTTTTGAACAATCACCACATTTTTATTTGGGGGGGTGACTTGCTAGCCAATATGAAACTTTAACTCAAATGTAACTCTGATGGTACTCATGGAGGACTCTTATTTAAATCTCCCTGAGCTCTCCATGAGCCCCCAGCTGCAAAAGCTGAGCTCAGTGGCCTAAAAACTCATTTTTTGGTTACACTTAGTTTATAAAATAAGGGAAAAAATTTAAATGAATTGTTACAAAGAAATAAGGGTTGCTATGTAACTGTTTACAAAAACAGAATAAAATATACCAATGAATCTATCTCTTTAAACCCTGTAAAAATGTAATAGTTTAAGTAGGATACTGATTTGGTAAATAATGGAAAAAATGTAACTATAGTAATTACAAAACACATTAAAAGAGTATACATCTTTATATATATATATATATTATTAAATTTCACAAATACATAAATATATATAGATGAAACAATATGCAATTTTACTAAATGATTTCAAACTAAAAAATTGTACAAAAAATATTTAATATAAAAAATTAAAAAAATTAGTGAAATAGACAAATGATATATAATGAATTTAAATTAGAATCAAATAAACTAATTTCTTAAAAAATTCAGTATATGAACAAAGGAATGGTAACATGAAATTGAATAATTGAAAAAATTAAAGAAATGATAGAGCTATCAAACCAAATTTTTAAAAATTATGGTTTAATAAAGACTGAAATTATTCAAAGTTTCAGAATTATCAATAAAAAATATAAAAAATCAATGAGATTTACGGGAAAAGATAATAAATTAAAATAAAGAAATAACTATTAATGTAAATGTGTAGCTTTATGTGGTGTCTTCTGATTACATATAAAATTAAAATTTTTCTCTTCCTTCAGAAAAAAAGGTTTCATTGAGTATATGAAAATATGGTAGTAAAAAAATATGAAGAAAAAGGAAAATAGAAACTACAATCACTATTGATTATAGTAAAATTCATATTATTCAAGTTTTAAAAAATCAATAAAAAAATGAGAATTTATCTGACTATTCAGATAGCACATAAAATTTAGATGTCCTTCTAGTTTTCTGCCATATAACTGAAAAATTATGAGAAAAGGTTTTTCAAGTGAGTCAGGTTTGTGTTGTAAGTTCTAAAAATTAATATATTTTAGGTCTTTAAATACTTTATGGTATATACCATAGTTTTTCTAATACATTTTTAAAAGTTCTAACAGTATAGCTTGCAAAAAAATGAGGGTAATAAATGTAATTAAATAGCTAGTTAATGAGGTGAATTTTAAACTGATGTATAACTAATTTATCAAAAAAAAAATTTTAATGAAGTAAGATAATAACAGATTTAAGAAATGAAAAGAATGATTTGAGGTGTATTCAAGGCTTTTAAAAAAAATTTCTTAAGAAATTTTAGTACACTTTTTTAACAAAAATACCATTAAAATCAAAAGAAATATGATGGAAAACCCTTTTTTTAAACATATGAGGGGGTTTCAAAGCTAAAAAATTTAACATTAGGGATCCAATTATATTAATAAAAGATGATTCTAATATATTAGCCTTACTTTGGTTGTTAAGAAATTTAAATAACTATTTTATTTAACTCTACCACCCAAATTTTTAGTTTTTCACACAAAAATAAAAATAAAAATAAATTGAAAACTTTATAAATACCATCCCTGTAACCCATTTAATACCTAACCAAGTGATGAATAGTTGTTTGGGTGTTTCATTATTTATCTTTTAATAGTTTTATAGAATATTAAAGTACTTTTATTACCTCTATTACACATGTATACACTTCAAGACTTAGAAAGTGAAATTTATAAAAATTCTGCTACCTTAATACCCAATACATTACTATCTAAAGACAGGTTGATGTAGTGATGAATAAATGAAAGAGTAAGGTTGAGAATGTACTGAAATTAAATTCAAAAAAAAATTCATCTCACTTGAACCTTATTTGGTTCTGATTTTGATTCTGTGCCAAGTCAGAAGCATTAATTGATTAGACAGCAATTAGACACTTCCTAGTGATTTCCAAGTCATTTTGCAGTCACCTTTTAGTCACCACTAATTCATTTCTAATTCACTGTTCTTTTACTGTTCAGTAGCTATTTATTCACTTGTAATTAACTTTTTAATTTAGTATCAGTATATTTTCAATATATTCTCAGTAAAATTTTATTTATTTCTCATTAACTGTTCATTTACATCTCAGTAGATGTTCATCTATTTCTAATTTGCTGTTCAATAACCTCTCAGTAAACTTTCAGTCACTTTTCATTCACTTCTCATTCACTGCTCAGTCACTTCTCAGTGACTTTTCAGTCACTTATCAGTCACTGTTCAGTCAATTCTCAGTCTCTTTTCAGTCACTTCTCAGTCACTGTTCAGTCACTTCTCAGTCACTGTTCAGACACTGTCCAGTCACTTCTCAGTCACTGTTCAGTCACTGTTCAGTCACTTCTCAGTCACTGTTCAGTCACTTCTCAGTCACTGTTCAGTCACCTCTCAGTCACTTTTCAGTCACTTTTCAGTCACTTTTCAGTCACTTTTCAGTCACTTTTCAGTCACTTTTCAGTCACTTTTCAGTCACTTTTCAGTCACTTTTCAGTCACTTTTCAGTCACTTTTCAGTCACTTTTCAGTCACTTTTCAGTCACTTTTCAGTCACTTTTCAGTCACTTTTCAGTCACTTTTCAGTCACTTTTCAGTCACTTCTCAGTCACTTTTCAGTCACTTCTCAGTCACTTTTCAGTCACTTTTCAGTCACTTCTCAGTCACTTTTCAGTCACTTCTCAGTCACTTTTCAGTCACTTTTCAGTCACTTTTCAGTCACTTTTCAGTCACTTTTCAGTCACTTTTCAGTCACTTTTCACTCACTTCTCAGTCACTTTTCAGTCACTTTTCAGTCACTTTTCAGTCACTTTTCAGTCACTTTTCACTCACTTCTCAGTCACTTTTCAGTCACTTCTCAGTCACTTCTCAGTCACTTTTCAGTCACTTCCCAGCAGATTTTAAATAGCTTCTTGATAATTTTCAAGTAAATTTTCAGTAATTTTCAGTATCTTTTCAGTTTCTTCTCCTTAATTTATACTTAATTTCTCTTTTAATTCATAGTGACTTTGAATTTACACTCAATCACTACTCATTAAATTATTATAATCCACTCAATTAAATTTCTGTAACCTCTGGCTTACTGGTAGCTCACCACTCAGGATGCTCCAAGCCATTTCTCAGTAAGAAATCAGTAAGTTCTCAGTTACTACCACTGAATTTTTGATTAGAAGTCAAAAATGGTACAATTTTTTTTTCAGTGATAGTTTAGTGTAAGATTTAAGTATTGATTCCATGTGATTTCAGTTTTATCTCTATCTATGTTAGACTTTGGTGATTACTTGACACTTTTATTTCCAATTATTTTGTGGTGATAGTATTTCACCCCTTGAAAAAATTCAAATATTGTCTTGTGTTTGTAATTGGCAGAATAATGTTTGAAAAAAAATAGCAATGCAAGCTTTGAATGTGGTTCCCTTCCTTGAAATTGGCTTAATGCACATTAATTTAGCATTTTTTCTTATAAAAAGTAAACATCACCAGAAGATATTTGGGGAGGTGACTTGCTAGCAGATACACAACTTCAACTCAAATAAAACTCAGATAGAACTAACCCAGAACTCTAATGGTAATTTTACTGAGCTATACTTAAACCCCAAAATTTAAAATTTAAGTTTAGCTGTCCCAGACCTTGTTTTTTGGTTCCTTTTTATACACCTCAAGGTGTGTTTAATTTGTGATAAAAATTATTTCAAATATTCAGACTTGCTAGCAAGTCTGCCTCCCATATTTTGTGGTGTATATATAAAATTTTTTAAATGGAAATTTGAAAAAGTAAGAAAATACACTAAATACCCCTCTTAAAAAAATCAAAAAGGCATAAAAATATTAAAAAGCTCCTGTATTCCATGAAAATAGGTAATAATTTTATATATCACCCCAAATTATGGGAGGCAGACTTGCTAGCAAGTCCACAACATTGATGATCTTTTCACCACAGATTGAAAACACCTTGTGGTGTTGAAAAGGAAATAATAAGAAAGGTCAGATCCCATTGACCTCAACTGTTGAAAATGGGAATTCAAGTAAACTTCAGTAAGAGCTCTATAACAGTTCAATGAGATTTCCATCTAAGCTGCATTTGAGCTGAAAATGTGGACTTTCTAAGAAGTCTCCCCCCCCTACAAATATTTTATGGTACATATAAATGAGTTATTAAGCTCTTCTGAATTACCTGGAACCTCATTCCCTAGTACTCCCTCTATTAACACACTCAGAGTTTTCTGTGCTAAAAAAGGTACATCTTGTCAAGATAATTATTTTAAAAAGATATAGTTTTATATAGTTTAATATTTATTATATTTCACCTCTCAGAAAGATGATGAGTTTCATGGCTTCTTTCAAAAGGAATCAAATTAAAATACTCATGGAGATGAATTAAACACCAACTTATTTAGAAATGAGTAAGCTCTCCTCAAGCCTCATTTTCCCATCTCTATTTTGTTAACTGTTGAATGTATATGTAGTTTTTTGTGCACAGCTACTAAAAAGATGTTGAGAAAAATATGATTCACTTTAAGAAATTTAAAAACTTTATTAAACCATAAAATTTGGATTTAAATGATTTTCAAAGAGCTCAATGGATAAATAGAAAGTATCTATTTCAAAATGGATGTTTTATGGGAATCATATGAGTACACATCAAAGAGAGATAGTGATACAAAGCAGAAAATTTTGAAACTAATTTAAAATACTTAAACTCAAAACCATCACCTTTAAAATTTTTTTCAACCTTGCACATCATCAACACCATTAAAAATGGCCACAACACCAGTATCTGGGTTTTTGCTGAGGTAATGAGAGAATACCCAGACTTTAAAAAAGAGAGGAAAAATATATGGATTAATGATAATGAAAAGTTTTAATTTTCTATGAAAATTGGTATTTTAATTTCACAAATTCAAAAAGGTATTTTCTCTTACAATGGGAAAAAAGCACTACTTGTAGTCAGGTTTTTAATTGGGTACTATAGGGGGTAAATGCAAATCTGTCTTTAAGGGACAATTTTCCTGTACATATACTATGTGTTATCTCAAAATTCACAGATTAAGGGGTATCAAAGTTAGAAATCTTCTTTTTCAAATTACCTGTTTTTTCCACCAAATAACCATGATTTTTTCTAATATATGGCATGTTGTAACCCAAATACAAATTTTTACTTATAATTAATGAAGTGTTTGTTGCTTTATTTTTGTGTTGTGAAATAAATTTTGAATAATTACAACTTTCTAACTTGGATACTCCCTATTTTTCAAAAAACACTAACTTTGGACAAACTATGTATCATTGCATGTTTACAATGACTCACAAATTTTAATAAAATTTTAGGTATTTCTGAAAGAATATATGTCAGCCAGGCTACTAGACTTACCCAGTGAAATAATTAATTATTTACTGGATGAAGCCGCACCTTATCATTTTAATTATTATTTAATTATAAATTAGTTACATTAAAATTACTTATAATAAGTTAACTAATTACAGAATAATAAAATTAAATGAATAATTAAAATTAAAATATAAAATTGTCCCTTATATTTTTCTCTAACACCATGCTCATTTGACAGGTTGGAAAAGATAAAAATTTATATTAAAAAAATAGATTTTAAGTTAAAATAAGATTTTAATATTCAAATAAGATTTTAATATTCAAATAATATTAAATATATACAAAAAATTCAAATTTCTTATTTAGAATTGACTTCTACAGTAAATATTAAATAAATTGATGTATTTCTGACATACTCTGTAAATACATCTTTTTGACACCTTCTTTTTAGAACAACTTTATTATTTGAAAATACTCCTTCTGGAATATTCTTTTCTCTCTCTCATACTACTGTTTTTAGAATTTTATTGCCGTGCTTTGTCTCTCCTTTGCCTATATAAGGCCTCTCTTTTGGTTGTTTTTTGATCATTCCTTTACTACATCATTTTATTACAACAACAACCAATCAAAACTTATTCTTATATTCTATATCATTAGTATTTACAATAGTGTAACTCTAATCTATAAATTATATTAATATTTTAATCCTACCTCTTTTAATTGAGTAAAATAATGATCCTTGAATTAAGAAATATGTACCAATTTGTTGATAATCCATTTTAATCCTTAAAATCCTCGTAGAGCTTCATACCAAATCTTCTAGACAAAAAGCGTACCTTGACAATTGGAAACCTTTCCTAAATATCGACGGCGCAACATTAATTAAGGCGTAATAGAAGGGACCATTGGTGTACAAGTACCTGTAAAGGACGAGAGAAGATGAGAAAACGACAAACGTCATACGTCACGTGACAAAAGTTTTTGCTGTGAATGGGAATTGAACCGCGCTCCAAAACTTAGGTTCATATACTGACTAAACGTCGTATATATTGTGGTAATTATTGTTATTACTATTTGTGGGTTACTCTTCACTCTTCATTTGATACGTATTTCCTTTTACTCAGCACTCTGTAAGTGGCATTAATTTGCTCATTTTACAGGGGGAGGTGTCTGGTAATTTGGAATTTATTTTTTATTATTATATATTTTTTTTATTTTTCCTGGTTGACCATTATAGAGCAATAAGTGTTCTTAATCCCAGAGGTAATAAAATAATTATATTTTAATATTAAATTATCAAAATTTTTCAGTTGAAATTTGTCCTGATTAATTTAAATTTTAATTGTTCAAGTTGACGAATTGTCCTGACAATAATATTTTTTTTATTAATAAAAAATTCATATTTAATTACTTCAGTTGACTTTGAGTCCTGGTAGTTCAATAAATTTTTTTTAATAAAACTCATAGTTAATTACTTCAGTTGACATTAAGTCCTGGTAGTTAAGTGATCAGTTTAATAAAAATTTTAAAAAATTTATATTTAATTACTTCAGTTGACATTAAGTCCTGGTAGTTAAGTTATCAGTTTAAATAAAATTTTGTTAAATTAATTAAGTTTCATATTTGATTACTTCAGTTGACAATAAGTCCTGGTAATAAATTAGTTGATTTAAATCCTGAAAATAAATAATTAAAAATTATTAATAAAAATTTACATTTATTTCTACAGTTGATTATATTATAATCCTGGTTTTAAATTTTTTTTATTAGTAAATTAATTTTATTTAAGTTGATTTTTATCCTAAAAAGATTTTTTTTTATTATTTTTATTTTATTTCTGTTAAATAAAAATTAAAAATAAAGACTAATTAATTTGTCTCCTTTTTTCATTTCAGTTAAAGCTTAGGATGACTGACCAAAGTGCTTTTGCTGCACGTGAAGAAGAACTAGACTTAATTGATTATGATGAGCCTACTTCTGTAAGTTCTCCTTTAACAAGAAGAATTTCTCAAACTAATAAATCCTTTCCCCAAACAGGATGTGGAGATGGAAGAAGTAGAAATCCTAGTGGACACAACTCAGGACCAGAAGCCCATGATAAACCCACCAGAAGAGCTTCCAAAAGGCTTCAGGATAAAAAAGATGGCGTTGTCTCAGCAGGTAAAGAATCTGTCTACTCACATAAAGGAGTTAAGTACAGAAAGCTTGAGACTAAAGTTAAGGGTAGATGCCTTGGAAGAAAAGGTGAGAAGAACAGATACTTTTCTCCAAGAGAAGAAGAAACCACTTACTCCCAGGGATCAACAACAATTGGCTTCCCAGTCCCAAGAGAAGGTGGAAGTGTCCAAGTGGCAGTGGGACTGGCTAAACACTCAGTGGGACTACTTGGCTCAAAACCAGCATCAGTTACCTCAGGTAGGTCAATCAAGGCCCACCCAAGTCAACCCCACTCCTCCCCACCCTTATCAAGAAGGCAAAAGAAGAAGGAAGCCCAATATGGTGATACCCAGCAAACCCTGGTACGTCCCTCTATTGAATCTCAAGTGCCTTTTCTTGTGGCTGACTCTGTTCCTTCAGGTAAATCTGGAAGGGAGGATGAAACTTTGAGACCTATAGAGGCTGAGAATAGTAGACAGATATCTCATGTATCTAATCCATTACTTTTAATTGCTACCTCAATGATTAATCCTGATATGGCTGTGATTGATGAAACTCTTGACCCTGAGTTTTATGAGAGTCTGGAAAGTTACTCAGTTTCCTTATTGAGAAACACTCCAGATGTAGCAAGAATTAATGATGAGCACTTGAGAGATATTATTGACAAGAAAAATCATATAATGAAAAATATGCAATTGACTCAGAGATATAATAGTTTGATAACTGATCAGGGTTATCAAGCATTAAGAAGTGAAGCACAGAGAGTCTCTGATGAATTGTCTCATTACAAAGCAACCCATGAAAAGAAAGTTGATTTATGGCAAAATATAAAAAATGATTTGTCTAAACTAAAAGATACTGTATCTGCCTGTTACCAGGAGGTAGAGATAGATAAGATAAATCTGAAAAGATTGAGTGACCATTTGTCATCTTTTCAAAATAAAAATCAATTATCTTTTGCAACTATCAATGAGAGTTTATCTAGTCTTCCAAGAATGAAAACAAGACTAACAACCATTGAAGAAAAATTGAATTCATTGTTAAATGACCAAAAATATTCTGACATTTCTGTGAAGGAACATATAGTGCAGGATGCTCAAATAGTACCTGTGGCTAGTTCATCTAAAGTAAAAATAGCTCCAGAAATACCTGTTGATAACACTGAGTTTACATCAAAAACTGATGATGCACCAGGATCTGCAACAGAAGGATTATACAATGAGATTTCAGCACAATTAGAGAAATTACAGCTGCTTCTTACTCAGAAACAAGCTAGTACTAAGGAGACTCCTTCAAATCAAAAGAATTGGCCAAAACTTGACCAGTACCCAACATTTGATGGTGATTCTTCCTCTGATTGGCAACAATTTATTTGCAGAATTGATAACTTAAAAAATTCTTACAAACTACCAGATGAGGAAATTGTGTCCAAGTTAATTTCTTTTTTCACTAATGTTGCCCTGATGTGGTATGAATCTGTTCTCCTGGATGGGAATGACTACTCATGGGAGGATTGCAAGAAATTAATTAAAGCACAATTTGGTGGCTCCAAGTTCAGAATGGCTCAACAAAGGCAGTATGAGGAAACTAGATATAGCTCTTCTACTGATAAACCTATTGAGTTTTTAATGAAACATGTAAAAATATTAAGGGCAATGGACCCAAATATGGAGTTTGATTTATGGAAGGACAGGATCCACTATCAATTACCAATGTCTCTGAGAGACTTGATAGTGGCTAGGACTGAGTTCTCCAAAGAACCCTCTTCTTTCATTAATACTTGCAATGAGATACTTAGAAACAATAAGTATGATGCAAGAAGATTCATTCCTAGGACCCCTTTGGAGAAACCCTCCACTTACCAACAGAAACCTCTGGAAAAGGTTAGTAAACCTTCTGCCCCTGTTGCACCAATGAAGTATGCAACAAACACTTGCTTCAAGTGCAACAAGTCTTGGCAGAAAGGCCATGTTTGTGACAAGAAGATAAATCTTGTAGAACAAACAGAGGAGCATGCTGATGACACAGTGGCACTGGATGATACATCAAGTGATTGTGCCAGCAATATTTCATATGAATCTCAACAAGAAATCTTGATTCTGGAAGAGGACATTCATTACTTAAATACTATTGATATTGATAATAATGGTTTATCTACAGTTGAGGATGCTGAGATCATAAAGAACATTGAGGATATCTCAATTATTATTGCCCCTCTCAAGGCACCAGTATTGATCAATGGAACCAGCATTGAAGTTGTCCTGGATTCTGGAGCTGGAGGAAGTGTAGTATCTGAAAGAGCACTTGCTTTGGTAGATCAAGACTATAAATCTAAACTGATGCCTATCATTTCTGAAAATTGGAGAGGGAATGGCTCTGTTTTGTCCCCCATTGGTAAATACAAAGCCACAGTATTTTTTAAATATAACCATGGTTTTGTAAGAGCTATTTGTGATTTTGTTGTCATGAAAAATGATAACTTAAGCAATTGGTTTATTGTAGTGAATGATATTTTAACCAAGTATGGAATAAAATTGGATCCTTCAAACCAATGTTTCACAATGGGGATGAATGGGAAAAGAAAATTTAAGATTTCCTCCCCTAAAAAATTATTAAAACCAGAATTGAACACATGTAATTCTGTGTTTCAATATAAAGGAAGATCTACAAAGGAAATGCATGCCCTTATGTCTTAAATTGACAATGGTTCTTTTGGAGAACAACTTTCTGGTGAGGATAAAGATTCCATCATTAACATGATAAAATTTTTTCCTATGGCCTTTACTCATGGGTCACATGAACTGGGATTAGTTAAAGAGGAAATGAAACTCTCATTGTCTTGCCCATTAGCTGATATACCACCTAGTTTAAAGAAGAAGCCTTATCCTGCTTCTCCAACAAAGAAAAAAGATATTGAAGACAATATCTCTACCCTTTTAAAAATGAAGATTATTGAAAAGGTAGTTGAAACACCTAAATATTGTGTTATCTCACCTGTCCTAATTTCTTATGAGAAAGATAAAGCCAGGTTATGTGGTGATTATAGAGCACTAAACACTTACACTGTTGATGATATCTACCCTTTACCTAGAATCAGCTCTATACATGCTACTTTACAGGGTGCTAAATATATCAGCTGTTTGGATGGTAATAAGGAATATCACCAGGTACCTGTTGAGGAAAATTCTCAGAACTTTCTAATGATTGCCACTCATATGGGTATTTATAAGTATATTACGATGCCATTTGGCCCTAAAAATGCCCCTTCAGTTTTCCAAAAAGTTATGGATAACACATTCCATCAAGAGATAATTGAAGGATGGCTGATGGTTTATATTGATGATATCATTATATTCTCAAAAACATTTGAGGACCATCTTAAACACCTGTGTAAAGTATTCCAGAAAATGGATGAAATAAATATGACACTTGCTTTGAAGAAATGTAAATTTGGTTTCCATTCTTTAAAAGTTCTTGGTCATGTTGTTTCAGGCTTACAGATATGTGTTGACCAGAACAAAGTGGCAGCCATACAACAGGTGAAGGCTCCTACAACAGTGAGAGAGCTCCAAAGTTTTTTGGGAATGTGTGGATACTATAGACAGTATATTAAAAATTACCAAGTCATAGCTTTACCCCTTACCCAATTAACTAGAAAGGATGTTGCTTTTGTCTGGAATAGTGAAAGACAAAGAGCCTTTGACACTATGAAACACTGTTTGATGTCAGCACCAATTCTTGCTTTACCTGACTTTAATCAACCATTTGTTTTGTACACTGATGCCAGTTTCATTGGTCTTGGTGCTGCCCTCCATCAAAAACAAGTGATAAATGATAAAGTTTCAGAAGTAGTAATTTGTTATATTTCAAGAACCTTGAGAAATAGTGAATTGAAATATGGTGCTACTCAATTAGAGTGTTTAGCTGTAGTATGGGCTTTAGAAAAGCTTCATTATTACCTAGATGACCAGAAATTTGAACTTGTCACTGACTGCAGTGCAGTTAAATACCTTTTAAACTTGAAAACACCTAACAGACATATGTTCAGATGGAAGCTGGCTGTTCAAGAGTACAGAGGGAGAATGACAATTATTCATAGGGCTGGTATTGTTCACTCAAATGTGGATATGTTATCAAGGTTAACTTTACCAAATGATGACTCTAATCCTGCTTATGATCCTGAGGATGAAATTATTCATATTCATGGGATATATGTGGTTTATATGGAGGAAGAGCTATTAAAGCTTATTCTCGAATCATATGATAAGGACACTGACTTGAAAAAGTTGTGCACCATATTAAGTGATCCAAAGAATGCTTCAATACAAGCATTAATTAAAACACTTCCACCAAAGTACCAAAAAGCTTTGGAAAAAGGTAAATTTTCAATTGATGAAGGATATCTATATTATAGAAGAAAGTTGAGTAATGTTATTGTTATTCCTCATTCTATGAAAGAAATCATCTTGAAAATTTTTCATGATGACATATTAGCTGGACATTTTGATCTTGACAAAACAATGATCAGAATTAAGAACACTGCTTGGTGGGCTAATATGTCTGAAGACACAAAATTATATGTTGAATCTTGTGATTCTTGCCAAAAATCAAAAAGATTAACTGGTAAAAGAGCAGGATTAATGCAACATATTGAACCTCCTGATGCTCCATGGCAAATAATAAACATGGATTTTGTAACAGGATTACCTATTGCTGGTAAAGAAAGTTATAACTCTTGTTGGGTTATTGTGGACAGATTCACAAAAATGTGTGAATTTATCCCTACCCACAAGGATGTTTCCACTAAAGAATTAGCTTTCTTATGGTGGTCTCATATGTTTAATACTGCTGGCTTTCCTAAAGCCATAATCTCTGAAAGAGACCCTAAATTTACTTCTGAATTTTGGATGTCTCTTATGGATGTTTGTGGTTGTGATCTGAAACTTTCTACTGCCCATCACCCTCAGACTGATGGTTTAGCTGAAAGAATGATTCAGACTTTAGAGGAAATGATAAGAAGATATTGTGCCTTTGGCCTTGAGTATAAAGATAATGACAGATTCACTCATGATTGGGTTACCTTACTTCCTGGGTTAGAATTTGCTTATAATAGCACTGTTCATTCTGTTACTCAAAGAAAGCCTTTTGAGCTCTGGCTTGGATATGTTCCAAATACTCCTGCCCAAAGTCTCAATAACAAAATACCTAAATTGGATATACATCCTGGTGTAAAATCTTTTCTTCAAATGCAACAACTATGTAGAAATCATGCTAAAAATGTATTGAAAAATCATTTGAATATGAGAAGAAAAGATGGGACAAATCCCATAAGGAATACACTTTTAAAAAGGGTGATGAAGTGTTGATTTCTACAGTCCACTTCAACTTACAAGGTAATAACAAATTGAAAGATCCATTTGTTGGTCCATTTTTTTTCAGAAGAATGATTGGAGAAAATGCAGTTGAAGTTATTCTGTATTCTCCATATGGCAGAAAACATCCTGTTTTTCCAATATCTCTTTTGAAACCTTACACATCCAATAGTGATTTATTTCCAAAAAGGAGGGGTAGACCAAAGAAAACCCCAAATGAAATCACTGAAACAGCAGAAATTGAAAAAATTCTAAATGACAGAATAGTCACTGCTGAAAAAGGTACAGACTACTTATTGAGATTCAAGAATAAATCATCTGAATATGCTTCTTGGATACCTGGGAAGGAGATATCTAATCTTCCTACTCTACTAAAAAAGTATAAAAAGAAAAAATCATAGCATTTTTTTTATTGTTTTTTTTATAGAGTGAGGGAGTGTCAGCCAGGCTACTAGACTTACCCAGTGAAATAATTAATTATTTACTGGATGAAGCCGCACCTTATCATTTTAATTATTATTTAATTATAAATTAATTACATTAAAAATACTTATAATAAATTAACTAATTACAGAATAATAAAATTAAATGAATAATTAAAATTAAAATATAAAATTGTCCCTTATATTTTTCTCTAACACCGTTCTCATTTGACAGGTTGGAAAAGATAAAAATTTATATTAAAAAAATAGATTTTAAGTTAAAATAAGATTTTAATATTCAAATAATATTAAATATATACAAAAAATTCAAATTTCTTATTTAGAATTGACTTCTACAGTAAATATTAAATAAATTGATGTATTTCTGACATACTCTGTAAATACATCTTTTTGACGCCTTCTTTTTAGAACAACTTTATATTTGAAAATACTCCTTCTGGAGTATTCTTTTCTCTCTCTCATACTACTGTTTTTAGAATTTTATTGCCGTGCTTTTTCTCTCCTTTGCCTATATAAGGCCTCTCTTTTGGTTGTTTTTTGATCATTCCTTTACTACATCATTTTATTACAACAACAACCAATCAAAACTTATTCTTATATTCTATATCATTAGTATTTACAATAGTGTAACTCTAATCTATAAATTATATTAATATTTTAATCCTACCTCTTTTAATTGAGTAAAATAATCATCCTTGAATTAAGAAATATGTACCAATTTGTTGAGAATCCATTTTAATCCTTAAAATCCTCATAGAGTTTCATACCAAATCATCTAGACCAAAAGCGTACCTTGACAATATACCTCAGTGATACTAAAAATCTAGGTAGGGAGAGGATTATTATAGTCTAAAAAATTAGCTTTAACCAGCAGAATTCTGATCAATATAATAATTCATTATGTCATACATTAGTGTGCAAAAACATGGATCATGATAGAATAAATCATGTCTATGTAACAAAAAGTAAATTTAAAAAGTTTTTATCAGGAAATAATAGAAAAAGGATTACATCTCAAAATAATAGTACTTGATACATATTTAAGCTTTTAATTAAGAAGTTCATATATTTATATCAAATTTAATTTTTCTCATGTTCAATCAATCAATTTATAGTGCAGGTAAACTAAACTTTTACTCCTAGTCCACAAAAACTTACATTTCAAAAATATTTTTTGCAGGCAGAGAGTCAATTTTGATATTTTTTTTTCATCAAAATTTCTTTTCTTTGTTTTCAACCTTCCTCAAAATAAATCACTAAATATTTAAAGAACAAAAAATAGACAATTCTGTTCAAGAGTATTTATTCAAAAAATTATGAAAATGGCGATATTTTTGAGAAACACTTTAATTTAAAAGAAGACACAAATTAAAATTCACAAAACCATAAAGAGTTTTTCAACAGAAATATTTCAGTTTATTTGAGTCTTAAAGTGAATATTTACCTAAAGAAAATACACCAAAAAATATTTTTGTGTGACTTTCTAGAAAATTTACAACTCAACTCAAGTAGAAATTAGATGAAGCAAACATTGAACCCTTACTGAGCTCTTACTGAGCTCTATTTGAATACCTGCCTTAAAAATTTAAGTTCAGTAGGTTCAGATCTTTCTGCTTGGTTCCCTTTTCAACACCTGAAGGTGTGTTCAATCTGTAGTGAAAAGAGTATTAAAGCTACAGACATGCTAGTAATTCTGCCTCCAACATTTTGTGGTGAAGCCCTGAAAAATGATAATTAGCTACAAAATTTTTTTGACAGCCTTGACATCCCCAGTACTGAGTAAAAAGTACTTATAAGTTATCTTAAAAATATTTACTATACATGGGAGCAATAAATTAGAGTACACAAATGGTATACATAAGTAAATTTATGATAATTTTCAAAATATGCCATTATAACACCTTATATACACACATATTGTCAGTATAGTCTAGTATATAAGTATGATATAATAGTGTTTATTTATGGTCCTACTACTTATTGATAAATGATTTAGTGATTAAACCTCAGGGGAAGACTAATAAAATAGTTATACTCAAATAAAGCTCACAATACTTGGATTTAAATGCATGCTAGGGGTGGAAAATAGATGTATAAAATATAGTTATAGCTTATATAAAGATAATACCAATTTATAATGTCTTTTATAATATATTTCTGAATGCTAATAATTTTATAGTAGTGTTTGTTTGAATTGTAGTAATTGAATGATGATAAATAACCATCAAAATACCTTCTTACTTATACCCAAATCCACTGGAGTGCACAGACCTTCAATCCAGATGATGTCACTGCTATCCCCTGCAATTACAGCACTGTGAGGGCCCATAACCTCCCCATGGCGTCCACTTCAAGGAGTTTCAACACCCAGACCTCCAGTAAGGACCCTCCATCACTATTAATAATAACACAGATCCATACCATAAATAGAAAATCCAGATAAAAGCAGATCCCATAAAGAAACAGGTAAAATAAACAATCAAAAAGAGATTTAATGAAACCAAAAGCATATAAAGGAAAAAAATAAAATGTCCAAGCCCCCAATAACATCCCCAAGCATCCACATTAACCCAGAAATGTCTTTCCAACCCATAAATCCGTGAATAACCATCCAAGAAAGTAATTTTAGTTGTCCAAACTGGATGTATGCCCCTGATATAGGTGTCTATGCTTCTATAGGCGTTGTGAGTCCACTGATTTCGTCCATATGACCTAAAATAAGCAGAAAAACAAAGGTTATAGACTATTAAGGGGCTTAAACCCACTTATATACCTAAATATACATAATATACTGCATATTTCACTGAATATGAGATTTATGTATACATATAAGCTTATGTATGTCAAAAATTACTTCATATCACTTAAGATAAGTATATTATGACTCCATTAACACTTTAATAAGTATTATTAGGCCATGGATAAGCTATTTAAACTACTATAAGTTATATAATAGAATAAAAATTATATATATATATAATAAAATAATATATATTATTATTTTAACTTTATTTTTAGGATATAAGCTTAATTTACGTAAGGTTATCTTATTTTAAGCATAAGAAATACTCAGTCCTAAGGATATTTAGGCTGACACTTCCTTACCCCAAAAAAAAAACAATAAAAAAAATGTTAAGACATTTTAATTAAAACTAAGGAGTGAAATAAAAAATAAAAAATAAAAAATAATTTTTATAATACATATACTGAATAAACAGTATTATTTAGATTTAAATCTTTTCAAGAAATTTTTAAGATCAGAGATTTTATTTTCTGGAATCCACTGGTCATATTCACTTGATTTATTTTTAAATCTTAATAGATACTCAACTCCCTTTTCTTTAGTAAGGTGTCTCTTTTTAAGTATCTTTTCAATTTCTTCCTTTTCAACTATTTCTTCAGGTTGCTGTTTATGCCTTCCTGATCTTTTTCGAAATAGAGCAGTATCATTAGAATGGTATGGTTTATAAGAGAAATAGGAAATACTGGATGTTTTCTATCATATGGTGCATATAGAATAACCTCAACAGCATTATTACCAACTATCTTTTAAACTACAAATGTTCCAATGAATGGATCCTTCAGTTTAACATTACCATTTAAATTGAAATGTAGTGTGGAAATAAGGACTTCATCACCCTCTTTGAACATTTGTTCTTTATGAGCTTTATCCCATCTTTTCTTTTCATACTCAAACACCTTATTTATACATTCTTGAGCATTCTTTCTGCATAATTCCTGCATCTGAAGAAAAGATTTAATACCTGGATGAATATCCAATCTAGGTAACTTATTAAGAGTATTAGCAGGGGTATTAGGTACATAACCAAACCATAACTCAAATGGCTTCTTTCCAGTCACAGAATGTACTGTACTATTGTATGAAAATTCTAAACCTGGGATAAGGGTTACCCAATCATGCGTGAATTTGTCATTGTCTTTAAAGTTAAGACCAAAAGCACAATATCTTCTTATCATATCTTCTAAAGTTTGTATCATTCTTTCTGCTAGCCCATCAGTCTGTGGATGGTGTGCTGTAGAAAGTTTTTATTGACACCCTGAAACATCCATAAGTGATGTCCAGAACTCAGAAGTAAATTTAGGATCTCTGTCAGAAACTATTGCTTTGTGGAAACCTGCTATATTTAACATTTGTGTCCACCATAAAAAAGCTAAGTCCTTTGCAGAAACCTCTTTGCGGGTAGGAATAAATTTACACATCTTTGTAAATCTATCTACAATTACCCAGAAGGAGTTATAACTCTTATGCCCTGCTATTGGCGAACCTGTTACAAAGTCCAGGTTAATGATTTCCCATGGAGCTTTTGGTTGCTCAATTTGTTGTAATAACCCAGCTCTTTTTCCTGTTAATCTTTTAGATTTTTGACAAGAATCACATGTTTCAACATATTTCTGAACATCCTCAGACATGTTAATCCACCAAGCTGTGTTTTTTACTCTGGTTAATGTTTTATGGTAGTCAAAATGACCTGCTAATATATCATCATGACATATACTTAACATTAACTCCTTCATTGAAGGGGGAATCACAATTACATTACTTAATTCTTTCCTGTAATATATAAACCCATCCTCAATGGAAAATTTTCCTTTTTCTAATGCCTCTTTATACTTATTTGGTAATGTTTTTATTAAAACATTCATTGAAGCATTAGATGGATCATTTAATATTGTAGTGAGTTTACTCAAGTCAGGATCTGAATTATAATTATCAAGAATTGATTGCATAAATTCATCCTCAAGATCTACAATATAAATGCCATAAATGTTAATAATCTCTGACTCAGGAACATAAGCAGGATTATCATCATTATTAGGCAGAGGTACTCTAGATGACAGATATACATTAGAGTGCAAGGTTCCTGCTCTATGTGTAATAGTCATCTGGCCTCTGTATTCTTGTACAGCTAATTGCCATCTAAACATGTGTCAATTAGTAGTTTTCATGTTTAAGAGTGACTAAACTGCACTACAGTCCGTTATTAACTCAAATTTTTGGTCTTCAAGGTAATAATGTAGCTTCTCAAGAGCCCATGCTACCACCAAACATTCAAGTTGAGTAGCACCATATTTCAATTCACTACTTCTCAGAGTACGTGAAATATAGCAGATTACTACTTCTGACATTTTTCCTTCAATAAGTTGTTTTTGATGCAAAGCAGCACCCAGTCCAATAAAACTTGCATCTATATATAATACAAAAGGTAATTGGAAATCTGATAATCCCAAGATAGGAGCTGTCATTAAACATTCTTTCAACTTATCAAAAGCATTTTGTCTTTCATTATTCCAAATGAAAGCTTCTGATTTCTTTATCAGTGTGGTCAGTGGTGCAGCAATTGATTGGTAGTTTTTTATATATTGTCTATAATAACCACACATTCCAAGAAAAGATTGTACATCCTTTACATTTTGAGGAATGCCAATATTCTTTATTGCAGCCACTTTATTTTGGTCTACACATATTTGTAAGCCAGATACAATATGACCAAGCACTTTTAAAGATTCAAACCCAAATTTTCATTTTTTCAATGCAAGGGTCATTTTTATTTCATCCATTTTTTGAAATACTTTCCTTAAATGGTTTAAGTGTTCATCATAATTTTTTGAGAACACTATGATGTCATCAATGTATACCATTAACCATCCCTCAATCATTTCACTATGGAATGTTATATCCATTAACTTCTGAAATACTGATGGAGCATTTTTTAGTCCAAATGGCATTCTGACATACTTATGAATTCCCATGTGTGTTTTTATCAACAAAAAGTTCTGTGAATTCTTTTCAACAGGAATTTGATGGTACCCTTTATTTCCATCTAGGCAACTTATATATTTAGCACCTTTAAGGGTAGCATGTATAGAGGCAATACTTGGCAAGGGATAAATAATATCTACTGTAAATGTATTTAACGCTCTATAATCACCGCACAGTCTTGCTTTATCTTGTTCATAAGAAATTAGAACTGGTGATATTACACAATATTTTGGTGTAGTTTCAACCTTCTCAAGAATGTTCATATTCAATAACATCTTAATATTATCCTCTATGTCTTTCCTCTTCATTGGTGAAGCAGGGTATGGTTTCTTTTTAAGACTAGCAGGAATATTATCCATATCACAGGTTAACTAATCTTCATTTCATGATTTTTTACAAGGCCAAGTTCATTTGTACCATGTGCAAAAGCCATTGGAAATGCTTTAATTAATTCCAAAATATTATCTTTCTCAGCTTTACTTATCTGAGTGCCAAATGATGCTTTTGAAATTTCTGTTTCCAGAAGTTCCATCTCATTGGATTCTCTTCCTTTACACGGGGAATTTGTTACTGACTCAATGTGTAAGACTGTGTTAAAAGAGTTTATTTTAAATTTCCTTTTACCATTCATGCCAATTGTAAAATTGTTATTAGCAGGGTCTAATTTCACACCAAATTTAGTCAGAATATCATTTCCAATGATAAAACAGTTACTACATTTAGTATTATCCATTACTACAAAGTCACAAGTTACCCTTACATAACCATGTTGATGTTTAAAGAAAACAGCAGCTTTGTATTTACCAATGGGGTGTAGCACTGATCCAAAACCTCTCCAGTTTTTATTTTGAAGTGGTTCAAGCTTAAAATTATATTCACTATCAATTTTCTGTAATGTATTAGTGGAAACAACAGAACCAGAAGCTCCTGTGTCCAGTACTATATTAACATTTTCACCAGAAATGATAGCTGCAACCGTGATAGGTGTCATTCTAAAGTTATCAGCTTGTATATCCTCAATGATTTCAGCATCCTTAAAATTCATTAAAGATTCATTTGAGTCCATATTTAATATTGGATTTTCAAAGATGGACAAGTCATCTTCCAACATACAGACTTCATTTTCATCACTATATGAGATATTGCTGTCATAATCACTTGATTCTTTACTTTTTTCAGTTTCTGATTCACATTCACGTTGATTTTCAACAATATTTATGTTTTTCTCACATTTGTGACCTTTGACCCAAGGTTTGTTACACTTATAACAAGTACTTGTTTCATACTTTTTAGGTACTACAGGTGCAGTAGGTTTTTTCTGCTTCTCCTGAAGTGTTTTTGAATTCTGAGTTTTTACAGGTTCAAAATTTTGTTTATAAGTGGAATACCTTGATTCATACTTATGGTTTAATAATATTTCATTGCAAATATTAATAAAATCAGAATATTGTGTTACATTTAATGTTCTAGCTACAACAATATCTCTGACAGATATAGGTAATTTATATATTATCTTATCTTTCCATAAGTTAAAATCCATGTGAGGCTCAATGGCTTTTAATATTTTATTTAAATTCATTAAAAATACCATAGGTTTGTCACCATTCAACGGATTATACCTAGTCTTCTCATAAAGTCTCTGCTGAGTAAGCCTGAATTTAGAACCTCCAAATTGTTTTTCAATAAGTTGTTTCCATTCAGCCCAAGAGTAATCTTTACCCTCACTCAAGACAGCTTCAAACCATAATAAAGCAACATCCTTAAATAAAGAAATTAATTTTGATGTTATTTCTTCATCTGGTAACTTATATGAGAATTTTAAGTTTTAAATTCTTTGAATAAAATGTTGCCAATCAGAGCTGGCTTCCCCATCATAAGTTGGGTACTGATCTATCTTAGGCCAGTTTTTCTGATTGGATTTTACCTCACTAATCTTAGGTAAATTCAACAACTCATTTACTTTTGATAAATGGTCTTGTATTTCCTCCTGCACAGATTTGTGACTTACATTTTCAGATTTGACACCACCACCAGATGGTTTTAATTGTGGTGGTATAGGGAAGGAATGAGATTCACTTTTGCCAATGAAAGGATTATTATAATATTGATTATACTTATGATTATCCTGGTTCATTAGTAGATTGGCAGTTTCAATCTCAACTTTAGTTAATCTTTGTAGAAACTCAGAGACACTTTGATTTGTCTGGGCAAAAGATAACTTTGTTCTTGATTCAGTTTTCAATAAATGTGTTTCATATAATTTTTCTAACTAACAGAATTTGTTTGAAAGTTCATTATATTTATTACTCAATGAATCATATTTAAGAGTAGAGACAAATGTTCTTTCTCTAATTCTTTGTTATGTGTTTCTAATTGAGAAATTTTTAATGTTAAGGATGAAATTGTATCACTAGTGAGCTTAACTGTCTGTTCCTCACAATAAGTCATTCTATTTCACAATGCTGAAAAAATTCTATGGACAGTTGGATTATTGTTAAAATATTCTATGTCTTCCTTTTCAATTCTCTCACTCTCCTGTGAACTTCTCATCTCACTAGTAGGTGGTTGCAACTGAGGGTTAACTGTATTATCAATATAAATAGTACTGTTATTGTGGACAAAAGACAAGTCAGGTGTATCTACTCTAAAACCTAAATTTCTTAAATACTCCTCTATTTTTTGCACAGATTTAACATCAATAGAATTACCTATATTGTAATTATCAGTATTATTTTCAATCTGAGAGGGTAATCTACTTACCATGGGATGGTTGCCAGTCCTGATTTTTGGCGCTTTTTTCCTTTGTAAGGGTGAGCTGAGGAAGTCAGATGAGGTGGTGGATCCCTGTTGCAACTGTGGCTTTTCCACTGTTGATGAAACCAGTCCCATTTCCATTTGTCTACCAGGAATTTCTCCTGGGAGTGAGTTGACCCGCCTTGGGTAGGGGGTTGCTGACTTGACTGACTGGGCTGGCCTCCATTTAACTCTGCCAATGTCTGATTCATCTGCTGAAACCCTACCTTGAAATTGTTTTTCAATTGCTCTACCTCTTTTAACATGAGTGATTTAGATTCCTCAAACTTCAGAACCTGTTTGGCCAGGTGGGACAGTTAATCCTGAAGAGGAGGAGACGTCTTTTTTATAGTTATCTTTTTTAAGAGGGCGTCCTTTTCCTCTATACTCTTGCTTTCTGTCTGGGGGTATTGTTGACCCTCCAAGGTGATGTCCTGGAAAGTTTTTGTTAGCTTTAGACCTGGTGTTATAAGCAGGCTTTTCACTTACACTGTCCTGGGGAGCACTCATATTTTTAAAAATGACAATATTTTACGTCTAAAAAAGGAAAAAAACTCTATGGAATTAGTAGACAAAAGATATTAGCAATGTTATTACTAATAAAAAAGCAATGGAGCTTACCTTGAATTTATATCTTTATTTATTTAAATAAATTATAAGAAAAATTCAAAAAAATCTGTTAAAAATATAATAATAAGTTTAACTAGACCTCTATAAGGGTGAATAAGTATCTTACCAAGCTTTAACCAAATACCAATTTAATTGGGTGTTATATTGGTGTCAAAATACCAAGTGAAATTGGGTTTATATTGGATACAGTTACTACTGTAAATACCTAATTTTTATGATATAAAATTAGTACAATTATTTTAAGGGTTCTTTTCCGCAATCACTGAGCTATGATGACCCACTAATATGCAGCAGACCCAAATATTTGGTTATTTTGAGCTGTACTAAGGTAAAAATCACGTCCCAAGGCTTATACTAAATAATAAGTAAAATATAAGGAAAGACCACCAATTGTCAGTATAGTCTAGTATATAAGTATGATATAATAGTGTTTATTTATGGTCCTACTACTTTTTGATAAATGATTTAGTGATTAAACCTCAGGGGAAGACTAATAAAATAGTTATACTCAAATAAAACTCACAATACTTTGATTTAAATGCGTGCTAGTGGTGGAAAATAGATGTATAAAATATAGTTACAGCTTATATAAAGATAATATCAATTTATAATGGCTTTTATAATATATTTCTGAATGCTAATAATTGTATAGTAGTTTTTGTTTGAATTTTAGTAATTGAATGATGATAAATAACCTTCAAAATCCCTTCTTACTTATACCCAAATCCACTGGAGTGCACAGACCTTCAATCCAGATGATGTCACTGCTATCCCTGGCAATTACATCACTGTGAGGGCCCATCACCTCCCCATGGCGTCCACTTCAAGAAGTTTCAACACCCAGACCTCCAGTAAGGACCCGCCATCACTATTAATAATAACACAGATCCATACCATAAATAGAAAATCCAGATAAAAGCGGATACCATAAAGAAACAGGTAAAATAAACAATCAAAAAGAGATTTAATGAAACCAAAAGCATATAAAGGAAAAAAATAAAATGTCCAAGCCCCCAATAACATCCCCAAGCATCCACATTAACCCAGAAATGTCTTTCCAACCCATAAATCCGTGAATAACCATCCAAGAAAGTAATTTTAGTTGTCCAAATTGGATGTATGCCCCTGATATAGGTTTCTATGCTTCTATAGGTGCTGTGAGTCCACTTATTTCGTCCATATGACCTAAAATAAGCAGAAAAACAAAGGTTATAGGCTATTAAGGGGCTAAAACCCACTTATATACCTAAATATACATAATATACTGCATATTTCACTGAATATGAGATTTATGTATACATATAAGCTTATGTATGTCAAAAATTACTTCATATCACTTAAGATAAGTATATTATGACTCCATTAACACCTTAATAAGTATTATTAGGCCATGGATAAGCTATTTAAACTACTATAAGTTATATAATAGAATAAAAATTATATATATATATAATAAAATAATGTATATTATTATTTTAACCTTATTTTTAAGATATAAGCTTAATTTACTTAAGGTTATCTTATTTTAATCATAAGAATTACTCAGTCGAAGGATATTTAGGGTGACACATATATCCACCTTTTATAAGTCTTATGTACCTAATATTAAGTCAGAGTATTTAAGGGTAATATTAAGAATCTTAAATATAAGGATACATAATTTTTAAGTAGACTTAAAGCTGTTGTTTTCATTATTTTATGTGAAAAACAAGAAATGTGCTTTAAATCACTTAAAAGTTGACTATATGCGCTATAAATTTAATAATATTAAAAATTTGCTTTGACAGATCAATTTTTCTTAATTAAAGCTATTGATTTGGCTACTCAAATCCATAAAAATAACACTTTTCAAATTTGGTGTTTTTTTGCCAGAAATGGCTTCTGTGTACTGGCCACATACTTCCTGCATTTTTCCCATGTGAATAGCTTCATTTTTGGAGAAGTTAGCTTTTTCACACTATAATTACCCCACATTCTATGCCCACTGTGGGGAAACAGGCTAAAATAGGCAACAGGCACTTATTTGATGTCCTAGCTTAATTATAAATGAATTGACCCTCTTTATATGCACTAATTTCATTAATGACCTCAATCTTGGCACTTCAATTCACTACCACGCTGAACTTTGCCTAATTTAGTCAAGGATTTATGTCAGCCAGGCTATACCAGGAGCCCAGTAAAGTTATGTTAATTTACTGGAATCGAAAGAAGGCATAAAAATATGCATATTATGTATATAAATTTATATTATATTGCATAATGAAAATATATAAGTATCTTATTAAATATAAGTAAAATAAGTATTATATTAATTTTATTATAATATAATATATATATACATTTATATTAAGCATAATAAATTTTATAATCTATAAATTATGGCACATTTTTATGTATTTAATAATTATAAATTAATAATTAATTAATTATATACATATATTATAAGTATAAGTATAAAATTGACTTATAATGTAATTAAATTAATTAATTAAATTTATATATTAAATAGAACCTTTCATATCTTATCAAACTCAAATATTGGGCGCTTTTTTGACTCATAATTGTGTCATCAAAGTATTAAACAAGTTAAAAAACTTTATAAAATAAATTATTAATGTTTTATTCTAAAAATTAGTAATTTTATTAAAATAAATACCTATTTTGACTTAAAATAATAACTACACTAATAAAAATGGTTAAAGTAACTAATTACTCATGTTTTATAATAAATTAATTAATTTCACTATTTTTATGTGTGAAAATAAGTTTATTTTTCATGTTTCACTTAAATTGGATGTTACTTAAAAGGCTATATGTCAGCCAGGATATACCAGGAGCCCAGTAAATTTTATGTCAATTTACTGTAACTAAAAGAAGGCCTAAAAATTTGCTTATTATGTATATAAATTAATCTTATATTGCATAATGAAATGATATAATTATTTTATTAAATATATATAAATATTATATTAATTTTATTATTATATAAATTATTTATACATTTAAATTATTTATACATTTAAATTAAGAATGATATATATTCTATAAATTATGGCACATTTTTTATGTATTTAATATATACAAATTTATAATTAATTAATTATAAATTATAACTATAAGTGTAAAATTTACTTATAATGTAATTAAATTAATTTATTAAATCTATATGTTAAATAAAACTCTTCATACATTATTAAACAATAATATTGGGCGCTTTTTTGACCCTTAATTGTGTCAGTAAAATTAGTAAATAAATTATAACACTTATTTAATAGTATGGTATTGAAATTCTCACTTTAAATTAGAAATATCATTAAAATAATTATACATTTCATTTAAACTAATTATTGAATTAATTACATAGTTAAAACAATTTATTAAAATTTCTTTAGACTGGATTGAATTGATTACATGGATTTTGGCGTGAAAATAATTCTAATTGTTTTAATTAAACCCTTTACATCCTACTGTAATATCTGTTTTGGACTATTTTTCTCACAGTTCTTATGTCTCAGGCTTACTTAGTTACTCACTATTTTAATTAACTGGGTTGGGTAATTATGGTGGGAAAACTAGTTACTTATTCATGGGTTTAGATAATTGTTTCATGTTTTTCTCCTAATATCTATGTTTCATTTCTCTTCTTTTATATTCTTGTTTTAGCCTATTACTATCTTGTATATACTGATTTGTGGCGCTTCAGAGGTCCCCTGGTCTATAAAAGGGCCTTGGGTAATCCCCTTAAGCCCATCACTTATTATACACTCATCATTTAAAACATATTTTGTAATATATTACATTTATTATTAATTTTATTAGTTCTATAATTCTAATTAAAATTCTACATAAATTATCTACAGTTGCAACAAGTCTATTAGTGATAACAGTGTTTACTGTGCAGAGATAGTAATACTTACTTTAAATAAATATATTATAATTTAATCAGACTCACCGTTGTGTCAAACTCAGGAAATTCTGGTCGCCTTATTTTTTTCTAAAATCATTATATTAATTTATTTTTTTATTTTCTCAAAACCTTTTCCTTATTTTCACCTCCTCCTTTCTATTTTACCATCTTCTTCTCTTTCTTCTAGACAACCAGCTCACATTTGGAGGCCTTTCCAAATGATGATGACGATACGCCACCTTGCGACAAACGACATTGCGCACGGACCAACAAAGCCAAAAAAGAAAATTTTTGCTGCGACCATGTTTTGAACTTGGGTTTGACCTTTTAGGTTTATGTTAAATTAAATAATATTAATTTTGAAGTGATTTCTTGATCAATATAGTAAGTTAACCTTTGCACCTCTCACTTATATTATTAAATTTTTATTGAAATAACAGTGATTGTGTCTTAATTGCTGATTCACTGAGTGTAAGTGTTCATTATTTTTTAATTTTTTTTCCTAGTTGACCATAATAGAGTAAAAATCTTAGTCCTAGAAGACAATTAATTTTAATAAATTAATAAATTAATTTTGTTATTATTTATTTTTTATTGGTTGACCATAATAGTACTCAGTACTTAGTCCCAATTTTGCCAATATATTAATTTTGGTATTAATTGTTTTGGTTGACTTATAAAACTCTGTTGATTGGTCGCATTTTAATTGTTGTTATTTCTTAATAAAAATTATTGTAATTCCATTTATTTATATTACATTTTTCAGTTAATTAATTTATTTTTGATAAAAATTTAATTTTTTTTTTTGATTTTGTTAAAAATTCAATAATTTATATTTTATTTTGAAATTAAAATTTGAATCATTAAAATAATTTTGATTCGTTTTTCACAGTTTAAATGTCCAATAGTTTGGCTAACAGCATGAATAACTTACATGTGGATGAGATTGAAGTGGATGGTGACACTGAATCTGTAGGTTCTTCTAAATTAACTTAAAAAATTATTCAGCTGAAGAAAAACCTTCAGGACGTGGAAATGGCATGAGAAGTGGCAAACCCCCTCACCAAACACCTCTGAAAGAAGTAAAGTCTCTAATAAATCAGGAAAATCAACTCAAAGGTATAAAAATAAAAAATATACCACTGACTCAACAAGTAAACAACCTCTCCAGTCACATCAAAGAGCTGAGAGCAGAAAGTATGAAGTACAAGGCAAGAGTAGACACACTCTGGCAGCAGATGCAGGAATTATTAAATTCAAAACAGGCTCAAACTCCTCATTTCCCAGCCTCCCAGCCTCAGATTCAAACTCAGCCCAATCAAGTACCCAGCTCCTTCACGCAAATTCAAAGCACCCTGCAGGTGGTGTGGTGGAAATGGGATTACTTGATGAGCCATTACCAACAGAATGTTCAGCAAACAACAGCTCAACACCCTGGCCCATCCAGGAAAACCAACCTACCATCCATCTCCTCAGCCCCATCCTTATCAGGGAGGCAGAAGAAAGAAAGCACAGGGGAAGTTTCCTCCCTTGCCATGGTAAGTAATTTGTTTGATAAACATGTTGGTATGTATAATAACAAATCTTCTTCAGGTAATATTGTGGATCCTGGTGAAAGAACAGTTAAACCCTTAAAAAGACAACTTCCTTTAATGGGTAGCCGCAATAATGTAATTGGAAAATTATCATTTGATGAGCCTTTACATTTGACTTCTACTTCTATAATTAATCCTTCTCTTGCAATTAAGAATGATTATGTTTCGCCTGAATTCTACACTTTAATTGAGAAAATTTTTGAAGAAATAATGAAAGATACCCTTTATTTTAATGTTGTAAAAGACAAACATTAAAGAGATGGGTTAATACATGAGAGTGATAGATTAAATAATTTTCACTTGCATTGTAAAGTAAGTTCTTCTGTACAAGATACAGCTTATTTTAAAATTAAAAAAACCTTGAATATTTTTCTTAGCCAACAAAAACAAATAAGGAGTGACCATAGATGTATCTCAGATACAAATATCAATCTACATAAAACCTTGAGTTATTGATGCGCCGTCGACTATTCAGAAAGGGACTCAGTTTTCAAGGGGTCTTTAAAGTGTTGAAGGTTTTTTCAAGGAGGTCCAATGGCGGTAACAATGGGATTTATGGAATTCAAACTTGGGTATGTATTTCCTTACTCAATAGAAAGAGGTAAAAGTCTAAATTATTATTATAATTAATCTTTTAGAATTACATGGATGTAAATACTAAGGCACTAATAGATAGTAATAAATATGTTAAGTAGTTTTAATATATAAATCAGTAATGGAATGATGAAAAATAACCAAAAAGAGAGACCTTATATAGGCAAAGGAGAGACAAACCACAACAAAACA
This sequence comes from Hemileia vastatrix, assembly GCA_030280995.1. Lineage (NCBI taxonomy): Eukaryota > Fungi > Basidiomycota > Pucciniomycetes > Pucciniales > Zaghouaniaceae > Hemileia > Hemileia vastatrix. The sequence goes on along the minus strand of JASXTE010000017.1, from coordinate 772,832 downwards.
ATTCTAAAAACAGTAGTATGAGAGAGAGAGAAATAGAATATTCCAGAAGGTGTATTTTTAAATAATAAAGTTATTCTAAAAAGAATGTTTCAGAAAGGTGAATTTACTGTATATGACAAAAATAAATTATTGTATTTAAAATTTACTGTAAATGTCAATTTTAAATAAGTAATTTTATATTTTTTGTATATATTTATTTTAATTTGGATATTAAAATTTTATTATAATTTAAAATCCATTTTTTTTTCAGCCTTTCAATGAGCACGGTGTTAGAAAATAAAATTATAAGGGACAATTTTGTATTTAATTTTAATTATTCATTTATTTTACCATTCTTTAATTAGTTAATTTATTATAGGTAATTTTAATTTAATTAATTTATAATTAAATAAATAAAATAATAATGTGTGTCTTCATCCAGTAAATAATTAATTATTTTACTGGGTAAATCTAGCAGCCTGGCTGACACTCCCTCAATCTAAAAAAACAATAAAAAAATACTATGATTTTTTTTATTATTTCTTTAGAAGAGTAGGAAGATTAGATATCATCTTCCCAGGTATCCAAGAATCATATTCAGAAGATTTATTCCTAAATCTCAATTAGTATTTTATACGTTTTCAGAAGTAACTATTCTGTCATTTAGAATCTTTTCAATTTCTGCTGTCTCAGTGATTTCATTAGGGGTCTTTTTTGGTCTTCCCCTCCTTTTGGGAAATAAATCTCTATTAGATTTGTAAGGTTTCAAAAGAGATATTGGAAAAACAGGATGTTTTCTGTCATATGGAGAATACAAAATAATTTTAACTGCATTATCTCCAATCATTCTTCTGACAACAAATGGACAAACAAATGGGTCTTTCAATTTGTAATTACCTTGTAAATTGAAGTGTACTGTAGAAATCAACACTTCATCACCCTTTTTAAAAGTGTATTCTTTATGGGATTTCCCCATCTCTTTTTCTCATATTCAAAGGATTTTTCAATACATTTTTGAGCATGACTTCTGCAAAGTTGTTGCATTTGATGAAAAGATTTTACACCAGGAAGTAAATCCAATTTAAGTATTTTATTTTTGAGAATTTGGGAAGGAGTAATTAGAACATATCCAAGCCAGAGCTCAAAAGGCTTTCTTTAAGTAACAGAATTAACAGTGCTATTATAAGCAAATTCCAACCCAGGACGTAGGGTAACCCAATCATGAGTACTCAAGGCCAAAGACACAATACCTTATTATCATTTCCTCTAAATTCTGAATCATTCTTTCAGCTAATACATCAGTCTGAGGGGGATGGGCAGTAGAAAGTTTCAGATCACAACCACAAACATTCATCAGCGACATGCAAAAGTCAGAAAGTAAATTTAGGGTCTCTGTTAGAGATTATGGCTTTAGGAAAACCAGCAGTATTAAACATATGAGACTACCATAAGAAAGATAATTCTTTAGTGAAAACATCCTTGTAAGTAGGGATAAATTTACACATTTTTGTGAATCAGTCCACAATAACCCAACAAGAGTTATAATTGTCTTTATCAGCAACGGATAATCCTGTTACAAAATCCATGTTTATTGTCTTCCATGGTGCATCAGGAGGTTCAATATGTTGCATTAATACAGCTCTCTTACCAGTCAATCTTTTTGATTATGGCAAGAATCACAAGATTCAACATATAATTTTGTGTCTTCAGACATATTAGCCCACCAAGCAGTGTTTTTAATTCTGATCATTGATTTTTCAAGATCAAAATTTCCAGATAATTTGTCATCATGACAAATTTTCAAGATAATTTCTTTCATAGAAGGGGGAATAACAATGACTTTACTCAACTTTCTTCTATATTAGAGATATCCTTCATTAATTGAAAATTAACCTTTTTCCAAAGCTTTTGGTACTTTGGTGGAAGGGTTTTCATTAAGGCTTGCATTGAAGCATTCTTTGGATCATTTAATATGGTGCATAAGTTTTTCAAGTCAGTGTTCTTATCATATGAATTCATTTTAAGCTGTAATAGTTCTTCCTCCATATCAACCACATATATCCCATGAATATGAATAATTTCATCCTCAGGATCATAAGCAGGATTAGAGTCATCCTTTGGAAAAGGTATTCTTGATAACATATCCACATTTGAGTGAGCAATAACAGGCCTATAAATAATTTTCATTCTCCCTCTGTATTCCTGTACAGCTAACTGCCATCTGAACATATGTCTGTTAAGTGTTTTCAAGTTTAAAAGGGATTTAACTGAACTACAGTCAGTGACAAGTTCAAATTTTTGGTCATCCAGGTAATAATGTAACTTTTCTAGAGCCCACACTACAGCTAAACATTCAAGCTGAGTGGCACCTTATTTCAATTCACTATTTCTTGAGGTTCTTCAAATATTAAAAATTACTACTTCTGATACTTTATCATTCATTACTTGTTTTTGATGTAGGGCAGAACCAAGACCAATAAAACTGGAATCAGTGTACAAAACAAATGGTTGATTAATGTCAGTTAAAGCAAGAATTGGTGCTGACATCAAACAGTGTTTCATTGTGTCATAAGCTCTCTGTCTTTCACTATTCCAGACAAAAGCAAGATCCTTTCTAGTCAATTGTGTAAGGGTTAAAGCTATGACTTGTTAATTTCTAATATACTTTCTATAGTATCCATACATTTCCAAAAAACTCTGGAGCTCTCTAACTGTGGTAGGAGACTTCACCTTTTGTATGGCTGCCACTTGGCTCTGGTCAACACATATCTGTAACCCTGAAACAACATGACCAAGTACTTTTAAAGAATGACACCCAAATTTACATTTCTTCAAAGCAAGTGTCATATTTATTTCATCCATTTTGTGGAACACTTTACACAGGTGTTTAAGATGGTCCTTAAATGTTTTTGAGAATATAATGATATCATCAATATAAACCATCAGCCATCCTTCAATTATCTCCTGATGGAATGTGTTATCCATAACTTTTTGAAAAACTGAAGGGGCATTTTTAGGGCCAAATGGCATCCTAATATACTTATAAATACCCATATGAGTGGCAATCATTAGAAAGTTCTGAGAATTTTCCTCAACAGGTACCTGGTGATATTCCTTATTACCATCCAAATAGCTTATATATTTAGCACCTTGTAAGGTAGCATGTATAGAGCTAATTATAGGTAAAGGATAGATATCATCAACAGTATAAGTATTCAATGCTCTATAATCACCACATAACCTGGCTTTATCTTTCTCATAAGAAATAAGGACAGGTGAGATAACACAATATTTAGGTTTCTCAACTACCTTTTCAATAATATTCATTTTTAAAAAAGTAGAGATATTATCCTCAATATCTTTTCTCTTTGTGGGAGAAGCAGGATAAGGCTTCTTCTTCAAACTAGGTGGTATGTCAGTTAATGGACAAAATAATGAAAGTTTCATTTCTTCTTTAACTAATCCTAGCTCATGTGACCCATGAGGAAAGAACATAGGAAAAGATTTTATCAATTTAATGATGGAATCTTTATCCTCACCAGAAAGTTTTTCTCCAAAAGAAGCATTGTCAATTTCAGACATAAGGGCATGCATTTCCTTTGTAGACCTTCCTTTATATTAAATAAAAGAACTACATGTGTTCAATTCTGGTTTTAATAATTTTTTGGGGGATGAAATATTAAATTTTCTCTTCCCTTTCATCCCCATTGTGAAGCATTGGTGTGAAGGTACAAATTTCATGCCATATTTGGTTAAAATGTCATTTCCTATAATAAACCAACTGCTTAAGTTACCATTTTTCATGACAAAAAAATCACAAATAGCTCTTAAAAAACCATGGTAATATTTAAAAAAGACTGTGGCTTTGTATTTACCAATAGGGGACAAAACACAGCCATAACATCTCCAATTTTCAGAAATGATAGGCATACGTTTTGATTTAAAGTCTTGATCCACTAAAGCAACTTCTTTTTCAGATTTTACACTTCCTCCAGCTCCAAAATCCAGAACAACTTCAATGCTGGCTCCATTGATTAAGACTGGTGCTTTGAGAGGGGCAATAACAATTGAGCTATCCTCAATGTTCCTAATGATCTCAGCATCCTCAACTGTAGATAAATCATTCTTATCAATATCAATAGTATTTAAATAAAGAATATCTTCTTCCAGCATCAATATTTCTTGTTGAGATTCATATGAACTATTTCTGGCACAATCACTTAAAGTATCATCCACTGCTATTGTGTCATCAGCATGCTCCTCAGTTTGTTCAACAAGATTTATCTTCTTGTCACAACCATGGCCTTTCTTCCAAGGCATATTTCACTTGATGAAAGTGTTTGTTGCATATTTTTTAGGTGCAAAAGGGGCAGAAGAGTTACCAACCTTTTCCACAGGTTTCTGATGGTAAGTGGAGGGTTTCTTTAAAAGGGTTCTAGGAATGAATCATCTGGCATCATAATTGTTGTTTAGAAGGATCTCATTACAAGTATGAATGAAAGAAGAGGGTTCTCTGGAGAACTCAGTCCTAGCCACTATCAAGTCTCTCAAAGACATTGGTGATTCATAAACAATACAGTCCTTCCATAACTCAAACTCCATACTTGGGTCCATTTCCCTCAAGATTTTTACAAGTTTCATTAAGAACTCAATAGGTTTATCAGTAGAAGAGTTATATCTAGTTTCCTCATACTGCCTTTGTTGAGCCATCCTAAACTTGGAGCCACCAAAGTGTGCTTTTATTAATTTCTTTCAATCTTCCTATGAGTAGTCATTCTTATGCAAGAGATCAGATGTATACCACATTAGGGATAAATTGGTAAATAAAGAAATTAACTTAGACACAATTTCCTCATCTGGGAGTTGGTAAGAACTTTTTAAGTTATCAATTCTGCAAATGAATTGCTGCCAATCAGAAGAAGAATCACCATCAAATGTTGGATACTGGTAAAATTTTGACCAATTCTTTTGATTTGAAGGAGTCTACTTAGTATTAGCTTGTTTCTGAGTAAGAAGCAGCTGTAAATTCTCCAATCGTGCATTAATCTCATTGTTTAATTCTTCTGTTGAAGATCCTGGTGCATCATCAATTTTTTATGGAAACTCAGTGGTATCAACAGGAATTTCAGAATCTAATTTTACTTTAGATGAACTAGAAACAGGTAAACTTGGAGCATCCTGTACCATATGTTCCTTCACAGAAATGTTAGAATATTTTTGATCATTAAAAAATGAATTCAATTTATCTTCAATGGTAGTTAGTCTGGTTTTCACCCTTGGAAAACTAGATAAACTTTCATTGATTGTTGCAAAAGATAACTGGGTTTTATTTTGAAAAGATGAATAATGATCACTCAATCTTTTCAATTTCATCTTGTCTACCTCTAGCCTCTGGAAACAAGCAGACACTGTATCTTGTAGTTTAGACAAATCATTTTTGATATTTTGCCATAAAGCAGCTTTCTTTTCATGAGTTGCTTTATAATGAAACAAATCATCAGAAACTCTCTTTAACTCACTTCTTAATGCTTGATAACCCTGTTCAGTTAACAAACTATTATATTTCTGAGCTAATTGCATGTTGTTCATGATATGATTTTGTTTAGCAATAATATCTTTCAAATATTCATCATTAAATTTTGCTACATCTGGAGTGTTTCTCAATAAAGAAACAGAGTAACTTTTTAGATTCTCATAAAACTCAGGCTCAAGTGTTTCATCAATAATATCCATATCAGGATTTATCATTGAAGTAGAAATTGAAACTAAAGGATTAGATACATTAGAAAATTGAGTGATTTGTCTACTCATATCAACCTCTACTGGTCTCATAGCTTCATCCCCTCTTCCAGAATTACCTGAAGGGACTGGATCAGTAACAAGAAATGGTTCTTGAGATTCAATAGAGTGAATTACCAAGGCTTCGGCAAGATCTGAATATTTTTTTTTCTTTTTCTGCCTCCTTGATAAGGGTGAGGATGTGTTGGGTTAAATTGACTGGGTCTTGACAGACCTTCTGAGGCATTTGAGGCTTCTGCTGTTGAGAAAGATAATCCCACTGGGTGTTTAACCAATCCCTCTGCCACTTTGACACTTCCACATTTTCTGGTTTCTGGGGAGCCAATTGTGGAAGATCCCTGGGGGGAGGAGGTCTCCTCTTCTCTTGAAGAAAGGCATCTATTTTTCTTACCTTTTCTTCTAGTGAGTCTGTTCTTGCTCTCAGTCTTGAGTTCTCTGTCCTCAGTTCCTTTATGTGGGTGGAGAGACTCTTTACTTGCTGAGGTAAAGGCATTTTTTTTATTTTGAAGCCTTTGGGAAGTCCTTCTAGAGGGTTGATGGAAGGCTTTTGTTCCTGAGCATTTGTCTCCACTAGTATTTCTACTTCCTCCATTTCCTTATCCTGATTGGTCCAATAATTCTTTAATTTGAGTAAATTTTGTAGTCAAGAGAGAACTTACAGAAGTAGTTTCATCATAATCAATCAGATCCAATTCCTCTTCACGGGTAGCAGAAACACCTTGATCAGTCATTTTTTTTAAATTTAACTTGAACTGAGGGAAGGAAATATTAAATGTATTAGTTTTATTTTTGCTTTTTAAAAGAAAAATAAGAAAAAAAAATTTAAAAATCTTCAGGACAAAAATCAACTGAAAAATAATCACAATTTTTATTAATTTAAAAATAATTTTATAACCAGTATTAAAGGAAATCATCTGAAGAAACAAAATTTATTTTTTAACCAATAAATTAAATTTTTCATAATTATCAGGATTAAAATCAACTGAAATAATAAACACAATTTTTATCAATTTAAAATAATTTTATAACCAGGATTAAAAGAAATCAACTGAAGAAACAAAATTTATTTTTAACCAATAAATAAAATTTTGATAATTATCAGGATTAAAATCAACTGAAGGATATTTAATTACCAGGACTTGATGTCAACTGAAAAAAATTTAATATAATTAAATTTTATTAATTAACATTTTTATTGTCAGGACAATTTGTCAACTGGAACAACAATATTATTTTAATTTATCAGGACAAAGTCAACTGAAAAAAATAATATAATATAATAATACTAAAATATTTTATATTACTTCTAGGACTAAGAACACTATAGTTCTATCTTTATTAACTAGGAAAAAAAATCCAAATTTCCAGACCCCTCCCCCTGTAAAATAAGCAAATTAATGCCACTTACAGAGTGCTGAGTAAAAGGAAATATGTAGAGTATGAAAAGTGCAAAGTGACCCACAAATAGTAAACAATATAATTACCACAAATATATGTGACTATAGTCAATATATGAACCTAAGTTTTAAAGTGCGGTTCGATTCCCGGTTTCAGTGTCACCGGACGACCTACGCACAAGGTCGAGGATGTTCCTGAAAGTGAGATGAGGGATTTAGAAACTTCTTCGAAGCACAGAGGAATGATTCGAGGAAATTATTCGAAGGTCACTCGAAGTAATAGCTATAGGTTCGAGGTTTGTTCGAGAAGAATTATAAACTAGTTCCAAGGTAATAATAATTCTTAAAATCTCACGAAGGGTTGGAAACTCAATAGTCAAAGATTTAGGATTTAGAAATGAATATTGAGAAGGTAAAAGAAAGATACAATAACAATGTTTTAACTTTTAAGGTTTTCCACTATTAATGTAAATACGATATTATAATTTAATTCTAAGGAATATCGAACCAAATACCCAACTCCTTTTATATCCTTTGTTCCTCCTCGCATTGACCTCCCTTCCATCGCAGTATGCCCATTCCATTGACCATTACTAACATACACTTAGACCCTCTTCACTAAATATCCGTCCATGCTCAATATACTCCTTTTTAATTAATTAACAAAACTTTAATGAAAAAACTACTACTGTACTATTTCGTTGATCCTAGCGCTGTGCGTCGCTTATTGAAAAGGACTAAGGTACCCTATTGGGAGATTGACTAATTTAGATTTAGAGTTTAGGCTAGCGCAGTTAAATAGTAAGTACACAAAGGAAAAATCGCAGTTGCTATGGAGAATTGCTTTCTGCGCTTCGAGTATAGATGTAGGACTCGATATTATTGATTTATTGAGTTAATTTCGCCTCGAGTGTCACGTGGCGCGTGACAGATGCCCGGGTATAAGAACGCGAACTCCGTTGAGCTTGAACCATCTTCCCACACTAATTTCACTTTTCTAATACTTTTTTCCCGCATCTCTCAATTATTTATTTTATATTGAACTGCCCTACCCCCACACCCACGCCTCCACACCCTAAAGCGGATGGTGGAATAATCACACGACAGTTTTCACGGACTTGCACGGCTTGTGAAAGCATGGAATATTTCTGTGTCGAAAGTACGGCGACTCGAGGCCCTCGCCAGAAATGCGAGTTTTGCCGTTGGCGGCGAGTGGCGTGCGATGCATTGACGAAGAACGCGGAAATCAAAAATCGATTCACAAAAACAAAATTTTGGGTAGTTCCAAAGACTAAAGAGGTGGTCGAAGACATTTGGGATGTCTCGATCGAAGATGAACAATCGGTGGGGGAAAATGATAAGGAGATGAACAACGAGATCTCAACCTGGGTAACCCAGGCCACGAGTTCGAAGCGAGGTGTCGAGGAAGAGGTCGATGAATTGGTGGAGGAGGATGAAGATGAAGTCCCTGTTCCAGGGCGGGCACCCAAGAAACGTCGGGTGGTCATCGAGGACGATGAGGAAGAGAGAGAGGTAGAACTCGGAGTGGTGCCCAGGTTATTTCTGGAGCCTGATCCCATCTTCGAGGTAAGTTTTAATTGTTTTATTTCAACGATGAAGTTACTGATGAGTCGCGTTTTAGACATCGAATAACCTGGAAGAGCCGATTGCGGAACCTGCGCCAGTTATACCAACTGAGGCAAACCCTCCAGCCACGGAAGTGGTTGAAGAGCCCGAAGACACCCTGGACCAGGTGTGGTCGAAGAAACCTCGTCAAGGTCGACGAGTAAGGTTCGCGGAAGAACTATGTGGTGAGGTCAAGGCTATTATTGACGCTGCTTCCTTCGACGTGGCGGAGAAGCTCTTGGAGATTGGAGATGTGGTTCCGGTAGGAGAGGAGGAGGTATTTGATAAATGCAGGAAGGAGATAAGGGTAGTTTTGGAGAAAATGAAAAGATTGGTTCGAGAAAAATTAAAAGAAAAAATTTGAAAATGAAAAGGAGATGGAAAGAAGTAGAAGAAAAAATTGTATTTTAGTTTTATTTTATTTTTATTTTATTTTATTATTAGTATTATTTTTTTTTTTTATATTGTAGGTGAATGTTGTTAATTTTACAAGATTTGAGAAAGAGAAAAAGAAGAGAAAAAAAAAAAAAAGAAAAAAGAAGTTTTAAATAAAAAATTTTAGAATTTGAAAGAAGAATTTTAAAGAAAGAAAAAGGTTGTTTTAATTGAAGGAAGTTTTAGTGTTTTTAAAAGAAAAAATTTTATGTAAGAAAAGAGAGAGAAAAAAGAAACGGTTTTGTGATTGAGATAAGTTTGTTAAATTGAGGATTTTAAAATTTTTTTTTTTTTTTTTTTTTAAGAAATTTTAGTTTGAAAAAAGAGGAGAAAGAAAAGAAAAAAAACAAAGTGTAGAATTTAAGAGAGTTTGAAAAGAAGATTTATTTGTTTCGAAGAATTATTATAGGGAGATTCAGGGGTTGAAGTTAAGTTCGAGGATATGGTCGTGCCATACAGGATTTGATGATTCGAAGAAAAGAAAGTCTTTAAAAGAGAAAATAAAAAAATTTTTTAAAGAGAAAATTTTGAAGAGAATTTTAAATTTAATAAAAGAATGTATTTAAAGAATTGAAAAAAGAAAAGAAGAAAATATTTAGAGAGATTTATGAGTTTTTTTATTTTATTTTATTATTTATGTTTATCCTATTTTATTTTATTTTATTTTATTTTATTTTATTTTATTTAATTTAATTTAATTTTATTTAATTTTAATTTTGATTTTATTTTATTTTTTTATTTTATTGTATTTAATTTTATTTTTGATTTTATTTTTAGTTGGTTTTGGAGGAAATTTATAGAAGGAGAAGAAAGAAAAAAGAAGAGAGAAAAAAGAAAACAAGGCTAAGAAATTTAAGAGGTGTTTTAGATTTTAAAGAAAGAAAGAAAAGAAAAGAAAATTTTAAATAAAGAAATTTTAAGGTTTTGGTTTTAAAGGATATTTCGAATGAAAAGATTTTAGGAGTTCAGGAGCATTGGAAACATTGATGGCTGGTTCCCAGGATGTTTTGTCTGAGTCATTGAGGAAGCCTTCCCATTCCACGAGGTATTGAAGTTTCCCCTTGCGTATTCTTGAATCAAGGATACGACTTACTTCCCACTCTAGATGATCTTCTACTTCGACCGGTTCCGGAGGGGGTTGGTTCTTGCCCGGGTATATTTCTCGAGCCAGTTCCAGGAGAGATACATCGAAAACAGGGTGAATCGCCTGCCATTTAGGAGGTAACTTGAGTCGAAATGCAGTTTTAGAGACTTCAGAGTCGATTTCAAATGGTCCCAAGCGCTTTTCAGCCAGTTTCTTTGATGGTCTTGTTGTTCGGATGTTTCGTGCATCGAGCCATACTTTGTTGCCTGGTTTAAAGGAAGGAGCAGATTGTCGATGTTTCTTGGCCTGTTCCTTGTATCTTTGAATCGCTGATTCCAAATTTGTTTTAAGTTCTTCTTGGAGTCGTGATATAGTTCGAAGATAATGTTCTGCAGGATGATTAGTTCCTACATGAATTGAGTTGAATCGAGGATGTTGTCCATAAATGGTTTCGAAGGGAGATTGTTGTGTCGAAGAATGAGTCGAGTTATTATAAGCAAATTCGGCCAATGGTAACCAAGTGGTCCAATCTTCTTGTTGGTAACTGACATACATTCGAAGATATTGTTCGAGGATTTGGTTAACTCTTTCTGTTTGACCATTGGTTTCAGGGTGATAGGCCGTGGAGAGATTCCTCGTGATACTGAGTTGTCGACACAGTTGGGTCCAGAATGTGGATACAAACAATGAGCCTCTATCTGAAATAATGTCATTTGGTAAGCCGTGTTTAGAAAATACATATTCTAGAAACAATTTTGACAAATCTTCTGCTGTAGCAGTAGTAGTGGTTTTAACAAAAATAGACATTTTTGAAAATCTATCTACTATTACTAATATAGCATCAAAATCATTAGAAATAGGAAGTTGAGAAATGAAATCCATCAATAAAGATTCCCAAGGTTTAGAGGGAATAGGAAGTGGTTGAAGCAACCCATGCTTCCGGTGACGGGGAGCCTTATTCCTATTACATTTGTAACAAGCTTTTATATAGGCCTTGATTTCCTTGGTCATACCTGGCCAGAAGAAATCCCTTGCTATTAACTGGTAGGTTTTATCAACCCCAAAATGACCAGCTAACGGAGAATCATGTCGACTATTGAAAATCCATAATTTTATCTCATTGTTGTCGGGTATGACTACTCTACCTTCGAAGACTAATAGACCTGATTCAATACTAAATATTTTGGCCCCTTGCTTCGAGAGTATTTTGTCTTTTAACCCTAAACAATAATCGTCCTTTGACTGAGCTTCGAGGATGTTGGATAGTGGATTTCGAAAAGATTGAATTGTCATCGAATTAAGTTGATGAGTTGTTAACATTGATTCGTTGAAGATTGATTGCACATTTGCTGGGTTCTTGTCAGCAAATGCGTCCCCCCGCTGTGGGTAAACGTCGTCCCGACGTGACAAGATATCTGGGACAATGCAGTTTTTTCCTGGGCGATAGGAAATAGAGAAAGAAAATTCAGACAAAAGTTCAGCCCACCTGGCTTGATGCCTGGTTAACACTTTAGAAGACATGAAGTATTTCAAAGCATTGTGATCAGTTAAAATTTGAAAAGGACTATCTAGGCTGAGAAGAAAAGAAAGCCATTTTTTAAGACAATGGATAATAGCTAAAAGCTCTTTGTCATGAATTTCATAATTTAATTCCGCGGCTATGAGTTTGCCTGACTCAAAAGCAACAGGATGAAACAAATTTGTTTCAGGATTTAATTGGGAGATGACCCCTGCAATAGCATAATCGCTCGCATCTGTCTCAACTATTGTCGAGGCCGAAGGATCAAAATGCCAAAGAATTGGGGCTGTGGTGAACGCTGTTTTTAGTGCTTCGAATTCCTTTCGCGCTGTAGAAGTAAAAACAAAAGGAATATCTTTTCTAAGAAGAGAAGTAAGATTGGAAATAGTTTTAGAGTAATCTTTAATAAATCTTCTATAGAAGTTTGCAAAACCCAAAAATCCTTGGAGTGATTTAATGTTTTTGGGCTCAGGCCATTCCAGGATTTTCTGGACTTTTTTGCCATCCATCCATGACTAAACCGTCAGTGGACAACGTAAACCCCAAAAAATCAATTGATTTGAGGTGGAATTCGCATTTATTATGCTTGGCGTAGAGACCATGATCTCGAAGACGATTTAGGACCTGTCGAACATGATGAATATGTTCATCCAGTGTTTTCAAGAATATTAAAATATCATCTAAATAGACGACTACAAATTGTTCAACAACATCTTGAAAGATATCATTAACAAAAGTTTGAAAAGTTGAAGGTGCGTTACATAATCCAAAAGGCATAACTAAATATTCAAAACTACCAAATCTAGTGCGCATTGCAGTCAGTGGTTCATGACCTTCCGCAATGCGAATAAGATTGTAAGCGCCTCTAAGATCAATTTTAGAAAAGAAATTAGCACCATTGAAAAGGGTAAGAAGTAATGACATAGGAGGAACAGGATATGCATTTTTCTTTGTGACTGTGTTGAGCTGTCTATAGTCAACACACAACCTAAGACTACCGTCCTTCTTTTTTACAAAGAGGACTGGGGAGCCGGTTGGAGATTTACTGGCTCTGATGAAACCTTTGGCTACATTCTCTGCAATGTAGTCTCAAAGAACTTGAGATTCGTCCTTCGATAGAGAATAGACAGGACCTGCCAGAGGTACTGGGCCTATAAACTCTATTTGATGGTCGTAGGGTCGATGAGGTGGTAACTTATCGGCCTTGCGGATTGAGAAAACATCGAGGAAATCGTGGTAGATTTCCGGTAGAGTTGATTTAATGGCTTCAACGTTGATTTGGTCATCCTCTTCATCTTCGAGAGAATCTGTCGAGGTGATACCTGTATTGAGAGAGCATAATTTGATTACTTCGAGGCAATTTAAATCCTCTTCGAGTGAAGTCATTGAGCTAGAAGGGTTAGCCAATTGCTCATTTAAAGAAGGTACAGATGCTTGCAAGTCATCTGGCAGAGATTTGTCCTCTAGCAGGACGTTGTCAGGCGGGTTGTTTAACTCCCTATTGACCTGCATTAAAGAATCAGAAATATACTTAGAGCGTGGGGTGATCAATCCCCGGGTCCAATCAATTTCGGGATTCCAATACGTTAAAAAGTCATGGCCAAGAATGGTATCGTCCATCCTTGGGGCGTCCAAGACTGATAATTCCCACTCGAAGGGGGGAAAATTCGGAAAGTTGAAAACCCATAAAACTTTCTTACTTACCCAATATTTGGGTTCCTCTGATTCGACCAAATAGATGGGAGTTCGATCGATATCTGTAAATGTTAGTTGAAGCTTCTCGGCAAAAGATAAGCTAACAAAAGAAATTGAAGCTCCAGAGTCTATAAGACAACTGAAGGGATATCCTCCTTAAAAAGAATGAATCTCAAGCGGTTTAAGGCAACTCCAGTCCTTAAGACATGGAGGTTCTGTGCACTTGGAGAGATAAGATAGTTTGCTTTGCACACAAGTAAACTATCTACTAGTTTTTTGACTTCGAACTAGTACCTTTTCTTTCCTTCAACTTTACACAGTCTTCCAACTTGTGCTTACCCCCACAATACATACATAACCCATTATCTGCTCTTCTCTTCCTCTCAGCTTCTTTAAGTTCCCCTTTAGGATCCAGTACTTTGCTGATATCGCCTGGGGTTGAGCCTTTTGGTCGAGTTTTATCCTTTCCCTTATTGGGTTTGGATTGAGTCGAGGAGGATTGATTTGGTCGTGGGTGTGAAGAAGGTCCCAATTTAAAATTTAGGCCTTGAGATTTGTTGGCATATCGACGATGTTGAAGTCGTCCTTGATAAACGCCGTCAAGTTCGAGGGTTCGATCCATTAAATCCGTTAAAGTAGTCATCTTCTGACCGTGAAGATTTAATTGATCCAGAATCCTTGAAGGAAGTCCTTTCTTGAAATGATACTTAAGGGCAGCATCATTCCAACCTACTCGAGTTTGAAGTGCTCTGAAGTTCGAGATATATTCAGAGGCTTTACCATTATCACTCATGCGAAGAAAATCAAGTTCAATTTCTGCGTTGTCCGTTTCATTAGGATCCCAAAACAACGTAAAAAGTTGGTCTTCGAACTTTTCCCAATTATTGATAAGTAAGTGGGTTTCTGTCGAAGAAAGCATGAGTAGATAAGGTTCGAACCATCTTGCTGCTTTCCCGGCTAGGAATGAAGAAGCGTAAACAACCTTTGATCGGTCGCTGTTAAAGGTTCGAGGGTCATTATGGAACAGTAGCTTGCAGGTTTGCAAGAAGGGTCGCAATCTGTCGGGGTGATCTCCGTTGAATTTGTCAGGAGATTTCATAGAAGGAGTTTTGAACTTAGATCCCTCTGAAGACGTTGGATTCGAAAGGGTTTTCATAAAAAGTCTCATGAAATCTTCCAGAGAGTTAGATGGTCCCGGTTCTGAGGATTGGCCAGAAGGGTGATTGGCAGGGGCGGATGGTGCCTCATGCATTGTATCCTCTCCTTCTTCTTCATCACTAGAATCCTCAAAATCTTGTGGAATGTCTTCTACAGATTGAACTGAGTGTTGCCGTTCCCTAAGGTCGAGTGGTTCCAAAGAGTGAGTGCGAGAAACAGACCTTGTGGCTGTTGGCCTGCCTCTAGCGCGAGCTCTAGTAGTAGCGCCCGTAGGAGGAGTGCGTTGAACAGGTGCCATTTAAAATTTTTAGAAGCACCTAAAAAAGACGTAGTAGTGCAAAGAATGAGAACTACGGAGAATTAAATTATACTGTCACCGGACGACCTACGCACAAGGTCGAGGATGTTCCTGAAAGTGAGATGAGGGATTTAGAAACTTCTTCAAAGCACAGAGGAATGATTCGAGGAAATTATTCGAAGGTCACTCGAAGTAAGAGCTATAGGTTCGAGGTTTGTTCGAGAAGAATTATAAACTAGTTCCAAGGTAATAATAATTCTTAAAATCTCACGAAGGGTTGGAAACTCAATAGTCAAAGATTTAGGATTTAGAAATGAATATTGAGAAGGTAAAAGAAAGATACAATAACAATGTTTTAACTTTTAAGGTTTTCCACTATTAATGTAAATACGATATTATAATTTGATTCTAAGGAATATCGAACCAAATACCCAACTCCTTTTATATCCTTTGTTCCTCCTCGCATTGACCTCCCTTCCATCGCAGTATGCCCATTCCATTGACCATTACTAACATACACTTAGACCCTCTTCACTAAATATCCGTCCATGCTCAATATACCCCTTTTTAATTAATTAACAAAACTTTAATGAAAAAACTACTACTGTACTATTTTGTTGATCCTAGCGCTGTGCGTCGCTTATTGAAAAGGACTAAGGTACCCTATTGGGAGATTGACTAATATAGATTTAGAGTTTAGGCTAGCGCAGTTAAATAGTAAGTACACAAAGGAAAAATCGCAGTTGCTATGGAGAATTGTTTTCTGCGCTTCGAGTATAGATGTAGGACTCAATATTATTGATTTATTGAGTTAATTTCGCCTCGAGTGTCACGTGGCGCGTGACATGCAGAAAAAATTAAGTCACATGGCTGATGACATGCGTTGTCTTCATCGTATACTTGTCCTATTGGCACCTCTTTGTTGATGGTCCCTCAGTCCCTGGCCTTAAGATATTGATGCGCCGTCAACTATTCAGATAGGGCCTCAGTTTTCAAGGGGTCTTTAAAGTTTAGAAGGTTTTTTCAAGGAGGTCCAATGGCGGTAACAACGGGATTTATGGAATTCAAACTTGGGTATGTATTACCTTATCTTATAGAATATTTACTCAATAGAAAGAGGTAAAAGTTTAAATTATTATTTTAATTAATGTTTTAGAATAACTTGGATGTAAATACTAAGGCACTAATAGATAGTAATAGATATGTCAAGTAGTTTTAATAAATAAATCAGTAATGGAATGATGAAAAATAACCACAAAGAGAGGCCTTTTATAGGCAAAGGAGAGACAAACCACAACAAAACAATTCTAAAAACAGTAGTATGAGAGAGAGAGAAAAAGAATATTCCAGAAGGTGTATATTCAAATAATAAAGTTATTCTAAAAAGAAGGTGTCAGAAAGGTGTATTTACTGTATATTACAAAAATAAATTAATGTATATAAAATTTTCTGTAAATGTCAATTTTAAATAAGTAATTTGATTTTTTTGTATATATTTATTTTAATTTAAAATCTATTTTTTAATATAAATTTTTATTTCTTTCAGCCTGTCAATGAGCACGGTGTTAGAGAATAAAAATATAAGGGACAATCTTTTATTTAATTTTAATTATAAATTTATTTTACCATTCTGTAATTAGTTAATTTATTATACGTAATTTTAATGTAACTAATTTATAATTAAATAATGAAAATAATAAGGCATGGATTCATCCAGTAAATAGTTAATTATTTTACTGGGTAAGTCTAGAAGCCTGGCTGACATATACTCTCTTTTTTTCTTATTCTTTATTTTTGATGGATTATCCCTATTACTACAGGATCTCAGTGGGTGATATAATTCTAATTATGTTACTGGTCACTCCTTATATTTCTGGAAATGTCTATTTGCTGGAATGAGGCGTCATTAACTTTATAGAGCTGGTAAGTCAAGGGGTTCATTGGAGAAGTTATTGTGTATAAAAGAAGGATGTTTTTTGTCTTGTTTTCTACATTCTTTATCATTACAATTAGCCATTAAACCAATGCAATTACAATACATATCAATAGTAATTATAAAGTCTTTAAATAGTATCTGAATTTATTAAATCTTTTTTCTAACAACTATAAGATTGTAAGCCATATATAATTAGTGAGATTAAAATTACTAAGACCCTTATATTGAGTTATATTTTAATACTTATTGAATTTATACTACAGTATTCATATAAGACCATTAGAATCTTCTAGACAACTGACCATTCAAGATACTTCATATCTTTGTACTTGACCTCAGGCTGAACTTTTTTGGTAATATCTACCTATCTGACAGATTATTTTTCTTTAGAAGAAAATTTTATATTTGATTATAAGACCTGGTGTTTTATAGCGCTTTTTAAAATCTCTTTTGATTATTTGATATTCAAATTGACCTAACATGCACATTTTTTTTCAATATGTAATTTTTTTTCAGAGATTTATTTGGGTATATTACAAAAATATCAATATTAATTCCATTTTCAAAAACTTTTGTAAAAGAAATTTTTTCTTCCCCCTTTTGGAAAATGGAGAAAAGAGAAAAGAGAGAAAAATAAGTGACAAAAAGTCTGAAGACTAGATGGACTTGTGGTGTTTTAGAGGGAGTTTATTAACATGTAAGTAATTTTTATTCACTCTGCTTAATGAAAACAATCACTAATATTAAAATAATCTTAAAGAAATCTTAATAAATTATATAAATTTTAATTTTAAATAGAACTGTTCTGCAATAAAATTTAAAGGGTAAATATTACTGTTGTACTTATTTTATGTAAAATAAAGATAAGGTAATAAAAATAACATCAGTAATGGGGATACAGGGGATTACCCAAAGACTTTATATAAGAAAAAGGCCCTCTGAAGTGTCAAAAAATGTATATAAAATGTTATAGTAAGGTATAACAAGATAAATATAAGTGTCACAAAATTTAAGGGTGAAGTTGACATAAGTAATTAAGAAACATGAGAAAGAGCTCATTTATCCACCAATATAAACCTAAAAATTATATTCAAAATTAAGTAAGACATTGAATTAGTTTAAAACATCTGAAATTAATTATTTTAATTTAAAGCAGGTTTTATAATTATTTAAGTAGTAACCAATTTAAGTGAAACACCAAAAATATATTATTTCAATAGTGTGTTTATTTAATTTAGTATAAACCAAGAGTAAATGATTATTATAATTTATTTCATGAGTTTAATAATTATTTAAAATCAAACAGGTATTTATATTAATGAGATTACTAATTTTTGGAGTAATCTGTTAAGGGGCACTTAAGGTCTAGAAGATTTTCCAGCATTCCAATGGTTGTGAAGATAGGGGAACTCATGATTTCAAAATGATTGTACGTAATTTAATTCTCTAATATTTAATTACTCAATTAAAAGGTAAATGGATCATTATTAATATTACTTAGAGGTTCTAGAAATACATTGAATGTAAATACTATGAGTACTAATAGTAATAATAAAAATATATTGTATATAAGAAGTTGTTAAAGTCAGAATTCAATGAAATGAAAATTCAAGAATGAAAGGCTTTATATAGGTAAAAAGAGCAAAAATACAGAACCACAAGTCTACATACATGATTATTTCAGAGAGAATAATTCCACAAAAGACAAATTTCCAATATTAAAAATGTTCTATAAATAATGTTCTTATATACAGTATTTATCTGTATATGTCAATTTTAATTAAAATCATTTTATTTACTTAGTTTTCTTTATATTTAAAATTAAAATTAAAATATTTGATTTTAATATTTAGTATTTTTATAGTTTAGTCTAATTTTCAGCTGTCATGAGTACACTTTCAAGGGATAAAAAATGAGGAAGCATTAGAATTATATATTTACTTAATTTTACTTATCAATTAGTTAAAATATTATTATTAAGTTATAGATTAAGTATAACTAATAGAATGAGAGGTAAAGGTGTACCTATACTCTACTAAATAACTAATTATTTAAAGAGTAAGTCTAGTAGCCTGGCTGAAAAAAAATTACTGATTTATTAAATAAAATATTTTCACTTGTTTAATATGTTTTCTGACACAATTAAGGGTCAAAAAAAGTGCCCAATTAACAATTGATTATAAAATATGAGATCTATTAATTAATATATATAATTATTTACATTATAAGTTTATTTTATTACTCATAATTATAATATAAATTTATAATTATTAAATACATAAAAAAGTGCCCATTTTTTAATAGAATATAATTTATTATATGCATATTTAGTTTTTGATACAATATGTATAGTAATAAAATTTATATAGCCCTTATTTTAATTATATTATCATAAGTTTATTAAATAATTTTATTAATCATTATAATAGGGGGTATCAATGTTGACCGATCCGCAATTAAATTAAATGCGGAAAATAATCTGCATACCCCAACTTTCTTCTGAAATTATTTTTGCTAATAATTTGGTTATTAGACACTTTACATGTCAATGTTCACCTCTTATCCGACATTTTTTCACTCAATTTTTCATAACCACATCTTGGACAACTTTCTGTCATAACCACATCTTGGCCTACTTTCTGCCATAACCACATCTTAGACTACTCTCTGGATATGCCTTCTACCTTTCTGCACACTCACATTCACATCCCATCCTGTCCATTCTATCTGCTCAGAGCCCCTCACCATCTCATCTGCTTGTTTCTGCTCCTTTTAATCTTCATTTATATTTTAACATGCCTCGTTGTCCTAGATCTTCTCAAAGGCAGACATCACCCAGTTGTTCTTCAAATCCCACTAGTCCCTCTTTCCCCTGCTCAGAGGAGAAATCTAAGACCATTCAATTAAAAAAATATTATCATCTCATTCTTATCAACTGGTTGAAAAACAAATCTAACTATGATTCTTGTTTTGGTACTTAGTATGCAACTAAAGTAGGACGGCCCCCAGCATTAAAAGTTAATGGCTATCTCTAATGGCAAATGAATTACATAATAAGACCAAGGGAAGGATTGATCTGTTGCCTAAATCGATTTCTGAACGCTTCAAGCATTACCGAGCTAAATACAAGAGGGCAAAGGCTCTTTCATCTTCCAATGGTTTTGGGGTTACCAACATTGATATAACTAAGGGCATAAAATCCATAGACAATAAAATTGAAACTTTATGTCCTTACTTTAAAGAGATGGATGCAATTTTTGGAGAGCAAGCCGATGTTAATCCTGTAAACATGTTGGATGGAGAAGATCCTATCTCCAAACATGATGTTGAAGACAATCTTTTCCCATCCTCTTCCTCCACTCAAGCCTCACCTCATTTGAATGAGACAAATCTAGATAGCTTTTCTGTAGAGCCTATTGGTGATTTAACCCAACCAAATCTAACTCAGGTCTGTTTCTTTTTTCTTTTATCTTATAAATTCTATTTTTTATTTACTTATCTTTTTCTTATTTCTTAAAAGGCTGATGAACAAACCCAGGATCCTCAATAAACTGAGTCTGAAGCTAGTGACAATGATGAGGAGGAAAATATGACCTTGAACAAGAAGTTTAGGGCTTCAAGTAGTCTAAATTTCCACTCCCAAAGAAGACAAAAAAGTAATACTTCATCACAAACCCCTTTTTTTTCTATGGAACAATTTTTAGAGAAACATGATGCTGGTAAGTGATACCATACCTCTTATTACTTTACTCTGCTTTTCTTCTACTTTATGTTAATTTTTATTATCACTCTAGAACAATTGATAATTGCTAAAGATACTCTAAGCTTTGAGAAGATGAGATACGAGCTCTCTTTAAGGAGGGATGATAGGCTACAAGATTTGGAAGAGAGGAAGTACAAGCTCTCTTTACGGAAGGATGATCCGGCTCAAGATTTGGAGGAGAGGAAGTACGAGCTCTCTTTACGGAAGGATTATTGGGCCCAAGATTTGGAGGAGAAGAAGTTTGAATTAACTCTAAGTATTGAAAAATCAAAAAAAGAGGAGAAAACACTCTAACATCAAAACCTTTTAGAGCAGATCAAATATAAGTTTGATCATGAAGAAAATTCCAAAAAGAAATATTTCTTGATAGAATGTGTTAAAGCTAATAAATCTTTTGAGGAAATTGAACGTTTAAAGAAATTTTTGGATGACTAATTTGTTTTATTTCTCTCACACTTCAACTTCTCATATTTATTTGTATATAAAATTTATGATAATTTCTTGTATTTCATTACTCTATCAATCATTACTTGAATTTTTGTATTTTAATGTTAAATCTTCTTTTTTTAAATAAAATTTTCATGTCTCCTTTGAAACTTTGACAATCTCCCCCCTGTATTTTTTTGAAGTAAGGGGTGGGTATCACAAAAATTCTTTAATGTCATGAATCTTGAAAGTCTTATATGAAACTTTGGCTTTACTACCCCCTGCATTTTACTGGTATCCCCAAAATTCTTACTTGTCTAGAATTTCACAAGTCTTATAAGAAATTTTGGCAAAACCCCCCATGGATTTTATAAAAGTAAGGGACAGGTATCACCAAAAAATTTTCACCAAAATATTTACAAGTTGAAAAAATTATATATCTGTTTTAAAAAATTGGCAATACTCTCCCCTGCATTTTGTTGAAGCAAGGGGTGGGTATCACCAAAATTTTTTTAAGTCATCAATTTCACATGTCAGATTTGAAAATTTGGCAATACCCCCCCTGCATTTTATTGAAGTAAGGGATGGAAGTCATCTAAATTTAATATAATTACATAAATTATTAAATAAATATCTAATATATATAAATTTCCCTAGTTTAAAGTAATGAAAATTCCTCAAGCCGAAATGCAGATCAAATCTAGAAACAAAAGTTTGGGACTTTCCACAGGTATAGGCTAGAGGAACCCCATGAAACAAATAAATTTTATCATGATTACCTGTTAGTTGGCTCATCACTTTACTTGATCAAATTGATATATAAAAAATATTTATTAAAAATTTATGAAAAAATATAGAATTTTTGATGACAACTCCAATTGCCATACTTTTTTGATCTAGATAAATTTTTTTTAAATCGATTAACTTTACCTTCTTTCATTACCTTGTTGATTCTTTGAATCAACTTATGAATGATTTGAAATGAGAAAACAAAATGTGTTAAATCTTGACAGGATTCCAACCCAGGAGGAGCTTTGGTCGTTTGATGATTATTCTTAGGAAAATTCCAAATAGTTTTGAAGATACCATTTCCCAAACCAAAATAAATTATGAACCGGTGGTCTAGAAAATATAAACCATGTCCTTTAGTTTTAGCTGGAGATAGTATTGGTTGGCCAGTTATTGAATTGATATTTGAGAATATAACAAAAGTAAGAAAATTGGCGTCATTCCTATCAATATGAATCCTATTGTGGAATCCAGAATGAGTGATAATAAAATTAGAAAATAAAAGATATTTGTGGGTGATATATTCCCATTCAGAGTCACACCAATTTGTTATTTAAACTTTGGTTGCAAGTTCATGATTTTTTTCAAATGCTTTATTACAGAGCTTTTGAGTTGAAGAGCAAGAAAAGAGTTAAAGGAAGGTAGAGTGTCTCATAAGCAAAAATCTTCATCTTTTTGAGCTTTAGTGATATTATTGAGCAATGAATATATGGCTATATAAATGAAAAAAGTTAAATGATATTAAGAATGGAAAAAAAATTATTAGACATACCAAGAGAATATCCTTTAACAAAACCTGGTCTCCAACCAAATGCAATCATGATACCACCCTACAAATTTGTATTCTTTACAGGTAATTGAACCAAAGCCATTTGATAAAGAGTTATGATAAGATCCAATATTTGTTTAAAAGATTCATCTTTTACACCATCAAATGAATGAACTTCCAAAATGAATTGAGCCTTATAAGTACTACTGATAACTGCAACAACTTGATAATCTCCAGATTTGGTTAGATATTTGATATCTTCTGCTAATTTTTTCCAATATTGATTTTTTTATCTACTTTAGTTTTATGATAAAAATGGTTTGGGACATGACAAAAATAACTTTCAAAGAGAATTTTTTTTTTCAGATATCTTTTCTTCTGATGAGACTGATTATCTTTAATTTTTTTTGATGATTTAGATGATGAATTTTTTTTTCAGATATTTTTTCTTCTGATGAGACTGATTATCTTTAATTTTTTTTTGGATTATTTAGAAGAACAATTTTTTTTCAGATATCTTTTATTCTGATGAGACTGATTATCATTAATTTTTTTTGATGTTTTAGAAGATGATTGTATTGAAGTTGATTTTGAAGAAGATGATAGAGATGATAGAGATGAAGATGATAAAGAGAATAAAGATGAAGATTATAGAGAATTAAGGGGTGAAACTGAAGAAGAAGAAATTTTTTTGATCTGAAAAAAATTTGAATTTAAAAAAAAAAATTCAACACATATTTTTTAAAAAAAATTCACATAATAATATCTTTCAAAATAGAATTTAAAGCAATATCCTTTTAAAAAAAATAAACAAATAAATTTAAAACAAAAAAAATTTAAAAATTTTCAATAAAAATTTTTTCAAAAAAAAAATACAAAAGAAAACCTGAAGTTTGGTTATAAAAAACCTTCACAGAAAATCCTGTCAAAATAATTAAAAATAAAAATAAAAAAAATAAAAATAAAATCAGTAAAAGAAAAATCAAAACAAATAAATTAAAAAAATTAATTCAGTAAAATTATTTTTAAGAAAAATTAAAAATTTAAATCTAAACCCTTTTTGTTCTGTAATTTACAGGGAATGACCTTAACAGAATGTAAAAGTTTTTTTTTCTAAAATTCTGCCAAAAAATAAATAAATTACATTTTAGTATGTTTTTTAAAAAATAGGTAACCCCTCTTTAACTCCCATAAAAATTCCCCTTTCCCCCCCTTTATTTCTCTGAAATCACCTCTAAAATCCCTCTCTCCTTGCCTCAAAACCACCCTCAAATCCCCTCCTTGCCTGTCTCAAAATTACCCTGAAACTCCCTCCTCAATTGCCAAAAATCTCCCCAAAATCCCCCCTCACCCCTTTCTCCCCCTCTTTGCTGCTTCAAACCCCCCCATTTAGGTCCCATCCCCAGCTTCCACTCCCCATAAGCCACCTCTAGCCCCTCCTCCTCCTTAACAAACAATTGCTAGCAATTGTTTGTTAAGTAATTGTGTCAGCCAGGCTACTAGACTTACCCAGTAAAATAATTGATTATCTTACTGAGGTGAAGCCACGCCTTTTAAATCCTTATTGATAATTAATTATTTATTAACTACTTATGTATTACTTACAACTAACTAGCTAAGTACACTAAGTAATGTAGATAATTAATAAAAATAAGTACTTGTCCCATACATATTAGGGGGTATAAATGTTCAGGGATCCCCAATTAGGGATCAGGAAATTTTTTTTCCGGGATCAGACATTATTAATTGTGGAAGATTCTTATCCACTAGCCCCGGGGCTAGTGGATAAGGAATCCACAATAATGAATTTTCCCGCCTCTTATACCCCAATTTCCATTCCTAATTCCTGATCCCAAACTCATCTCATCCATGATGGATTTGCAAGAAAGTCACATGACTCATAATTGCTGATGCAATCTTAAGTCTTTCCTCACTCTATGCTACTTAATCTTGGTGGCAAACACTTAAGTTTTTTTTCTATTTACACACCCCAACTGCACATTTGGCGGTGAATTCCCACTTCCCTCATCACATAACCCTTCCACCGGCAACAATGAAACACCTCTCTACTAGGAAGCTACTACACTCAAAAATGAATGCTATTACTTTTCTTTTAGTTCTTTACTATAAATCTGACTCTGATTTGGAAGATTCTTTAGCTTATATTTGTTTTCTTTCCAAAAGCGTTACATCATCACCAGGGGGCCAAATCTTTATCATGATCCCCGATATGATCTGGCCTCCATTCTCAACATTCCTCATTTAAACTTCACCCAACTTTTTAGAACTTCTCCAGATTCTTTCTTCAAACTTTATCAACTGATCTCCAATCATCCTATCTTTCATAACAATTCCCATAACAAACAGCGTAATACTGCCATCCAACTTGCTGTTGCACTATGTTGCTTTGGCCCAAATGGAAACGGTGCTGCTGTAAGACGTTTGGATAATCTCTTTAACGAGGATATGGTACCCTGATATTATACAACAAGCGCTGTATGATTGCTATCCTTTCCCTCAAGTCCAAACACTTGCTTGGCCAACTCCAGAACAACGACTTGAATCCTCTCAAGTAATGCAAGCTGAAGGTTTCCCTGGCTGTGTAGGATTTGTTGATGGCACAACTATACCTTTGAGTCAAAAGCCTGCTCATGATGGCAACCATTATTTTTATCGCAAAAAAAGGTTTCTTCAAAATCTTCTCCAATTTCTCATCCTTCATAAACTAAATTTTTATCTTCTCATATTGAACATGCTATAGGTATTTTAAAGGGACAATTTTCTAGTCTTCTGGAGCTCAGAATACAATTTCAAAAAAAAATTGGAGATCAAAACTGCAAATCATTGGATCATGACTTGCATTATACTCCACAATATCCTAGCTGATTTAAAGGATGAGTGGAATGATCTTTATGAAGAATAGGATCCTGAACCAGCACCAGCTCTCCCCTCCCTTGAATCACAAAACATTCATTCAACTGGCATACACTCTGTCATTATGCCTATTACTCTCCAACATTTCTCTTCACCACCCTTTTAAATTATTTTTTTGTACTCTCCAAATTTCCTCTTTGTGTACTTTATTCACTTTGTTTGTTATTTTGGTTTGTTGCATATTCATTTTTTTTTTTTGGAATTTATGGTGAATATCTATTTTTTGGATAGCTCATTGGTTTTCTTTCACCAGCTCAACATGAAATCGCATATTTTGTCAGTGATTTTTTTTCATTCATCCCTCATATTCTTTTCCTATTCTCCTCCAACATCCCTCAAACAATTTGGTTTCATTCATTTTGTCATCTCATCTCTCCAGCTAAGTAATTTTATTCTTTTTTTTGATTTTTTGATTACTAATTATAATTTTTTTTGTTTTTTTCTGTTTATTTTATTTTTTTCATCTAAATTTTTTTTGTAAGCGGTTATTTTGGATTTCAATGGTATAATTAACCTTTTTATTCTCTCCCTCTTTACTTTATTTTTTAGCTCCATCACCCTACTCTTCATCCCTCCTTGGCATTGTTGGCCAGGCTACCAGACTAAACCGGTAAAATAATTAATTATTTTACTGAGTTGAAGCCACGCCCCTTCTTCTTACTAATAATTAATTATCTAATTAATTATTACTTACAATTAACTAGTTAAGTACAATAAGTAGTATAATTAATTAGTGTAAATAAAATGTCCCTTACAATTTTACTCCCTAACACCGTGCTCAATGGTATAAGTCAATGGGAATAAAATTTAATAATAAAAATATAATAAAAAAACTTTAAAACAATTATATTACCTCAGTGAGAGATCTGGAATCCCGTGAAAGTAATATAATTAATTAATTATTGTGTAATTAATTGTGACAGTCCAAGGAACTCAAACTTTAATTCTAATAAATTTGATACCCTTGTTTACGTACCAGTTTATTTAATTCTTATGTCATATATGTACTCCTTTCAGTCATTCTTTTTCTCAAATTCTTACAATATATGATGTAAATTCCATATATTTTATTCCCTCATGTTTTGCCTATAAAAGGCCTCTTACTTTGCGCTTTTCAGATCATTCTTTTATCACTTACATTATTATTACAATTACAACACATCACTTATTCCTATATTTTATAACTTTAGTATTCACAAAAGTGTAATTCTAATCTATAATTTATATTAATATTTTAAAACTACCTCTTTTATTTGAGTAAAACCAATCATATTGATTTAAAAATACATACCCTTTGTTGAGAGACCTTTAAACCCTTAAATATCCCGTGTAAACCTCGAACCAAGCTTCTAGACCAAAAGTACCCCTTGACAGGCATGGTCATTATCCCCCCTTTCCCTTATTTCACTTTTTTTTGGCTCCATTTCATTTAAACACATACATTGCACATTCTTTATGCATTTCACTTACTCCATATTCAATTTCCCCACAATTCCAATATCAATCTTTCTCACTCTATTTTTCCTACTTTTCAATCAAGGTAAGTTTCATCTCCTTTTTTTCATGCCTATATGATATCTCATTCCTTTTATGAAAACTTCATACTCAAATATATGTATGACTCTTATCTGGATAACAGTGAGCTTATAAAACTCCTTCTGATCTCATCTTCATTACCACTTTTCATGTTTTTGTAAAATTTTGAAAATCAGACTCGGAATTAGGGTTAGGTTTATTCAAATCTAATTTTCTTTTTACTGAAGATTCTCCTGAAGGCTACCTTTCATTTCCTACAAACAGATTTGAATTTGATTCAGTGGTTTCTGAGATATTGACCGTTAAAGTTGAGCCTTTTTTTTCCCAATTTAAATTTTTATTTCATTTTTTATGTAAAAAATTAGGGTTAGGTTTATTTAAATCACATGTCCTTTAACTGAAGACTCTACTAAAGCATATCTTTCATTTCCCACAAACAGGTTTGAATTAGGTTCAGTGGTTGCTGATATGTTGACCTTTGAAGTTGAGCCTTTTTTCCAAATTTCACTTGTCTTATTTTACATTTTTATATTGCATATTTAGAGGATAAGGATTCTGAAACTTTTATATGATTATTATCTAGGCATTTCAATTATATAGGCATATATTCATTGCTCAAGAATATCACTAAAGCTCAAAAAGATGAAGATTTTTGCTTATGGGACACTCTACCTTCCTTTAACTCTTTTCTTGCTCTTTGACTCAAAAAGCACTGTAATAAAGCATTTGAAAAAAATCATGAACTTGAAACCAAAGTTGGAATACCGAATTGGTGTGACTCAAAATGTGAAGATGTCACCCATGAATATCTTTTATTTTCTAATGTTATTATCACTCATTCTGGATTTCAAAATAGGATTTATATCAATAGGAATGACGCCAATTTTTATTACTTTTGGTATATTCTCATATATCAATCCGATAACTGGCCAACCAATACCATCTCCAGCTAAAATCAAAGGACATGGTTTATATTTTCCAGACCACAGGTGAATCATTGATTTTGGTTTGGGAAATGGTATCATGAAACTATTTGAAATTCTTCTAAGGATAATCATCAAACGACCAAAGCTCCTCCTGGTTTGGAATCCTGTCAAGATTTCACACATTTTGGTTGCTCATTTCAAATCAGTCATAAGTTGATTCAAAGAATCAACATGGTAAAGAAAGATGGTAAAGTTAATTTATTTAAAAAAACTTTATCTAGATCCAAAAAGTATGGGGATTAGAGTTGTCATCAAAAATTTTATATTTTTTCATAAATTTTTAATAAATATTTTTTATATATCAATTTCCTCAACTAAAGTAATGGGCCAACGACCTTGTGTTGTATAACAGGTAATCATGATAACATTTATTTGTTTCATGGGGTTCCTCTAGCCTATACATGTGGAAAGTCCCAAACTTTTGTTTCTAGATTTGATCTGCATTTTGGCTTGAGGAATTGTCATTACTTTAAACTAGGGAAATTGATATATATTAGATATTTATTTAATAATTTATGTAATTATATTAAATTCTGATGACTTCCACCCCTTACTTCAATAAAATGCAGGGGGGGTATAGCCAAATTTTCAAATCTGACATTCAAAATTGATGACTTGTAAAAATTTTTGTGATACCCACACCTTGCTTCAATAAAATGTAGGGGAGGGGTATTGCCAAATTTTCAAATGTAACATGTAAAATTTTTGACTTGTAAATTTTTTGGTGAAAAATTTTTGGTGATACCTGTTCCTTACTTCAATAAAATGCAGGGGGGAGTATTACCAAAATTTCTTATAAAAATTGTGAAATTCTTGACTTGTAAGAATTTTGGGGATACCAGTAAAATGCAGGGGGTAGTAACGCCAAATTTTTATATAAGACTTTCAAGACTCTTGACATGAAAGAATTTTGAAGATACCCACCCCTTACTTCAAAAAAATGCAGGGGTGGGGGTTTGGAAAATTTTCAAAGGAGACTTGAAAATTTTATTTAAAAAAAGAATATTTAACATTAGAATACAAAATTTCATGAAATACAGAAAATAATTGTAAAGTTTATGTACAAATAAATATGAACACATGAATTGTGAAAGAAATAAAAGAAACTAGTCAACAAAAAATTTCATTAAACATTCTATTTCTTCAACAGATTTTTTTGCTTTAACGAATTTGATCAAGAAATCTTTCTTTTTAAAACTTTCTTGGAGATCATGCTTATACTTCATCAGTTCAATTAAGTTTTGATGCTCAAGTGTTTTTTCCTCTTTTTTGGATTTTTCAATACTAAGAGTTAACTCGAACTTCTTCTCCTCCAAATCTTGGACCCAATCATCCTTCCGTAAGGAGAGCTCGTACTTCCTCTCTTCCAAATCTTGTACTCTGTCATCCCTCCTTTAAGAGAGCTCGTATTTCTTCTTTTCAAAGCTTATAGTCTCTTTAGCAATTTCCACTTGTTCTAGAGTGAGAATAAAAATTAACATAAATTAGAAGAAAAGCAGAGTAAAGTAATAAGAGGTATGATATCACTTACCAGCATCACGTTTCTCTAAAAACTATTCAATTGAAGAAAAAGGTTTTTGTGATGAAGTATCATATTTTTGTCTTCATTGGGAGTGGAAATTTAGACTACTTGAAGCCCTTTGCTTTTTGTTCAACGTAGAATTTTCCTCCTCATTATTGTCGCTAGCTTCAGACTCAGTTGATTGTGGGTCCTGGGCTTGTTCATCAGCCTTTTAAGAAATAAGAAAATCTAAGTAAATAAAAAAAAGTATTGATAAGATAAAAGAAAAAAACAGACCTGAGTTTGATTGGGTTGGGTTAAATTGCCAATAGGATCAATAGCAAAGCTATCTAGATTCGTAGAAATTAGAAGAAGGGAGGCTTGAGTGGAGGAAGAGGATGGGAAAAGATTTGCTTTGACATCATGTTTTGAGATAGGATCTTCACCATCCAACATGTTTACAGGATTAACATTGGCTTGCTCTCCAAAAATTGCATCCATCTCTTTAAAGTAAGGACATAAAGTCTCAAGTTTATTGTATATGGATTTTATGCCCTTAGTTATATCATTGTCAGTAACCCCAAATCCAGTGGAAGATGAAAGAGCCTTTGCCTTCTTGTATTTTGCTCGGTAACGCTTGAAGCGTTCAGAAATCGATTTAGGCAACAGATCAATCCTTCCCTTGGTCTTATTATGTAGTTCATTTGCCATTAGAGATAGCCATTAACTTTTGATGCTGGGGGCCGTCCTACTTTAGTTGCATACTAAGTACCAAAACAAGAATCATAGTTAGATTTGCTTTTCAACCAGTTGATAAGAATGAGATGATAATATTTTTTTAATTGAATGGTCTTAGATTTCTCCTCTGAGCGGGGGAAAGAGGGACTAGTAGGATTTGAAGAACAACTGGGTGATGGCTGCCTTTGAGAAGATCTAGGATGACGAGGCATGTTATTATAAATGAAGATGAAAAGGAACAGAAACAAGCAGATGAGATAGTGAGATGAAAAGGAGCAGAATCAAAGAGAAGAAATGAGGAGAAATTCTGAGTGGATGAAATGAGAATGGGAGTGCGCAGCAAGGTAGAAGGCATATGCAGAGAGTATTTCAAGATGTTGTTATGGCAGAAAGTAGTTCAAGATGTGGTTATGGCAGAAAGTAGGTCAAGATGCGGTTATGACAGAAGGTTTTCCAAGATGTGGTTATGAAAAATTGAGTAAAAAAATGTCGGATAAGAGGTGAAAATTGACACGTAAAGTGTCTAATAACCAAATTATTAGTAAAAATAATTGCGGAAGATAATTGGAGTATAAGGTTTTTTATACGCAATTAATTTAATTGCTGATCCCTTAACATTTATACCCCCTATTTTACTCCCTAACACTGTGCTCAATAATACAGATGTGAGGGAATAAAATTAGTACTAAAATATAATAAAAATCTAAAAAAATTCAAATTCCTTTATTAATAAATTTAAATTTCCGTTGAATCTACATTTTAAATCAAATATTTTGTATTAAATGTGACAATCTAACGGAACTCAAGTTTTATTTCAAATAAAATTGATATCTCTCTTGACGTACCATTTAGTATAGCTTTTAGTATTTCAAATACCCTCTTTATTTAGTTATTTTTTCCTCTCACGCCCTTGTATCAGGTGGTGTTAATTCCATGTTTTATTTCTCACATTTTGCCTATAAAAAAGCCTTTCCTTTTTGTACTTTTGATTCATTCCTTATTTACTTACCAATTTTTATAACTCATCAATTAAAACAAACTTATTACTATTATTTATAAACATTAGAAGTTACATTATTGTAATTCTAAGGATATAAATTATAATAATATTTAAAATCACCTCTTATAATTTGAGTAAAACAATCAAATAGATTAAGAAACACGTACCTTGCTTTTGAGAGTCAATTAAACCACTTAGAAACCTCGTATAATATTCAAATAAATCTTCTAGACCAAAAGACCCCTTGACAATTGGGAGCCTTCCCGAATCACCAAAGGTGCATTGTTAATTGAGGCCAGATATCAAATGGACCATTGCTATTCGATGTACCTGTAAGGACGAGTGAAAAACAAAACAATGAACGTCATACATCACGTGACACAATTTTTGGCTGCAAACGGGAATCAAACCGCGCTCCAAAACTTAGGTTCATATATTGATTAAACGTCGTATATTTCATGGTAATTATTGAAATTACTATTTCTGGGTCACTTTGCACTTTTCATTCTCTACATATTTCCTTTTACTCAGCACTCTGTAAGTGGCATTAATCTGCTCATTTTACAGGGGGAGGTGTCTAGTAAATTGGAATTATGTTTTTTTTATTTATTTTTTTTATTCTTCCTAGTTGAAAATAATAGAGCAATTGTGTTCTTAGTCCTAGAAGTAATAAAAATTATATTTTAAAATTAATTATTATAATATTCAGTTGACTTTTGTCCTGATAAATTAAATTTTATTTGTTCCAGTTGACAAATTGTCCTGACAATAAAATTTTATATAATTAATAAAATTCATATTTAATTATTTCAGTTGACATTAAGTCCTGGTAGTTAATTATTCAGTTGATTTAAAATCCTGATAATAATTATCATAAAATTGTTAATAAAAAATTTAAATTTATTTTTTCAGTTAATTATATTATAATCCTGGTTTTAAATTGTTTTGAATTAATAAATTGATTATTATTTTAGTTGACTTTATCATGAAAATTTTATTTTATTATTTTTCTTTTAAATAAAAAGTAAAAATATAAACTAATTCATCTTATTTTCTCCCTCTCTCATTGCAGTAAAAATTTGAAATGACTGATCAAGGTGTCTCTGCTGCATGTAAAGAGCAATTGGATTTGATTGATTATGATGAGGCTACTTCTGTGAGTTCCCATTTAACTAGAAAATTATCTCAAATTAATCAATCATTGCCCCAATCAGGATGTAGAGATGGAGGAAGTGGAAATTCTGGTGGAAACAACTCAGGAACAGAAACCTATAATAAACCCCCCAGAAGGACTTTCAAAACGCTTCAAAATAAAAAAGATGCCACTACCTCAACAAGTAAAGAGCCTGTCAACACACATAAAGGAATTAAGGACAGAAAACTTAAAATCGAGGTAAAAGTAGATGCTCTAGAGGAAAAGGTAAGAAAAATATATGCTTTTCTTCAAGAGAAGAGGAGAACTCCTCCCCCCAGGGATCTTCATCAATTGGCTCCTCAGCAACCAGAGAAATTGGAAGTATCTAAGTGGCAGTGGGATTACCTGTCTCAAAATCAACAGACGCCCCAAGCAGGTCCATCAAGACACAGCCAAGTAAACCCCCCACCTCCTCACCCCTATCAAGGAGGAAAAGAAGAAAAAACAATATGATCTTGCCCAGCAAACCTTGGTAAGCCCCTCTATTGATTCTCAAGTACTATTTCTTGTAACTAATTCAGTTCCCTCAGGTAATTCCGGAAGAGGAGATGAGACTGTGAGACCTGTAGAGGCTGAGAACAGTAGACAAATTTCTCAAATTTCAAATGTATCTAATCCTTTAGTTCTAATTGTTAATTCAATGATAAATCCTGATATGGCTATTATTTATGAAACACTTGAACCTGAGTTTTATGAGAATCTGGAAAGTTACTCTGTTTCTTACTGTGGAGCACTCCAGATGTAGCTAACATCAATGATGAATATTTAAGAGATATTATTGCTAAACAAAATCATATCATGAACAACATGCAATTGACTCAGAAATATAATAGTTTGTTAACTGAACAGGGTTATCAAGCATTGAGGAGTGAGTTACAGAGAGTTTCTGATTATTTCTTTCATTACAAAGCAACCCATGAAAAAAAAGTTGCTTTATGGCAAAATATCAAAAATGATTTGTCTAGACTGAAAGATAATGTATCTACCTGTTGCCTGGAGCTAGAGGAAAATAACATGAACCTGAAAAGATTAAGTGATCATTATTTATCTTTTCAAAATAAAACCCAGTTATCTTTTGCAACAGTCAATGAGAGTTTATCTAGTCTTCCAAAAGTGAAAACCAGACTAACAACCATTGAAGAAAAATTGAATTCATTGTTTAATGATCAAAAATATTCTGAAACTTCCTTGAAGGAACATAGGGTACAGTATTCTCCAAGTTTACCTGTTGCTAGTTCATCTAAAGTAAAATTAGATTCAGAAATGCCTGTTGATACTTCTGAGTTTCCATCAAAAATTGATGATGCAGCAGGATCTTTAACAGAGGGATTAAACAATGAGATTACTGCAAAAGTAGAAAAGTTACAGCTTCTCCTTACCTAGAAACAAGCTGGTACTAAAGAGACTCCTTAAAATCAAAAGTATTGGCCAAAACTTGACCAGTACCCATCATTTGATGGTGATTCTTCTTCTGATTGGCAGCAATTTATTTGCAGAATTGATAACTTAAAAAATTCTTACAAAC
This sequence comes from Hemileia vastatrix, assembly GCA_030280995.1. Lineage (NCBI taxonomy): Eukaryota > Fungi > Basidiomycota > Pucciniomycetes > Pucciniales > Zaghouaniaceae > Hemileia > Hemileia vastatrix. The sequence continues at coordinate 738,744 of JASXTE010000017.1, read as the reverse complement.
TCCCAGATGAGGAATTTCTGTCTAATTTAAGTTTCTTGTTTACCAATGTTGCCCTAATGTGGTATGAATTTGTTCTCCTGGACAGAAATGACTACTCATGGGATGATTTGAAGAAATTGATTAAAGCACAATTTGGTGGCTCCAAGTTCAGAATGGCTCAACAAAGGCAGTATGATGAAACTTAATATAGTTCTTCCACTGATAAAACTATTTAGTTCTTAATGAAACTTGTAAGAATCTTAAGAGCTATGGACCCAAATATGGAGTTTGAGTTATGGAAGGACAGGATCCTTTATAAATTACCAATGTCTCTGAGAGACTTGATAGTGGCTAGGACTGAGTTATCCAGAGAACCCTCTTATTTCATTAATACTTACAATGAGATCCTTCTAAACAGAAGGTATGATGCCAGAATATTCATTCCTAGGACCCCTTTGGAGAAATCCTCCACTTACCAACAAAAACCTTTAGAAGTTGGTAAACCTTATGCCCCTGTTTCACCAAAAAAGTATGCAACAAACACTTGCTTCAAGTGCAACAAGCCTTGGCAGAAAGGCCATGTTTGTGACAAGTAGATAAATATTGTAGAACAAACAGAGGAGCATGCTGATGACACAGTAGTACTGGATGATATGTCAAGTGATTGTGCCAGCAATATTTCATATGAATCTCAACAAGAAATCTTGATGCTGGAAGAGGATATTCATTATTCAAATACTATTGATATTGATAATAATGCTTTAGCTACAGTTGAAGATGCTGAGATCATAAAGAACATTGAGGATAGCTCAATTGTTATTGCCCCTCTCAAGGCACCAGTCTTGATTAATGGAAACAGCATTGAAGTTGTTCTGGATTCTAGAGCTGGAGGAAGTGTAGTATCTGAAAGAGCACTTGCTTCAGTGGATCAAGACTATAAATCAAAACTGATGCCTATCATTTCTGAAAATTGGAGAGGTTATGGCTCTGTTTTGTCCCCCATTGGTAAATACAAAACCACAGTGTTTTTTAAATATAACCATGGGTATGTAAGAGCTATTTGTGATTTTGTTGTCATGAAAAATGATAGCTTAAGCAATTGGTTTATTGTTGGGAATGATACTTTAACCAATTATGACATAAAATTGGATCCCTCAAACCAATGTTTCACAATGGGGATGAATGGGAAGAGAAAATTTAAGATTTCTTCCTCCAAAAATTTATTAAAACCAAAATTGAACACATGTAATTTTGTATTTCAATATAAAGGAAGATCTACAAAAGAAATGCATGCCCTTATGTCTGAGTTTGACTATGCCTCTTTTGGAGAACAACTTTCTGGTGAGGAGAAAGATTCCATCATTAACTTGATAAAGTCCTTTCCTATGGCCTTTGCTCATGGGTCACATGAACTGGGATTAGTTAAAGAGGAAATGAAACTTTTATTGTCTTGCCCATTAACTGATATACCACCTAGTTTAAAAAAGAAGCCTTATCCTGCTTCTCTCACAAAGAGAAAAGATATTGAAGATAATATCTCTACCCTTTTGAAAATGAATATTATTGAAAAGGTAGTTGAAACACCTAAATATTGTGTTATCTCACCTGCCCTAATTTCTTATGAGAAAGATAAAGCCAGGTTATGTGGTGATTATAGAGCACTAAATACTTATACTGTTGATGATATCTATCCTTTGCCTAGGATTAGCTCTATACATGCTACCTTACAGGGTGCTAAATATATCAGCTGTTTTGATGGTAATAAAGGATATCACCAGGCACCTGTTGAGAAATATTCTCAGAATTTTCTGATGATTGCTACTCATATGGGTATTTATAAGTATGTGAGGATGCCATTTGGCCGTAAAAATGACCCTTCAGTTTTTCAAAAAGTAATGTATAACACATTCCATCTGGAGATAATTGAAGGATGGCTGATGGTTTATATTGATGATATCATTATATTCTCAAAAACATTTGATGACCATCTCAATCACCTGTGTAAAGTGTTCCAAAAAATCAATGAGATAAATATGACACTTGCTTTGAAGAAATGTAAATTTGGTTTCCATTCTTTAAAAGTTCTTGGTCATGTTGTTTCAGGCTTACAGATATGTGTTGACTAAAACAAAGTGGCAGCCATACAACAGGTGAAGGATCCTAATACAGTTAGAGAGCTACAGAGTTTTTTTGGAATGTGTGGATACTATAGACAGTATATTAAAAATTACCAAGTCATAGCTTTACCCCTTACCCAATTAAATAGACAGGTTGTTGCTTTTGTCTGGAATATTGAAAGACAAAGAGCTTTTGACACTATGAAACACTGTTTGATGTCAGCACCTATTCTTGCTTTACTTCACTTTAATCAGCCATTTGTTTTATATACTGATGCCAATTTTATTGGTCTGGGTGCTGCCCTCAATCAAAAACAAGTGATGAATGATAAAGTATCAGAAGTAGTAATTTTTTATATTTGAAGAACCTCAAGAAATAGTGAATTGAAATAAGGTGCCACTCAGCTTGAATGTTTAGCTGTAGTGTGGGCTCTAGAAAAGTTACATTATTACCTGGATGACCAAAAACTTGAACTTGTCACTGACTGTAGTTCAGTTAAATCCCTTTGAAACTTGAAAACACTTAACAGACATATGTTCAGATGGCAGTTAGCTGTACAGGAATACAGAGGGAGAATGACAATTATTCATAGGCCTGTTATTGCTCACTCAAATGTGGATATGTTATCAAGAATACCTTTACCAAATGATGACTCTAATCCTTCTTATGATCCTGAGGATGAAATTATTCATATTCATGGGATATATGTGGTTGATATGGAGGAAGAGCTATTTCAGCTTATTCTGAATTCATATGATAAGAACACTGACTTGAAAAACCTATGCACCATATTAAATGATCCATAGAATGCTTCAATACAAGCATTAATTAAAACCCTTCCACCAAAGTACCAAAAAGCTTTGGAAAAAGGTAAATTTTCAATTGATGAAGGATATCTATATTATAGAATAAAGTTGAGTAATGTCATGGTTATTCCTCCTTCTATGAAAGAAATCATCTTTAAAATTTGTCATGATGACATTTTAGCTGGACATTTTGATCTTGAAAAAACAATGATCAGAATTAAAAACACCGCTTGGTGGGTTAATATGTCTGAAGACACCAAATTATATGTTGAATCTTGTGATACTTGCCAATAATCAAAGAGATTGACTGGTAAAAGAGCTGGATTAATGCAACATATTAAACCTCCTAATGCACCATGGCAGATAATAAACATGGGTTTGTAAAAGGATTACTTATTGCTGGAAAAGACAGTTATAACTCTTGTTGGGTTATTGTGGACAGATTCACTAAAATGTGTAAATTTATCCCTACTCACAAGGATGTTTCCACTAAAGAATTAGCTTTCTTATTGGGGTCTCATATGTTTAATACTGCTGGTTTTCCTAAAGCCATAATCTCTGACAGAGACCCTTAATTTACTTCTGAATTTTGGATGTCTCTGATGGATGTTTGTGGTTGTGATCTGAAACTTTCTACTGCCCATCATCCACAGACTGATGGCTTAGCTGAAAGAATGATTCAGACTTTAGAGGACATGATAAGAAGGTATTGTGCCTTTGGCCTTGAGTATAAAGATAATGACAGATTCACTCATGTTTGGGTTACTTTACTTCCTAGGTTGGAATTTGCTTATAATAACACTGTTCATTCTGTTTTTAAAAGAAAGTCTTTTGTGCTCTGGCTTGGATATGTTCCACATACTCCTGCCCAAATTCTCAATATCAAAATACCTAAATTGGATATACATCCTGGTGTAAAGTCTTTTCTTCAAATGCAACAACTTTGCAGAAATCATGCTCAAAAATGTATTGAAAAATCATTTGAATATGAGAAGAAGAGATGGGACAAATCCCATGAAGAATACACTTTTAAAAAGGGTGATGAAGTGTTGATTTCTACAGTCCACTTCAATTTACAAGGTAATAATAAATTGAAAGACACATTTTTTGGTCCATTTGTTGTCAGAAGAATTATTGGAGATAATGCAGTTGAGGTTATTTTGTATTCTCCATATGACAGAAAACATCCTGTTTTTCCAATATCTCTTCTGAAACTTTACACATCCAATAGTGATTTATTTCCAAAAAGGAGGGGAAGACCAAAGAAAACCCCAAATGAAATCACTGAAACAGCAGAAATTGAAAAAATTCTGAATGAAAGAATAGTCACTGCTGAAAAAGGTACAGAATGCTTATTAAGATTCAAGAATAAATCATCTGAATATGATTCTTGGATACCTGGGAAGGAGATATCTAATCTTCCTACTCTACTAAAAAATTTTAAAAAGAAAAAATCATACCATTTTTTTATTATTGTTTTTTTAGAGTGAGGGAGTGTCAGCCAGGCTACTAGACTTACCCAGTAAAATAATTGATTATCTTACTGAGGTGAAGCCACCCCTTTTAAATCCTTATTAATAATTTATTATTTACTAACTTCTTATGTATTACTTACAACTAACTAGCTAAGTACACTAAGTAATGTAGATAATTAAAAAAAATAAGTACTTTTCCCATACATATTTTACTCCCTAACACCGTGCTCAATAATACAGATGTGAGGGAATAAAATTAGTACTAAAATATAATAAAAATCTAAAAAACTTTAAATTCCTTTATTAATAAATTTAAATTTCTGTTGAATCTACATTTTAAATCAAATATTTTGTATTAAATGTGACAATCTAACGGAACTCAAGTTTTATTTCAAATAAAATTGATATCTCTCTTGACGTACCATTTAGTATAGCTTTTAGTATTTCAAATACCCTCTTTATTTAGTCTTTTTTTCCTCTCACACCCTTGTATCAGGTGGTGTTAATTCCAAGTTTTATTTCTCACATTTTGCCTATAAAAAGGCCTTTCCTTTTTGTACTTTTGATTCATTCCTTATTTACTTACCAATTTTTATAACTCATCAATTAAAACAAATTTATTACTATTATTTATAAACATTAGAAGTTACATTATTGTAATTCTAAGGATTCAAATTATAATAATATTTAATATCACCTTGTATAAATTGAGTAAAACAATCAAATAGATTAAGAAATATGTACCTTGCTTTTGAGAGTCAATTAAACCACTTAGAAACTTTGTATAAAATTCGAATAAATCTTCTAGAACAAAAGACCCCTTGACAAATTGAATCAGTAGCAATTCTTTTACTTAACAAACAATCATTAGCGATCGTTTGTTAAGGAAATGAATCACTATCAATTTTTTTACTTAATGAAAAATTGTTAGCAATCATTTGTTAAGAAGGAGGGGGGGTAGAGGTGGCTAAAGGGGAGTGGAAGTGGGGAAGGGGGGTTTTGAGACTGTTAAATAGAGGAGAATGGGGGAGAGTTGAGGCACCTTAAGAGAGGGGAAGGGGGGTGATAAAGCACCTAAAGAGAGTGGAAGGGGGGTCATGATGCACCTAAAGAGGGGGGAAAGGGGTGATCTGGGACAGGCAAGGAGGGTGAAATAAGGGGGACTTGGGAAAGGTAAAGAGAGGGGAGAAGGAGTGACTTTAGGCAGGTAAAGAGAGAGGAAAAGGGGTGAAATGAGGCAGTTAAAGAGGGTGAAGGAGAGAAAAAAAAAAGAAAAAAAAGAGAAAAAAAATTATTCTAACCTTGAAAATAAAAAAAGGACTTACAATAAAAAAACAAAAAAAAAACAAAAAAAAACAAAAAAAACAAAAAAAAACAAAAAAAAACAAAAAAAACAAAAAAAACAAAAAAAACAAAAAAAAACAAAAAAAAACAAAAAAAAACAAAAAAAACAAAAAAAACAAAAAAAAACAAAAAAAAAACAAAAAAAAACAAAAAAAAACAAAAAAAACAAAAAAAAACAAAAAAAAAACAAAAAAAAAACAAAAAAAAACAAAAAAAAAACAAAAAAAAACAAAAAAAAACAAAAAAACAAAAAAACAAAAAAAAGCAAAATAAATAAATTCATGATTATCGTATAAAAAACAAGAAAAAAGAAAAAAAAAGTCTTACCTGGTGAGATGAGTTTAGAAAATAAAAGTAACAAAAATATTTGTGTGATGTTTGAGGAGAGGATGAAAAGGGTATGAGTGATGAATGAAAAAAATCACTGAAAAAATATGTGATTTCAGGTTGAGCTGGTAAAAGAAAACCAATGAGCCATCCAAAAAAAGATATTCACCATAAATTCCAAAAAAAAAAATGAATATGCAACAAACCAAAATAACAAACCAAGTGAATAAAGTACACAAAGAGGACATTTGGAGAGTACAAAAAAATAATTTAAAAGGGTGGTGAAGAGAAATGTTGGAGAGTAATAGGCATAATGACAGAGCGTATGCTAGTTGAATGAATGTTTTGTGATTCAAGGGAGGGGAGAGCCGGTGCTGGTTCAGGATCCTCTTCTTCATAAAGATCATTCCACTCATCCTTTAAATCAGCTAGGATATTGTGGAGTATAATGCAAGTCATGATCCAATGATTTGCAGTTTTGATCTCCAATTTTTTTTGGAAATTGTATTCTGAGCTCCAGAAGACTAGAAAATTGTCCCTTTAAAATACCTATAGCATGTTCAATTTGTGCTCATGATTTGGAAAGTTGATAATTAAATTTAGTTTTGGTGTCATTTTCTAAGGTTGCACCATGGAAAGCAGGTATAATGTACTTCCCACTTGCATATGCTGAGTCTGCAAGGAGGTACTGAGATTTGTCAAAGTAAGAGTTAGGGGTTTCAGAAATCCTCATTCTTTGGAAGAAGGAAGAGTCATGACATGATCCAGGGAAGCCACTATGAAAAGCAATAAATTTTTTATTGACATTGCATACAAGTTGAACGGCAATAGAGTATCTAGAAAGATGATAAAAAGTTAGTTTATGAAGGATGAGAAATTGGAGAAGATTTTGAAGAAACCTTTTTTTGGGACCAAAATAATGTTTGCCATCATGAGCAGGATTTTGACTCAAAGGTATAGTTGTGCCATCAACAATTCCTACAAAGCCAGGGAAACCTTCAGCTTGCATTACTTGAGAGGATTCAAGTCGTTGTTCTGGAGTTGGCAAAGCAAGTGTTTGGACTTGAGGGAAAGGATAGCAATCATACAGCGCTTGGTGTATAATATCACGGTACCATATCCTATGTTAAATAGATTATCCAAACGTCTTAAAGCAGAACCGTTTCCATTTGAGCCAAAGCAACATAGTGCAACAGCAAGTTGGATGGCAGTATTACGCTGTTTGTTATGGGAATTGTTATGAAAGATAGGGTGATCGGAGATGAGTTGATAAAGTTTGAAGAAAGAATCGGGAGAAGTTCTAAAAAGTTGGGTGAAGTTTAAATGAGGAATGTTGAGAATGGAGGCCAGATCAAATCGGGGATCATGATAAAGATTTGGCCCCCTGGTGATGATGTAACGCTTTTGGAAAGAAAACACATATAAGCTAAAAAATATTCCAAATCAGAGTCAGATTTATAGTAAAGAGCTAAAAGAAAAGTAATAGCATTCATTTTTGAGTGAAGTAGCTTCCTATTAGAGAGGTGTTTCATTGTTTGCGGTGGAAGGGTTCTGTGGTGAGGGAAGTGGGAATTCACCCCCAAATGTGCAGTTGGGGTGTGTAGATAGAAAAAAAACTTAAGTGTTTGCCACCAAAATTAAGTAACATAGAGTGAGGAAAGACTTAAGGATGGCATCAGCAATTATGAGTCATGTGACTTTCTTGCAAATCCATCATGGATGAGATGAGTTTGGGATCAGGAATTAGGAATGGTAATTGGGGTATAAGAAGCGGGATAATGCATTATCCTGGATTCCTTATCCACTAGCCCCGGGGCTAGTGGATAAGAATCTTCCACAATTAATAATGTCTGATCCCAGAAAAAAAAAATTCCTGATTCCTAATTGCAGATCCCTGAACATTGATACCCCCTAATATATTTCTCTTACTCTTAAAAGTTAAACTTGTTTCAGAAAAAGAACAAGTGCAAATTGAATTCGTGAAGTTGGAGTCTCATGAAAAAACAGCTGAACATCAACTAGATTTTGAGGAAAAGAAGTGGTTTCATTCAAAATCAATGAAATAATAATTTTTATAAATTGAGAAAGATTGTTTAGATTTGGAGAGGGAGAAGGTTAGGATTAAAAGAGAGAATGATGAAAAATTCTAAAATAATCAATTTTAATTGGAAAATACCGAAATTCAGTTACAAGCCAATGAATTAAAAATGATTTATGAAAAAAAAATTTTGGAAATACCCTCCCCTTCTATTTACCATAACAGGGGGTGGGGATCAATATTTTTTTTGTAAGTCAGAAAAAAATTTATGGCAAAAAAATGGCAATACCCTCCCCTGTGTTTTATTGAAGTAGGGGCATAGATTGGCAAAATTTATGTTCATTGCATAAATTAGAATGTAAACAAGTCTTGTAAGATAATTTACAAACCTAAATTAATGAAAATTTAGCTAAAAATGTGATTGGAAATTTTCTGTGACCAAATTCAATGAAATCAAACACAAATGTATACATGAAGCTTATGAGAAAAACAAATTTTCTCATGATTACCATTTTACAACACATGGCCAATGGCTCAGTAATTTAGGTAAGTAGAGTATCATATATAACTTGTAAAATTTTAATTTGTGAAAAAAAATAAAAGTTGACAACCTATATTACACCACATACTTTTTATTTCTATTTAATGTTTTTTGTTTTACCTCACATTTTTCTCATACCTTATCAATCCTATTGACAAGCTCCCTATTGGTTTGAAAAGAAGAGCCAATGTGAGTAAATTCTTCACAGGATTTTTAAAGTTTTTTTATACTTGTTAAATTTACCTTCTTTTTTTATCTTGTTAATTCTGTGGATTGATTTTTGACTTATTTGAAATGAACATCTAAAATGAGTGAGCTCTTGAAAAGATTTCAGGCCAGGTGGAGCTTTGGTTGTTTGGTGATGAACTTGAGAAACTTTTTTTAAGTCAAGAATAGATGCCTATGGAAATAAAATGAGGAAAATGATTTTAAGAATGAATCATATATTATCAGAAATACCAAGAGAATAGACCTTAACAAATCCTGGTCTAAACATGAAATAAATTAAATGAAATTTAAAAAAGGCTCAACTTTAAAGGTCAACATCTCAGAAACCACTGAACCAAATTCAAATGAATTTATGGGAAATCAAAGATAGGCTTCAGAAGAATTTTCAGCTAAAAGAACATAAAATTTGAATAAACCTAACCCTAATTTTGGCTCAGATTTTCAAAATTGCACAGAAATATGAAAATTGATGAGGAAAATTCAAACAAGATGGAGATATAAGCCTAGATAGTCATCAGATAAGAGTTTCAAAAGCCTTGTTCTCTAATTATGCAATATAAAAAGATAAAATTAATTAAGTAACATTTGGAAAAAAAAGGCTCAACTTTTAAGGTCAAAATCTCAGCAACCACTGAACCAAATTCACACCAGTTTGTGGGAAATTAGAGACAGGCTTCAGGAGAATCTTAAATTAAAGGAAGTGTGATTTAAATAAACCTAACCCTAATTTATTACATAAAAATATGAAATTAAAAAAATTAAATTGTGAAAAAAGGCTCAAATTTAAAGTTCAATATCTCAGCAACCACTGAACCAAACTCCAATCTGTTTGCGGAAAATTAAAGGTAGCCTTCAGGAGAATCTTCAGTATAAAGAAAATTATATTTGAATAAACCTAACCCTAATTCTGAGTCTGATTTAAAACATTTTACAAAAACTTAAAAAGTGGTAATGGAGATGAGAACAAGAAGAGTTTAATAAGTCCACTGTTATCCAGATAAGAGTCATAAATATATTTAAGTATGAGATTTTCATAGAAGGAAAGTGACATCATTTAGTTATAAAAAAAAGAGATAAACTTAATATGATTAAAAATTAGGAAAAATAGAGTGAGAAAGAATAATGTTGGAATTTGGGGGAAATTGAATATGGAGTAAGTGAAATGCATAAAAATTGTGCAATGTATGTTTTTAATGACATGGAACCAAAAAAAAGTGAAATAGGGGAAAGGAGATATAATGACCATTCCAAGGAGGAATGATGAGTAGGGTGATGGAGCTAATAAAGAAAGAAAAGAGGGAGAGAAAAAAATGGTTAATTTTACAATAAAAATCAAAAATAGCCACTTACAACAAAAATTTAGATACAAGAAAGAAAGAAAAAACAGATAAAAAATATAATTAGCAATCATAAGATCAAAAATTGAATAAAATAACTTACCTGGAGAGATGAGATGTGAAAATAAAGGAAACCAAATTTTTTGAGTGATTTTGGAGGAGAAGAGGAAAAGGATATGAGGTATGAATGAAAAAAAGAAACAGTGAAAAATTATGCAATTGCAGAAAATATGTGATTTCATGTTGATCTGGTGAATGAAAACAGATGAGACATCCAAAAAAGAGACATTTGGCATAAATTCAAAATAAAAATGATTATGCAAAATAAAAATACCAAACCAAGTGAATAAAGCACAGAAGTTGAACATTTGGAGACTATGAAAAAAAATAAAATAAAAGGGTTGTGTTTCAAAATGTTGTGGGGTGGTTGGAAAAATGACAGAGCATATGCTGGTGGAAAGAATTTTTTGTGATTCAAGGGAGGGGAGAGCTGGTGCAGGTCTGGGATCCTCTTCATTATAAAGATCATTGAAAAGACATATAAGCTAAAGTGTCTTCCAACCCAGAGTCAGAGTCAGAGTTAGAAGCTAAAACTAAAGTGATAGCAATCATAGCCTTGTGAAGTTTCTTCCTAGTAGAGAGGTGCCTCATTATTGTTGGTAAAAAATGTTTTTTGTAGATGGTTTAGGTGATGAGTGGGAAGTAAGAATTTGCCACCAAATGAGCAGATGGGGTGTGTAGATAGAAAAAAATATTATGTGTTTTCCACCAAAATTAAGTATCATAGTGTGAAGAGACACATAAGGATGAAAAAAATGTTATGTGTTTGCCACCAAAATTAAGTATCATATAGTGAGGAAAGATTTAAGGATGGCATCAGAAATTATATGTCATGTGACTTTCTTAAAAATCCATCATGAATGTGATGAGTTTGGGATCAGGAATTATGGGCAGAAATTGGGGTATAAGAGGCGGGATAACACATTATTGTGGATTCCTTATCCTCTAGCCCTGCGGCTATTGGATAAGAATGTTCTGCAATTAATAATGTCTGATCCCAGAAAAAAAATTCCTGATCCCTAATTGCAGATCCTTGAACAATGATACCCCCTAATATGCATAATTATTTTCCCTCCTTCAGGTCCAATAAATTAATATAACATTTACTGGACTTCTGGTATGGCCTGGCTGACACTTGTACCTTTTTATGCTTATTCAAATCATATTTCAAAGCTATATATGTTTTTATTTACTTTGAAGAAAAGTAATTTAGTAAAGTCATATAAATTTATAATTTTTTTTCTCATAAAAAATATATCAGTTCTTTTATTTAGTAATAGGTGTGTATGATTTGAAATTATTTATTATTTTTGAGAAGAGGTAAAAATTTTCAGGTTTTCAAAAATGGATGGTGTCTCACATTCTTCTGAATTACTTTTTTAACCTTCTGAAAATTTTGATATTTGAGTGAAACACTGAAATTCATACTTTGAAGAATTTCATAAGCACATGAAAGTCCCACTATATCTTTATTTCTCAACCCAAAGTAAAAGAAGAACTTTCTAAAATTATTGGCCTAATTGTGAGCAGAAAATAAAAAAATCAACAAAAAAACTTGAATTGAAAGAGAAAATATATTAAAAGAAGTAGCAAGTGAGACATTTCTTTACAGTGCTTATAATATCATCTTCCTTCCTTGAAAAAACAAATCTACTCTCTTATTGTCAAAAATCATACTTTTTTATCCTTGTCTCTTTATCTATCTTTTATAAATGTGTGAAAAATAATACTTTTTTTATTACTCTAAGAAAACACTGAATTTACAAATTTAAGGTACTTAAGCCTCAATTGTGGATTGAATCAGTCCAGTAACTTACTTGTGAAACAGAACAAAAATTTACACTATTCCAAAAATTTGACATCTGTAAAAAGGTTATGAAAATGGAATTTTTGAAAATTCAAATTAAAGATCAGAATTCATCAAAAAATTCATGTAAATTACTAGTGAAAAGTAAAAAATTTGAAAACATTAAGTAAAATAAAGAAAGGTGAAAAAGAAATGGTACAAAAAAGATTTGAAAAAAAATTAAGTTTTAATTCAAAAAAAGATGCAAGATAAGGTGCTCAAAATTTTGGAAATAAATAAAAAAAATTAATCATTTACTAATATTTTTCTTCATTATCTATGTAGTTTATTATAGCTTAAATGATCAATTGGAAAGTTAATTTTTATTATTGTTTTAATTTGTTGATAAACTGTTTTTCTTCTTATTCTCAGCATTATTTTTGTTGGTAATTTAGTTTTAAATTATTCAATTTGATATTTTGGAGAGTTGGTTTAAAATTTGTTTTTGAGATTTTTTTTTAAACTTCTTAGGGTGGATGAGAGTATGGGGGGAGTGGGGAAAGAGGATGAAAGTGGGAATGGGAGGGGACCAAGATTATTGAAATGAGGAGGAGAGGGGAGGGGAGGGGAGCAAGAGGAATAGGGTGGGAAGGAGAGTTGAGTGGATGGTATTTAGTAGATGAGGAAAGAGATGAAAGGGGAGTGAGAGGGGGGAAGAGGGGAGTGGGAGGAGAAGAGGGGAGAAGAGGAAAGAAGAGGGGAGAAGAGGGGAGAAGAAGGGGAAGAGGGGAGAAGAGGGGAGAAGAGGGGAGAAGAGGGGAGAAGAGGGGAGAAGAGGGGAGAAGAGGGGAGAAGAGGGGAGAAGAGGGGAGAAGAGGGGAGGGGAAAGAAAGGGGAGGGGAGAGAAAGGGGAGGGGAAAGAAAGGGGAGGGGAGAGAAAGGGGAGGGGAGAGAAAGGGGAGGGGAGAGAAAGGTGAGGGGAGAGAAAGGGGAGGGGAGAGAAAGAGGAGGGGAGAGAAAGGGGAGGGGAGAGAAAGGGGAGGGGAGAGAAAGGGGAGGGGAGAGAAAGGGGAGGGGAGAGAAATGGGAGGGGAGAGAAATGGGAGGGAAGAGGGAGGGGAGGGGAGAGAAAGGGGAAGGAATAAAGAAAATTAGGGTGAGGAAGAAAGGGGAATGATAGTATGATAGTGTGGAGGTAGGGGAGGAAACCAAGTGGATAAAGGTAGGAAGGGGTGTGGTAGAGAAATAGCATGAAAATATTTTTGGAGAAAGTGAAATATGAAAAATTGACATAAGTGAAAGGGGAGGGACATGGCAAAAGAATCATAAAAGTATTTTAAAAGATAGAGAAAATCAAAAAAAAGGAAAGTACAATACATGGAATTGAAAAAGTTATGTCCAAGAAGTAAAGGAAGAGGAATGCATAAGGTAAGTTTAATAAAGAGGAGAAAAAAGAAAAGAAAAAGAAGAAAAAATAAAAAATATTATACTCAAAAAATATGAGGATAATAATTATGAAAGCACAGGGAGGTTGGCTGGGGGATATGATGTCAGATAAGAATTTATGGGCTTGAACAGGGTCACCACCAGGGTCATACTCTAGCCCCAAAAAAGGTATCTTTCTGAATCACAGCTAGGGTTGTACCCTGGGACCAAAAACTGAAATAGTCACATAGGTCTTTCTATTTTTTTCCTTTTGACTATAGTAAGTAATTAATCAGGTAACTAATAACTTCCTTATCTATGCCAATATACATGTGGGATAAATGCAAGAAGCATAAGGTCAATACCCATAAGCCTATTTTGGCATAAAAAACATTAATTTTCAAGTCTTATTTTAAGACTATATTTTAGTCAAATATAATTTTCTAAATAAGGGAAATTGATCTGTCTAAGAACATTTATTGAATATTTAAATTTATAGCACATGTATCCAGCTTTTGTGGGATTTAAAAAAAATCTATTAATTATTACAATTTAATAATAAAAAAACACATTAATCCCACTTAATAAATTATATAACATTAATACCAAACTGCTTAAGTATATTTTACAATTGTCTTATTTAATATTTATTAAATAAGACCTCTAAAAGGTGGGTATATGTATGTATAAAAGGTTTTTTATGCCTATACTGTAGTATATGAATAACTTTATTTATGTCGGTCAGTCGTCTAGAAGAAGGTAAGGAAAAGAGGAGAAAAGGAGGAAAAAGGAGGAGGAAAAGGGAAAAGATAAAAGAAATAAACTATAATAGAATATTTAATTTATTTAAAAGGAAAACAACGGCGAGTAACTTGAGAGATGACAAAAACTTAGACTTTATTAATAATAATATTATTTAAGGTAAGGGTTCTGCGCGGCAAACACTTTTAATTACTATCAGACTTAAAGCAACCTTAAAATTGTTATATATAATTTTAATTAGAATTGTATTACTAATAAAAAAATATAAACGTAATAAAATTGTATTTAATTTGTGGAGTGTATAATAAGTGATGAGGCTACAGGGGATTATCCAAGGCCCTTTTATAGGCAATGGGTCCTCTGAAGCGCCACTATATTTGTAAATACAATGATTAGAATAGAATAAAACAAATATATCAAAGAGTAAATGAAACATAACAATGTAGAGAAAAATATGAAACAAATAATTAAAACCCCAATTAAGAATCCAATTTTTCCGCCATTAATTCCCAAATCAGTAAGTAAAAATAGTGAATAACTAAACAAGATTGGAACATAGGAACTATGAGAAAAATAATTCCAAACAGATGGTTTCAGTATAAAGAAAATTATATTTGAATAAACCTAACCCTAATTCTGAGTCTGATTTAAAACATTTTACAAAAACTTAAAAAGTGGTAATGGAGATGAGAACAAGAAGAGTTTAATAAGTCCACTGTTATCCAGATAAGAGTCATAAATATATTTAAGTATGAGATTTTCATAGAAGGAAAGTGACATCATTTAGTTATAAAAAAAAGAGATAAACTTAATATGATTAAAAATTAGGAAAAATAGAGTGAGAAAGAATAATGTTGGAATTTGGGGGAAATTGAATATGGAGTAAGTGAAATGCATAAAAATTGTGCAATGTATGTTTTTAATGACATGGAACCAAAAAAAAGTGAAATAGGGGAAAGGAGATATAATGACCATTCCAAGGAGGAATGATGAGTAGGGTGATGGAGCTAATAAAGAAAGAAAAGAGGGAGAGAAAAAAATGGTTAATTTTACAATAAAAATCAAAAATAGCCACTTACAACAAAAATTTAGATACAAGAAAGAAAGAAAAAACAGATAAAAAATATAATTAGCAATCATAAGATCAAAAATTGAATAAAATAACTTACCTGGAGAGATGAGATGTGAAAATAAAGGAAACCAAATTTTTTGAGTGATTTTGGAGGAGAAGAGGAAAAGGATATGAGGTATGAATGAAAAAAAGAAACAGTGAAAAATTATGCAATTGCAGAAAATATGTGATTTCATGTTGATCTGGTGAATGAAAACAGATGAGACATCCAAAAAAGAGACATTTGGCATAAATTCAAAATAAAAATGATTATGCAAAATAAAAATACCAAACCAAGTGAATAAAGCACAGAAGTTGAACATTTGGAGACTATGAAAAAAAATAAAATAAAAGGGTTGTGTTTCAAAATGTTGTGGGGTGGTTGGAAAAATGACAGAGCATATGCTGGTGGAAAGAATTTTTTGTGATTCAAGGGAGGGGAGAGCTGGTGCAGGTCTGGGATCCTCTTCATTATAAAGATCATTGAAAAGACATATAAGCTAAAGTGTCTTCCAACCCAGAGTCAGAGTCAGAGTTAGAAGCTAAAACTAAAGTGATAGCAATCATAGCCTTGTGAAGTTTCTTCCTAGTAGAGAGGTGCCTCATTATTGTTGGTAAAAAATGTTTTTTGTAGATGGTTTAGGTGATGAGTGGGAAGTAAGAATTTGCCACCAAATGAGCAGATGGGGTGTGTAGATAGAAAAAAATATTATGTGTTTTCCACCAAAATTAAGTATCATAGTGTGAAGAGACACATAAGGATGAAAAAAATGTTATGTGTTTGCCACCAAAATTAAGTATCATATAGTGAGGAAAGATTTAAGGATGGCATCAGAAATTATATGTCATGTGACTTTCTTAAAAATCCATCATGAATGTGATGAGTTTGGGATCAGGAATTATGGGCAGAAATTGGGGTATAAGAGGCGGGATAACACATTATTGTGGATTCCTTATCCTCTAGCCCTGCGGCTATTGGATAAGAATGTTCTGCAATTAATAATGTCTGATCCCAGAAAAAAAATTCCTGATCCCTAATTGCAGATCCTTGAACAATGATACCCCCTAATATGCATAATTATTTTCCCTCCTTCAGGTCCAATAAATTAATATAACATTTACTGGACTTCTGGTATGGCCTGGCTGACACTTGTACCTTTTTATGCTTATTCAAATCATATTTCAAAGCTATATATGTTTTTATTTACTTTGAAGAAAAGTAATTTAGTAAAGTCATATAAATTTATAATTTTTTTTCTCATAAAAAATATATCAGTTCTTTTATTTAGTAATAGGTGTGTATGATTTGAAATTATTTATTATTTTTGAGAA
This sequence comes from Hemileia vastatrix, assembly GCA_030280995.1. Classification (NCBI taxonomy): domain Eukaryota; kingdom Fungi; phylum Basidiomycota; class Pucciniomycetes; order Pucciniales; family Zaghouaniaceae; genus Hemileia; species Hemileia vastatrix. The sequence continues at coordinate 722,075 of JASXTE010000017.1, read as the reverse complement.
GAGGTAAAAATTTTCAGGTTTTCAAAAATGGATGGTGTCTCACATTCTTCTGAATTACTTTTTTAACCTTCTGAAAATTTTGATATTTGAGTGAAACACTGAAATTCATACTTTGAAGAATTTCATAAGCACATGAAAGTCCCACTATATCTTTATTTCTCAACCCAAAGTAAAAGAAGAACTTTCTAAAATTATTGGCCTAATTGTGAGCAGAAAATAAAAAAATCAACAAAAAAACTTGAATTGAAAGAGAAAATATATTAAAAGAAGTAGCAAGTGAGACATTTCTTTACAGTGCTTATAATATCATCTTCCTTCCTTGAAAAAACAAATCTACTCTCTTATTGTCAAAAATCATACTTTTTTATCCTTGTCTCTTTATCTATCTTTTATAAATGTGTGAAAAATAATACTTTTTTTATTACTCTAAGAAAACACTGAATTTACAAATTTAAGGTACTTAAGCCTCAATTGTGGATTGAATCAGTCCAGTAACTTACTTGTGAAACAGAACAAAAATTTACACTATTCCAAAAATTTGACATCTGTAAAAAGGTTATGAAAATGGAATTTTTGAAAATTCAAATTAAAGATCAGAATTCATCAAAAAATTCATGTAAATTACTAGTGAAAAGTAAAAAATTTGAAAACATTAAGTAAAATAAAGAAAGGTGAAAAAGAAATGGTACAAAAAAGATTTGAAAAAAAATTAAGTTTTAATTCAAAAAAAGATGCAAGATAAGGTGCTCAAAATTTTGGAAATAAATAAAAAAAATTAATCATTTACTAATATTTTTCTTCATTATCTATGTAGTTTATTATAGCTTAAATGATCAATTGGAAAGTTAATTTTTATTATTGTTTTAATTTGTTGATAAACTGTTTTTCTTCTTATTCTCAGCATTATTTTTGTTGGTAATTTAGTTTTAAATTATTCAATTTGATATTTTGGAGAGTTGGTTTAAAATTTGTTTTTGAGATTTTTTTTTAAACTTCTTAGGGTGGATGAGAGTATGGGGGGAGTGGGGAAAGAGGATGAAAGTGGGAATGGGAGGGGACCAAGATTATTGAAATGAGGAGGAGAGGGGAGGGGAGGGGAGCAAGAGGAATAGGGTGGGAAGGAGAGTTGAGTGGATGGTATTTAGTAGATGAGGAAAGAGATGAAAGGGGAGTGAGAGGGGGGAAGAGGGGAGTGGGAGGAGAAGAGGGGAGAAGAGGAAAGAAGAGGGGAGAAGAGGGGAGAAGAAGGGGAAGAGGGGAGAAGAGGGGAGAAGAGGGGAGAAGAGGGGAGAAGAGGGGAGAAGAGGGGAGAAGAGGGGAGAAGAGGGGAGAAGAGGGGAGAAGAGGGGAGGGGAAAGAAAGGGGAGGGGAGAGAAAGGGGAGGGGAAAGAAAGGGGAGGGGAGAGAAAGGGGAGGGGAGAGAAAGGGGAGGGGAGAGAAAGGTGAGGGGAGAGAAAGGGGAGGGGAGAGAAAGAGGAGGGGAGAGAAAGGGGAGGGGAGAGAAAGGGGAGGGGAGAGAAAGGGGAGGGGAGAGAAAGGGGAGGGGAGAGAAATGGGAGGGGAGAGAAATGGGAGGGAAGAGGGAGGGGAGGGGAGAGAAAGGGGAAGGAATAAAGAAAATTAGGGTGAGGAAGAAAGGGGAATGATAGTATGATAGTGTGGAGGTAGGGGAGGAAACCAAGTGGATAAAGGTAGGAAGGGGTGTGGTAGAGAAATAGCATGAAAATATTTTTGGAGAAAGTGAAATATGAAAAATTGACATAAGTGAAAGGGGAGGGACATGGCAAAAGAATCATAAAAGTATTTTAAAAGATAGAGAAAATCAAAAAAAAGGAAAGTACAATACATGGAATTGAAAAAGTTATGTCCAAGAAGTAAAGGAAGAGGAATGCATAAGGTAAGTTTAATAAAGAGGAGAAAAAAGAAAAGAAAAAGAAGAAAAAATAAAAAATATTATACTCAAAAAATATGAGGATAATAATTATGAAAGCACAGGGAGGTTGGCTGGGGGATATGATGTCAGATAAGAATTTATGGGCTTGAACAGGGTCACCACCAGGGTCATACTCTAGCCCCAAAAAAGGTATCTTTCTGAATCACAGCTAGGGTTGTACCCTGGGACCAAAAACTGAAATAGTCACATAGGTCTTTCTATTTTTTTCCTTTTGACTATAGTAAGTAATTAATCAGGTAACTAATAACTTCCTTATCTATGCCAATATACATGTGGGATAAATGCAAGAAGCATAAGGTCAATACCCATAAGCCTATTTTGGCATAAAAAACATTAATTTTCAAGTCTTATTTTAAGACTATATTTTAGTCAAATATAATTTTCTAAATAAGGGAAATTGATCTGTCTAAGAACATTTATTGAATATTTAAATTTATAGCACATGTATCCAGCTTTTGTGGGATTTAAAAAAAATCTATTAATTATTACAATTTAATAATAAAAAAACACATTAATCCCACTTAATAAATTATATAACATTAATACCAAACTGCTTAAGTATATTTTACAATTGTCTTATTTAATATTTATTAAATAAGACCTCTAAAAGGTGGGTATATGTATGTATAAAAGGTTTTTTATGCCTATACTGTAGTATATGAATAACTTTATTTATGTCGGTCAGTCGTCTAGAAGAAGGTAAGGAAAAGAGGAGAAAAGGAGGAAAAAGGAGGAGGAAAAGGGAAAAGATAAAAGAAATAAACTATAATAGAATATTTAATTTATTTAAAAGGAAAACAACGGCGAGTAACTTGAGAGATGACAAAAACTTAGACTTTATTAATAATAATATTATTTAAGGTAAGGGTTCTGCGCGGCAAACACTTTTAATTACTATCAGACTTAAAGCAACCTTAAAATTGTTATATATAATTTTAATTAGAATTGTATTACTAATAAAAAAATATAAACGTAATAAAATTGTATTTAATTTGTGGAGTGTATAATAAGTGATGAGGCTACAGGGGATTATCCAAGGCCCTTTTATAGGCAATGGGTCCTCTGAAGCGCCACTATATTTGTAAATACAATGATTAGAATAGAATAAAACAAATATATCAAAGAGTAAATGAAACATAACAATGTAGAGAAAAATATGAAACAAATAATTAAAACCCCAATTAAGAATCCAATTTTTCCGCCATTAATTCCCAAATCAGTAAGTAAAAATAGTGAATAACTAAACAAGATTGGAACATAGGAACTATGAGAAAAATAATTCCAAACAGATGGTACAGTCTGATTTAAGGATATTTTAAGTGAAACAAAAAATACTTTGACGCAACAAAACATGTAATTAATCTCAATTTAGTATAAATTAATTAATTGGTTTTTCCTGACACAATTAAGGGTCAAAAGAAGCGTCATTAATTATTGTTTAGTATTATATGAAAAGGTCTTATTTAATATATAAATTTAAATAATTAATTTACATATATTATAAGTCAATTTTACACTTATAATTATAATATATGTTTTTTAATTAATTAAATATAAATTTATAATTATTAAATAACATAAAAATGCGCCATTATTTGTAGAATATATTATATTATGTTCAATTTAACTGTATATAAAAATTTATATAACCAATAAAATTAATATAACACTTGTATATAATAAAATACTTATATAATTTTATTATGCAATAAAATATTAATTTATATTCATTAAATACAATTCTTACCCACTCTTTCAGGTTTTATAAGTTACATATCATTTACTGGACTCCTGGAATAGCCTGGCTGACAATTTATGTATACTTATTAGATATACTTAAAAGCTCTGCAATTGTCCAATGCATGCTTCTAGCAAAATTTATGTGCCTACTTTACTCAATCCTGGGTATCCCTAGGCTGACAAAAAAGCTCTCAAAATATAGCCACATTGTAAATAAGTTCTTTTAATTTGAGAACTTGTTTGTTAAGGGGTATAAAAATTTGTATTCTAAAACTATGAAACAGGTTTTGCATAACACAAAAATAAAGACAAAAATTTAACATTGATTATCATTCAAGGAGTGTTTTTTGGGTGAAATTTCACAAATGAGTGAGGTAAGACTGGCATGTAAGTCCTTTACCACTCATTTTTTTATCAAATGATGCCATACACCAACAAACCATCATGCCTCCTTTGGTGGAGAAAGGAGAAATTTTCAAGGGAAATATTTTTAACTTCTTGCTTAGAAATATGTAAATTTTTAGTAAATTTCTGTACTTAATAAATGGTTTTTTTTTTGGCCAATTATTAGAGTGGTGAAGATGTTGAGTTTGTTAGATATTTAAGGCATCTTGAGCTGTGTCTGTAGCATGCTTCTTTAATATCTCCACAATAAAATGAGGCTGTCTATTTGAAATAGGTTTTTTATGCTAATTTTAGAGAGCCCAAGAGTGCTCTTATTTTCTAAATTTATTTTAATAGTTATTTGTTGTTTAATTTTTTTAAATGCTATATCTAAAATCTGTGTTTTGTCTCAAAACATATATATCATTAGTGACATCAAATCCAGTAATTATTTCTGCTGGATGTTCAACATTTTTGATCTAAAACTTTCTTTTCACCTCAACTATCAGAAAAAAAAATCTTCATTATAATAAGAACATAATCTTTAATTTAAGAACCCTGGAAAAAAATGGTGGAACCTGTTAACAGGTGCCTCCCCCCAATTAAACCGCCATAGCACAGTTAGGGATGGGAAACTGCTAGCAGGTTGGGTTTTAAAGTGAGTAACTAAGTATAGCATTGACAGAAGATAGTAGGACAGTAAGAGGAATGCAGAGAGAAAGGACAGATGGACAGAAATTAAAAACAGACAATGGGGAGAAAAATAAAAATAAAAACTTTTGATGGAACTGGGACACTTTTTTAACCAAATGTTTAAGATAAATGCTCAAGAGACAAAGGGATATACATCTTTTATATGCAGGGAATTAATAAATAAGGACATTGAAGAATAATAAAATAAAATAATTTTACAGGATTTCAACATATCAGCTGGTTTTCTAGAAGAAGGAGAAGAAGAAGGAGTAGGAGGAGGAGGGGAAAGTGTAAATAGAAAAAAAAGAGGAAAAGAACAACTAAATGGGTAGTGACTATAAAACCAATTGACTTATAGGGGATTTATATTAGAATGTAATGGGTAAGTAATATTTCCCTTTTCTATTAACAAAACAATAATTAATATAGAGCTTCTCTTAAAGCAACCCTATTTATATATATATTTAATAATAACTAAAGGGAGTAAATACCACAGTAAAATTTATAGTAAATATTTATATAAAAATTTAAAGTAATTTAAGCAATTTGAACTACAACAAAGGAATCAAGGCCTTTATATAGGAAAAAAGGCCCTCTGAAACATCACCCAGATGTAATTACAGTGAAAAGTAACATAGAAAAAATTTATGATAAGTGTAACAAAAATATGAGGTTGCAATGAAACAAATGACTAAAACAGAAATAGAAACCCAATGTATCCACCCATTCAAATCACAAAAAATTTAATAATATTAATTGAGATATTAAATTGGTATGAAACAGAAGAATGTAAATATGTTAATTTTAACACAGGCTTCATCATTATTTAAATAATCAGTTTAAGGGAAACATAAAAATTATACCATTTTGATGCAAGGAATTGATGTAATTAGTAAATGTAGTATAAAACATGAGTAATTAATTAATTTAAGCTAATTTTACTATTATAATATTTATTATAAATTAAAAAGTAATTATTTTAATAGAATCACTAATTCTTACCATAAATCAATTATATTTTATTAAATAAAGTGTTTCACTTGATCAATTACTTGAATGGCACACTTGTGAATCAAAAAATTGCCCAAAAATTATTGGTTGTACTATATGAGGTATTTTTACTCAAAATATAAAATCAAATCATTTATTAATTAAATTTTCAAGTGGCACTTAAGGTCTAGGAGATTGTCCAGCAGTCCAACAGTGGTGAAGATAGGGGAACTCATGATTTCAAAATAATAGTAATTATATTAATTCTCTTATATTTAATTACTAAATTTAAAGGTAAATGGATTATTATTAATATTACTCAGAGGCTCTAGAAAAACATTAAATTTAAATCTTATGAGAACTGGCAGTAATAATAAAAATTTATTGTATATAATAAGTTGTTAAAGTAAGAATTGGATGAAATGAAACATCACGAATGAAAGGCTTTATATATAGGATGATGAAACAGAGAAATAGAGAGGCCTTATATAGGCAAAAAAGAGAGAAATTTCATAACAAAAAGTCTACATAAAAGAGGGACTCAGAGAGAGAAATCCCAAAAAAAATTAATTGCAAATATTTAAGGTTAGTGTATAAAAAGTGTTCTCATATACAGTATTTAACTGTATATATCAAATTTAATCAGAATTATTTGATGTATTTTAGTTTCTGTATATATCAAAAGTAAAATAAAAATATTTAATTTTAATATTAAGTATTTTTAATTTTCTAGCCTACTTTTCAGCTGTCATGAGGACACTTTCAAAGAATAAAAAATGAGGGAACAATTTAATTATATAATTTCTTAACTTTACAAATTAATTAGTTAAAATATTTTAAGTAATTAATAAAGTAAGGTATAATTAATACAATGAGAGGTAAAAGTGTAGTTTTACTCCAGTAAATAATTAATTATTTACTGAGTAGATCAAGTAGCCTGGCTGACACACCCTCACTCCAAAAAAACCAATAAAAAATTCTATGATTTTTTCTTTTTACATTTCTTTAGTAGATCAGGAAGGTTAGATATCTCTTTCCCAGGTATCCAATAATCATATTCAGAAGATTGATTCTTGAATATCAATAAGTATTCAGTAACTTTTTGAACAGTGATGATTCTGTAATTAAGAATCCTTTCAATTTCTTCTAACTCAGTGATCTCTTTAGGAGTCTTCTTTGGTCTTCCTCTCCTTTTTGGGAATAAATCACTATTGGATGTGTAAGGTTTCAGAAGAGATATTGTAAAGACAGGATATTTCCTGTCATATGTAAAGTACAGGATAACTTAAACTTCATTATCACCAACCATTCTTATGAAAATAAATGGACCTAAAAATGGGTCTTTTAATTTGTTATTGCCTTGTAAGTTGAAAAAGACGGTAAAAATCACTAATTCATCACCCTTCTTAGAGGTTTATTCTTTATGGGATTTGTCCCACCTCTTCCTCTCATACTTAAAAATTTTTTCAATATTCTTTTGAGAATGACTTCTTCAAATTTGTTGCATTTGAAGAAAAGATTTCACACCTGGATGTAAATCCAATTCAGATATTTTGTCATTAAGAATTTGGGCAGGAGTATTTGAAACATATCCAAGCCAGAGCTCAAAAGGCTTTCTTTGAGTAATAGAGTGAACAGTGCTATTATAAGCAAATTCCAGACCAGGAAGTAAGGTGACCCAATTATGAGTGAACTTGTTATTGTCTTTATACTAAAGGCCAAAGGCACAATACCTTCTTATCATGTCCTCTATAGTCTGAATCATCCTCTCAACTAATCTGTAAGTGTGAGGGTTATGGGAAGTAGAAAGCTTCAGATCACAACCACAAACATCCATCAGAGACATCCAAAATTCAGAAGAAAATTATAAGTCTCTATCAGAGATTTTGGCCTTTGGGAAACCAGTTGTATTGAACATATGAGACCACCACAAGAAGACTAATTCCTTAGAGGAAACATCTTTGTAAGTAGGAATGAATTTAGACATTTTTTTAAATCTGTCCACAATAACCCAGCAAGAGTTACAACTTTCATTCCTAGAAATGGGAAGTCCTGTTAAATAATCCATGTTTTTGATCTTCCATAGTGCATCAGGAAGTTCAATATGCTGCATTAAACCAGCTCATTTCCCAGTTAGTATCTTTTATTTCTGGAAAGAATCACAGGATTCAAGATATAATTTTGTGTCTTAAGACATATTAACCCACCAAGCATTGTTCTTAATTCTAATCAATGTTTTCTCAAGATAAAAATGTCCTTCCAATATGTCATCATGAAAAAATTTAAAGATGATTTATTTAATAGAAGCAGTAGTAACTATAACTTTACTCAAATTTCTTCTATTATAGATGTAAAATTCATCATATTAAAATTTTCCTTTGTTCAAAGAATTTTGGTTCTTTGGTGAGAGGGTTTTAATAAATGCTTGTATTGAAGAATTCCTAGGATCATGTAGTATAGTACACAGCTTTTTCAAGTCAGTGTCTTTATCATAAGAATCCAGAAAAAGTTGTAATAGATCTTACTCCATATCAACCACATATATCCCATAAATGTGAACTATTTCATCCTCAGGATCATATGCAGGATTAGAGTCATCCTTTGGAAAAGTTAACTTTGATAGCATATCCACATTTGAGTAACCAATACCAGCCCTATGAATTATTGTCTTACTCCCTCTGTCTTCTTGAACAGACAAATTCCATCTGAACATATTTCTGTTAGGTTTCTTCAAGTTCAAGAGAGATTTTACTGCGCTTCAGTCAGTGACAGGTTCAAATTTCTGGTTATCCAGATAATAATTTAGCTTCTCCAGAGCCCACACAACTTTCAAACACTCAAGTTAAGTGGAACCCTATTTCAATTCACTATTTCTCAAGCCTCTTGAAATGTAAAAAATTACTACTACTGATACTTTGTCATTCATAACTTATTATTGATGTAGAGCAGCAGCAAGGCTAACAAAAATGTAATCAGTGTACAAAACAAATGGCTGATTAAAGTCAGGAAAAGTAAGAATTGGTGGTGACATCAATCAATGTTTCATAGTGTCAAAAGCTCTTTATCTTTCACTGTTCCAGACTAAATCAACATCTTTCCTAGTTAATTGGGACAGCGGTAATTCTATGAACTGATAATTTTTAATATGTTGTCTAAATTTTATTGATTGTTATTTTTTATTTTATAAATAATAATCTTTAAAAAAATTAGCATCTATTTTATTTTAACTCAAGTAATATATTAATATTTATATTCTTATTGTTTTAAAATATTGAACACCACTTTTGATTGAATCAGTTCACTCTTTTAGACAATAACTTTATTTTTTTAGATATCATGTCTAGTAGCTTGACTGAAAGCATGGATAACTTAAATGTGGAAGAAATTGAGGTAGAATGTGAGGTTGACTCTGTAAGTTCCTTTAAACTGACTTAAAAAAATTCTTCTACTGAAAAATATAAATCAAATTCTTCAGGAAATGGAAATGTCAGGAGGAGTGGTGAACCCTCCTCCCTTAACAGCTCTGAAAGAATCCAAGCCTCTAATAAATCTGTATGATCTTTCAAATGGAATAAAGATAAAAAAGATTCCACTGTCACAGCAGGTAAGCAATATATCCAGTCACATAAAGCAACTAAGGGCAGAAAGTATGAGATAAAAGGAAAATTTAGATACCATCTGGGTGCAAATGCAGGAGCTCTTGATTCAAAGAAAGGCACATCCTGCTCCCTTACATACCAGCCAGACTCAGCTACAGTCCCATTAAACCCCCAGCTTTTCCCAACAAAATTAAAAAACTTTGGAAGTGAAGCAGTGGAAATCGGACTATCTCATGAGCTACTACCAGAAGAATGTACAGCATCATCCAGCTCATCAACTTGGCCCATTCAGGACACAAAATTACCATCAACTTTCTAAAGCCCATCCTTATCAGGGAGGTAGAAAAAAGAAATCATAGGGTAAATTTCCTCACTTTCCATGGTGAGTAATTTATTTGATAAAAATGTTGGTATTTATAATAATAAATTATCTTTTACAGGTAATATTTTTGATCATTGTGAAAGAAATGATAAACCTATTAAGAGACAACTTATTGTTATGAGTAGCTCAAATTTTTTAATTAGTAAATTGTCATTTGATGAACCTTTACACTTAAATTCAACTTCTTCAATTAATCCTTTGCTTGAAATTAAAAATGATTCTGTTGCCCCTGAGGTTTATGTCTTGCTGAAGAAAACTTCTGAGGAAATATTAAAAGATTCTCCTGATTTTGGTATTATCAAAGATAGACTACTGAGAGATTTGTTAAAACTTGAGAATTACAGATTAAATAATCTGCATTCACATTGTAAAATGAGCTCTTCTTCTCAAGATACTGCTTTTTTAAATTTAAAGACACTTTGAATACTGTTTTTGCTCACCAAAAAACAAATGAAAAATGATCACAAGACGCTTTTGGATAATTTTTCTAATTTGCAAAAAATTATTCATAGTTTATAACCCCTTGTGAATTAAAATGCTTCATTAAGAGATGGAAATTCATCCTTACATAAGGAATTTAAAACATTGAAAATTGATTTGCACGCTTTGAGTAATAAATTCTCAGTATATGAAGACAGATATGTTTTATCTCTTACTAAAATTAATGATCAACTATCTGAAATTCCTAGGTTGAGAAATTCTTTGTCTAATCTTGAGGGAAAATTCTCTACCTTACCTCTTATTCTTGATGGAAATGATAGTCAAATTGACACTACTGCTCATAAGTCCATCAAGAATAAGGGTAAACAACCTGAGAGAAGTAGCTCTTACCCTCCATTAAATGTGTCCAATAAATAGCCTGAGAATGTATATATTACTTCTTCTGTGGACCACAAAATGTTTTTAAAACTCATCATGAACCAGCTGTTTCTGTCAATAATGAAATTTATGAACACCTATCCAGGCTTCAAGAATTAATTACCATGAATAATTCTAAAATTTACCAGCTAAATAACCATAAAAATTGACCTAAACATGATGAACATCCCACCTTTGATGGTGTTTCTTCATCTGACTGGAAGCATTGTATTCAAAGAATTGATAATTTAAAGAAATCTTATAAAACTCCAGATAAAGAAATGGTCTCTAAGCTGATTTCTTTACTCTCCAACATTGCCCTGATGTGGTATGAGTCTGTATTTCTGGAAAATTATCACTATAATTGGGCTGAGTGGAAAAAATTGTTTGAGAAACAATTTGGTGGCTCAAAGCTCAGATTGGCACAGAAAAGATTATATTAGAATGTTAAATATAGATCCTCTTCTGCTTAGAGAACTATTAGTTTCCTCATGAAAATAACAAAAATTCTTAGAGCTATGGATCCAAAAAAGGATTATGATATTTGGAGAGACAAAATTATCTATAAATTGCCAACCTCACTGAAGGATTTGATTGTAGCCAGTACTAAGCATGTGAGGGAAAATTCTTCTCTTATTAATATCTGTAATGAGGTATTACTCAATCACAGATATGAACCAAGGAATTATCCTTTAAGGCCTTCTCATGACCAATTCAAACCTTCACCCAAACTTCCAGCAAAGCCTGGTAAACCCTCTGCTCTAATTTCAACAAAGAAATATGCAACTAATACTTGTTATAAGTTTAACAAATCATGGCAAAAAGGACATGTTTGTGACAAGAAAATTAATCTTGTTGAACAAACTGAAGATCCTTAAGATGCTACAATTGACCTTAATGATTCTTCAAGTGACTGTGATAGTAATATCTCTTATGAGAATGATTCCCTTAATGATGTTTTAATGTTAGAACATGATGTGCAATATTTGGATAGTTAATCTGAAACTTGTAAGTTGGATTTATCTTCAGTAGAAAATGCTGAAATTAAAGAAGATATTACTGAAAGCTCCATATAAATCTCCCCCTTGAGAGCACCACTTATCATTAATGGTAAAAATTTTGAGGTTATTATTGAATCTGGTGCTGGTGGTAGTTTGGTGTCTGAAAAGGCACTTGCTTCAATAGATAATAATTATCATAGTAAATTGTTACATAAAACATCTGAAAAATGAAGAGGTTATGGCTCTATTTTAATCCCATTGGCAATTACAAAACTATTGTATTCTTTAAATATAATGGTGGCTTTGTCAGAGCTGTGTGTGAATTTGTTGTGATGAAAAATGATAACTTAAGCAATTGGTTTATCATGGGTAATGTCATTTTAACCATTTTTGGTATCGAATTGGATCCAGGAAACAATTGTTTCACATTGGGCATGAATGGAAAAAGAAAATTTAAAATCTCTCCTCCTAAAAAACATTCTGCACACCTGTTAAAATCTTGTATTTCATTGATTCAGTGTAAAAAAAGACCAACAGAGGAAATGGAAAATTTATTTTCTGAAACAAATAATGCTTCATTTGGTGATCAGTTAACTGGTGATCAGTAAGATTCTATAATTTCCTTAGTTACTTCTTTTCTTATGGCTTTTGCTTATGGATCCCATGAATTTGGAGTTGTTAAAGAATAAATGAAAATCTCTTTATCATGTAATTTGAGTGATATTCCTCCTAGTCTAAAGAGAAAACCTTATCCTGACTCCCCCACTAAAAAGAAAGACATTGGAGATAATGTTTCTACCTTATTGAAAATGAATATTATTGAAAAAGTAGATGTTACCCCAAAATATTGTGTCATTTCTCCAGTCTTGATCGTTTATGAGAAAGATAAGGCTAGATTGTGTGGAGATTATACTGTTGATCCAAATTTTTGATATCGCAGTGAGTTAGTGTACCAGTAACTAAACACGCTGACAGAAAACTTGATATTGATAATCACCTTTTTGATATCGCAGTGAGTTAGTGTACCAGTAACTAAACACGCTGACAGACAACTTGATATTGATAATAACCTGTCCCAGTGATTATCCGTGTTGAGTTGTATATGTCACGGTTTAATTATATGGTAAGGTGATTAAGATACAAGTGTAAGTAGAAATAGAAGACAAGTGGAAAACGTGTCAGTAAGAAATATATTGTAAAGATTGGATGTATTGCATTCATAGAAAAGAGTATATATATATCCACCTTGTTGATATCGCAGTGAGTTAGTGTACCAGTAACTAAACAAGCTGACAGATAACTTGATATTGATAATCACCTAGTAGCATGTGTTAGTATGATACAATATTGTAGTAGTTGAGAAACAAGTACCTGTCCCAGTGATTATCCGTGTTGAGTTGTATATGTCACGGTTTAGTTATATGGTAGGGTGATTAAGATACAAGTGTAAGTAGAAATAGAAGACAAGCGGAAAATGCGTCAGTAAGAAATATATTGTAAAGATTGGATGAGAACAAGGTATAGTAGTACATAGTTTTTATATATTCAATCAATACAGTATATTACATAATTCATTACACATATATCTCGTTACATCACTATCTAAAAGGGGAACAAGGTGATCAGCTTAGATTATAGTATTTGATATAATGATTGGTAGTTTAGGTGATGTAGGAAAGTATAGTTATTCCCACACCCCCCCTGCTTTGCGCAACATGAGGCCAATAAGACGACGGTTTTCTTCAAAACAAGGTCTTGGCTGTTGTTTTGTAAACATATTAGCAAGCATATCTTGTGTAGATACATACTGAATAGATAGATTATTGAGTTTTACTTGCTGTCTGAAGAATCTGTATCTTACGTAAATATGTTTGGATCGCTCATTAACTTGAGATTCTTTCGCGAGAAAGATTGCACTGCTGTTGTCGCAGTGAATGATTGGAGTAGGGAGAGATTCACCGAGTGACTGAAATACAATTTTGAGCCAGAGTAATGTTTTTTCAAGTTCACATGCTGATACATATTCAGCTTCCGATACTGATACTGAAACCAACTTTTGTTGTCTACTTTGCCAGGTAGTGGGACCACCATTTAAGAGTACAAAATATTCAGAGACAGATTGCCTTTTGTTTGAAAAGTTGGTGTAATTGGAATCACAGTAGCTGGTGAGTTGAAGTTTGGAATTTGATCGTGGAAGCTCAATGCCAATTTCATCATTTGTAACAACATATTGCAGGAGTTTTTTGGCAATGTTCCAGTGGGTGATTGAGTTTTTGGAGTTGAATTTTGAGAGTGAATTGAGTGCATGACATATGTCGGGTCGTGTCGCAACTGCCAGATAGTTGAGACATTCTATGAGTTGCTGATATGGTTTGCTGTGACCTTCCTCTGATTCAGTTTATGTGGGATCCATGAGCTTGGTTCCAATTGGAAGAGGAGTGGATAGCTTTTTGCAATCAACCATGTTGAAGTGAGTTGCAAGTGATTTCACATATTCTTCTTGAGTGAGGTGTATGGATAAAGAGGAGATGGTGATGCGAATTCCTAGGTGATATGTAAGAGATTCATTCCATTTTACTTGATAGTGTTTTTTAAGATTCTCATGAAAATTCTGAAGTAGAGGTTTGGAATCGGAGAAGACAATCCCATCATTGACATGGAGTTGAAGAAAAATGAATCCATCCATCCCTTTGTAGATGAAGAGTGATTTGTCTCCATCTGACTCTTGAAATTTTAGATCAGATAAAGTAGACGTGAACTTTCCTTTCCATTGTCTTGGTGCTTGTCGAGTACCATAGAGTGATTTGTTAAGTTTCCAGACTTTGTTTTTGTCTATCTCAAAGCCCTTGACATGAGTGACATAAACATCATCTGTCATGATGCTATGTAGGAAGGCTGTAGAGATGTTGAATTGGCATATGTGCCAGTGTCGTGCAGCTGCAATGGAGATGAGTATTCTGAACGTTTCTGTGGGACCTACTGAGGCATATGTTTTACCGTAATCAATGCCTTGTCTTTGATGATTTCCGAGGGCAACCCATCTGGATTTGTAGCATATGACATTTCCTATTTCATCACGTTTTTTGATGAGTCGCCACATTCCACCAATAACCTTCATTTTTGGAGTTCTTGTGACCAGTTCACCTACATTATAATCACATAGAGATTCAAATTCCTCCTGAATGGCCAACTCCCAATTTTCGCTTTCAGGGAGGTTTATGGCTTTTGAGTAGACTGGAGAGTCATCTGGATGAGTGGTGTTGAAGCCATAAAAATAAGGTGGTCTTTGGATCCTTGTGGGTCGCCAATTGTCCGACAGAGCCTCGTCCGAGGGAGTAGTGGGTGGGACAACCCCCTGTTCCTGATTATCTGTGTCAGTAACTGGTGAGGTAGGTTCAGGTGTGTGACGTTTCATGACAACACGAATCCTTTTAATGTTATTGTTGGCGGGTGGTTGTGTAGTTGGTGAGATTGATAGTTGTGGTGGTGATAAAGGTAGAGTTGAGTTATGTTGTTCAGGTAATGAAGGGGAGTAGTAGTCGGGAATTTTTGGCAGGGAGGTTTCAGTTGTGAAGTAATTTGTGTGTTTGATTATGTTGACATTTCTCAAGATAATGATATTTTTTTGAGATGAGTCATACAGTCCATAAGAGCGAGAGTTATTTTCATAACCTACTATTGCCAGTTTTTCACCCTGGGGATCAAGTTTTGATGATTGATTTTCTTTGTAAATATGTCAAATGGCAAGAGAGCCAAAACGTTTGAGAAAATGATAATTGGGTTGATGAGATCCTGTATTTCCAGGTATGAAGCTTTGCCGGCAGTCATATGGGTTGATGAATTTCTTTATTTTTGTGTGAGGAGTAAGATTAATGGTATAGGAGGAATAGTGGGCACATTCTCCCCATAGTTCAGGGGGAGCAGACAAGTCAACTAGTAAGGTCATCATTTTTTCAGTAAGAGTCCTGTTGAATTGTTCTGCTACTGAATTATGTTGAGGAGTTCGAGCAGGTGCTTGTTCAGCAGTAATACCATTGTCTGCAAGGAATTTTTTTAATTCGTTGGATGAGTATTCTCCTCCCTTGTCACATTTTAGAAATTTTATTTTTTGTTCCAGAAGTTTTTCAGCTTGATTTTTTTAATTTTTAAAGTACAGAAATACTTCTGATTTGTTCTTCATTAGGTATATAGTTGCATATCTGGAACAGTTGTCTATGAAGGTTAAGATATATCAATAATTTCCTATGGTTGGCGGATTTATAGGACCAATGACATCAGAGTGAATTCAGAATAGGGGAATATCAGAAATATGAAAATTTGAAGAGAATTGATTTTTTGTGATTTTTCCTAATGAGAATGATATACATTCAAAGTATTTAATATGTACATTTATATTTAGATTTTTGAGTAATAGTAAGAGTGACTTCTTATTTGGATGTCCTAAACGATGATGCCATGATTGTAGGTCAGAGTTAGCCAATGAAATTTCAGATAACCCATAAGTGGAAGGAACATACCAGAGTAGTTCCTGAGAGTTTTCTCTGTCGACCGTAGCAATCACTTTGTTTTCAGTGTCATAGATTATGGCCTTTTTTGGATATAAGTGTATTTGAAATCCTACTTTATTCAATTGTGTGACAGATATGAGATTGCTCGATAGGTTCTTGACAAATAGAACATTTTTGAGGGTAATTTCATGGGTAAGCTTCAAGTCTCCTCGATGACTAGCCTCAAGAATTTGAGAGCCAGCGGTACGTATTCATCAAGGTGTGGGTAAGGCTTGAACGTTGGTGAGAAGATCAATTTTCTTGACCATGTGTGCACTGGCACTGGAGTCCAGTACAAAAGAGATCTTTTTCAGATCTTGAGCCACATAGGCTGAGTCCTTGTACGTGAATGCAGTTGAAGAAACTTTGACTTCTGGTTTTGAAGTTTTTGAATTACTTGTTTCGAGCTTTTTTAGTTTTTCCACAAGTTGTGTTATGCATCGGTTGTCACGGTGGCCAGTATGACCAAGACTGCATTTCTGAATCTTTGAGGAGGAGGAGTTAGAGGGTTTTCGTTAGTTTTTCTCTTTTTTATTATTTTTCTTTTTTTCTTCTTTTTTGTAGGACACAAGACTTGTTGAGTTGGCCATTTCACGTCTGACAGCTTCGGGGTGGATTGTGTCATATACTGCTTTGAGGGTAATGTTCTTTAGGTTGCTGAAAAGTCCCTGAGTGATCCCAATAATTGATTTGTGTTCAAGACCATTAAGAAGATAGATTTTTAAGAGTCAGTCAGAAATCGTGAAATCTGGATCAGATGCAGTATTTTGCTCAAAAAGTGTTTCTATTTCTTTGAACTTATTCAGGTATTCTCGGAGAGACGAGGATCCATCCCAAATGAGAAAGGAGGCTTGTTTCAGCAGGCTTTCAAAGACAGCATCATTTCCTTGTCCATATTGGATGAGAAGGGTTTGAATGGCGGTATAGGAGTCTTCGGCATTTGAGACCCATAGTGCATCTTGATTTTTTACAGTTCCCATGAGATGGACTTTCACTTTGGACTCGCCCTTCTCCCATTCATCCTCAGTCAAGTTAGTAGGTTTTCCTAATGCGTCAGTAAGAAATATATTGTAAAGATAGGATGAGAACAAGGTATAGTAGTACATAGTGTTTATATATTCAATCAATACAGTATATTACATAGATCATTACACAGATATCTTGTTACATCACTATCTAAAAGGGGAACAAGGTGATCAGCTTAGATTATAGTATTTGATATAATGATCTTTTGTTTAGGTGATGTAGGAAAGTATAGTTATTCCAACATATTCACCACGCAATATTTGGGGGGGACTTGCTAGCAAGTCCTCAACTTGAAGTCAGATGGAACTCAGACTGAAGTATTACTGAACTTTCACTTGAAGTATCACACAAATAATAATGGATCTATATTGAAAACATAGTGAAAGTGTGAGGATAACTGAATGGAAGCCAGAAAAAATCATTCTGTGAGTCTACTTAATGCAAAGTATTTTTTGAAGAAACTTATTTAAATAATACTTTATTAATTTAAGTTGAGAATGAAAATCAATTGACAATATCACAATTCTTAAATACAATAATTTTATTAAAAACTTTCAGATTTCATATAAAAAAAATCAGTGACTTTTTCTATTACCTACAACTGTTTTTACAGAATTAAAAAACCATGTTTCAGATAATATTTTATGGAAGTGAACTCTGTTCTTTGCCCAAAGAGAAGATTCATCCTCTAATCTTCACACTCTGCTTCCACCAATCCCCATGCCTTTCAAGTCTATCAACACATGTTTGTCTTCCCTCCCCACCCCTTTTGCTACCCTCCCTGCCCCATTGTATGCCATCCCCTTTTGATCCCCATTTCACCCGTCCCAACCTCTCCACAACCCTTTTCTTCATTCAAAATGCCTTAGAAACCCTTAATCTTCCCTTCCAACTCTTTCCCAACCTTTTTGTTTCCCCATATACCCTTCTTCACCCCTCTCCAGCCTCTTAAACCCTTGTAACCCCCTTCCTCCCCTTTACCTCGCCTCCACAATCCTTGAACCCCAATTTCCTCCCTTTCAACTCAGTCCCTATTTCTGTATATAAAAATAAAGTGTTAGGGAGGAATTGGGAGGCAAGCAAACTGGAAGGAGAGGGGTGGAGAGGGAGAGGCAAATGTGGATAGGGGTTGATAATGATGACAAAGGGAGTGAAAAGGGTGGGGAGAAAGATGAGTTGAGGATAAAGGAATATTTCAAAGGGAAAAGAGTGGGGTATTCTTGAGAGGGAGTAAAAAAAGAAAATAAAAGAAGATAGCAATCCAAAATAAATATTAAAAAAATATAAAATATATAAAATATGTTAGAAAGAGTGGGAACAAAAATTCCTTAAATCATAAAAATCCACAACTCCTATACTGTTATTTTCTTCATTTACTTAAATCAAATAAAAAACTACATTTTAATATTTTGAAAATTTTGAAGATGAAGGTAAATAAATTTTAATAAATATTAGTATGAATTTTTTTTTACTAGTAAAATATAGTATTTCAATTGAATTTCAAAATTATATATCTAAGTAAAGTCTTTGTAACATCATTTTTAAGATTTTTTCACCTTCTATAGATATTTTAATGATTTATAATATTCAATATTATCTAGTCTTAAAATAAGTATATAATTTTTTCAATTCTTGAAAATAATACAATAAATAATATAAATGCACAAAATAACCTTTCATGAACAAATTGACATATTTCTAATTGTAGTTTCTCCATGTTCTTCTGGCCAAAGAAGCTTATATAAATATGTCAGATGGTATCTTGCTAGATCTATACATTGGTCTACTTTTTTTAAAAGTTGCAAAGAAACTTCTTAAATAGTTTAAAATATGTATTTTTCAGAATAATTTGGGTGTGGTCAGCACTGTATTAAAATTTCTATAAAAAAATCTCATTATTCATATCTCAAGATTTGTTAAAAGTATTGTTACCTATGCTTCATTAAATGTTCAAGTTGTATTCATATTGAGTTCACCAGAATGTCAATATTTTTTCTTGGTAGTTTCATCACTAATTCAATAAGGGCTCAAAAAGATATGAATAAGGGTTTAAGGTTGCAGACTTGCTAGAAAGTCCACCCCCCATATTGTGTGGTGATAGAGGCTTAAATACCTACACAGTAGATGATATTTACCTTTTACAAAGGATAAACTCCATACATGCAACCTTACAGGGTGCAAAGTTTATTAGTTTCCTAGATGGTAAAAAGGGTTATCATCAGATCCCTGTTGAAAAGAATTCCCAGAATTTCCTGCTTATTACACTCATATGGGAATATATAAGTATGTGAGAGTGCCATTTGGCCCTAAGAATTCTCCTCCAGTCTTTCAGAAAGTAATGGATAATACCTTTCATCAGAAAATTATTGAAGGTTGGTTGATGGTATATATTGATGACATTATAATTTTTTCCATGACTTTTGATGAACACATCACCCACTTAAATAGAGTCTTCCAAAAAATAGATGACATTAACATGACACTATCTTTGAAAAATTGTAAATTTGGTTTTCAATCCTTAAAAGTCTTGAGTCATGTTGTGTCAGGCTTACAGATCTGTGTAGACCCAAATAAAGCTTCTAAAATCTAGAATGTGAAAGCACCAAATTCTGTGAAAGAGAAACATAGTTTTTTAGGAATTTTTGGATATTATAGACAATATATCAAAAATTATATGTCATAGCCTTACCTCTTACAAAATTTACCAGAAAAGATGTAGCTTTTATCTCAAATGAGGAAACACAAAAAGCCTTTAACACATTAAAGAAATGTTTAATGTCAGCTAAAATCCTTGCCCTTCCAGATTTTAATAAGCCTTTTATCCTCTAAAAATATGCAAGTTTTGTTGGACTAGGAACTGCCCCCCACCAGAAACAAATTATAAATGAAATATTTTGAGAAGTAGTAATTTGTTATATTTCAAGAACCTTATAAAAAGGTAATTTGAAATATGGTGCCACCAAATTGGAGTTTTTAGAAGTTGTATTGGCCCTAGAAAACTTCATTACTACCTGGATGACCAGAGTTTTGAATTGTTTACTAAATGTAGTGCAGTGAAGTCCCTTTTCAATCTTAAAAACATCAAAAAGACATATTTTTAGGTGACAACTAGCTGTTCAGGAGTATAGGAGTAGAATGACAATTATTCAAAGAGCTGGTAATGTTCATTCAAATGTGGATATGTGGTCAAGATTTCCTTTACCAAATAATGATTCAAATCCTGCCTATGTGCTAGAAGATGATACAGTTCATATACATGGTATATATATTGTTGATATGGAAGAATAATTATTGCAATTAATTCTGGATTCATATGAGAATTATTCTAATTGTAAAAAATTAGTTACAATCTTAAATGATTCTAAGAATTCTTCAATCCAAGCATTGATAAAAACTCTCCCTCAAAAGTATCAAAATGCTTTGAAAAAAAGGGAAAATTCTCCATTGAGGATAGTTATATTTATTACAGGAGAAAACTTACTAATGTCCTTGTAATTCCTCCTTCAATGAAAGAAAATATCTTAAATTTTTGTCATGATGACTTATTAGCTGGTCATTTTGATCTAGAAAAAACCATTTTCAGGATTAAAAATACTAAATGGTGGGCTAATATGTCTGAGGAGACAAAATTATATGTTGAATACTGTAATTCTTACCAAATATTTAAAACATTAACAGGTAAAAGAAAAGAATTAATGCAACATATTGAAGCACTTGATGCTCCATAGACAATTATTAATATGGATTTTGTCACTGGTCTTCCTGTAGAAGGGAAAGACAGTTATAATTCTTGTTGGGTAATAGTGAATAGATTCACCAAAATGTTGAAATTTATTCCCACCCACAAAGATTTATCCACAAAAGAATTAGATTTCTTATGGTGGCCATACATGTTTAATATTTTTGGATTTCCAAAAGCCATTATCTCTGATAGAGACCCAAAATTTACATCTGAATTTTGGATGTCTTTGATGGATATTTGTGGCTGTAAGTCAAAATTATCTACAGCTCACCATCCTCAGAATGATGGTCTAGCTGAAAGAATGATTTAAACTCTGGAAGATATGATTAGAAGGTATTGTGCCTTTAGATTAGAATATAAATACAATGAAATATTTACTCATGACTGGGTTACTCTGTTTCCAGGTCTTGAATTTTCTGATAATAGAACTGTTCACTCTGTCACTGAGAAAAAGCCTTTTGAGCTCTGGCTAGCTTATGTCCCAAATACTCCTGTTCAAATTCTCAATAATAACTTACCAAAGTTAGAATTACATCCTGGTGTAAAATCCTTTATGAAAATTCAACAACTGTGTAGAAAACATGCTCAAAGTTTTATTGATAAGGCATTTGAATATGAGAAAAAAAGATGGGATAAATCCTATAAAGAATACACATTTACAAAAGGTGATGAAGTAATGATATCTACAGTCCACTTTAATTTACAGGGAAATAATAAATTAAAGGATACATTTGTAGGTCCATTTGTTGTTTAAAGAATGGTTGGTGATAATGTAGTAGAGAGAGAACTGTATTCTCCATATGAAGGAAAACATCCTGTTTTCCCCATTTCCCTGATAAAGCCTTATACTTCTAACAGTGACTTATTTACTAAAAGGAAAGGGAGACCTAAGAAAAATCCTCTCATGAAGTCACAGAAACTTCAGAAATTGATAAGATTCTCAATGATAGAATTATCACTGCTGAAAAGGGTACTGAATATTTTTTGAGATATAAGAATAAAACATCTGAGCATTATGCATGGATACCTGAAAAAGAAATTTCTAACCTTTCTACTCTATTGAAAAATTAAAAAAAGAAAAAATCTTAGAATTTTTTTATTGCTTTTTTTTAGAGTGAGGTAGTGTCAGCCAGGCTGTACCAGGAGTCCAATAAATGTTATAGCATTTTATTGGACTTCAAAATGGGCAAATTTTTATTTTTTTATGTGTTTAAATTAATATTATATTGAGCAATAAAATTATATAACTAAATTATAATAATCTGAGTTATATAAATTTCATTATTATATAAATTGTAAATACAATTAAATAAATAAATAATACAGTATATTCTATAAAATATGAGCACTTTTAATGTATCTAATAATTATAAATTATTAATTAATTAATAAAAAATTATATTATAATTACATATTATAATTTTAAATATAAACTACTTAATTAATTAATTATAAATAATTATATTTTACATACCCTATAAACCATCATTATTGGGCGCTATTTTGACCCTTAATTTTGTCAGAAAACTCTTAAATAAGTTAAAACACTTTTTTAAATAAAACAATATTAAATTTCTACTTTAAATTAGTTATTTCATTAAAATAGATAATTGTTTTAATTTAAAATATTTATTACAATATTAAAATAGTTGAAACAGCTTTTATTTATTTTTTATACTAACTAAATTACTTATATTTCTAAGGTAGAATAACTCTTAATGTTTCATGTAATTTTTTTACCATTTTCATCATATCATATTACTTGTTTTATCTCAAAATGGTAATAATCTTATGTTTCAATATTTCTCATTGTTTCAATTTAGATTAATAAACTTTTTGGGATTATGTTGGTGGAAAATTTGGGCCCTTAATAGGATGTGTTATGTGTTCTATTTCCTTCCTTATCTTATTGTTATAGCTACTTTATTAATGTTTTACATTATTTTTTATCATGTATCTGTTTTTTGTGGTGCTTCAGAGGATCCCTTGCCTATATAAAGGCAGTGGTTAGTCCCCTTAATGCTCATCACTTATATTACTTAACTACTAATTATACTATTATTTTTTATCTAAGAAATAAATATTGTGTTGTTTTTTTTGTTTACCTATATTACTCTACTGTTTTATTAACCTGTTAAGAAATATAATAGCAGAATCAATAATTAAGGATGAAATAAGAGAGTCTTTTTTAGTGTTAATGATTGTGTTGTTATAATCAGAAAAAGATACACTTAGTAAAGTCTTTAAAATCACTATATAAATCTTGTGAATAAGTCCTAGTTACTATATGTTGTTTTCCCTTTATTTCTTTCCTTGTTCCACTTTTTGTTTTTCTTCTTCTTCATCTTCTCCTTCTTCTTCTTCCTCTTTGTCCTTTTCTTACCTCTTCTAGACAACCAGCTGACAAAGACTCAACTGAAATAATAAAATAATATATTAATTATCAGGACCAAAGTCAACCGAAATAATTAATTAATATAATTTTTCAATTAAATATTTAAAATTATCTTACTTCTAGGACTAAGAAAAATTCTGTTTTATCTTGGTCTACTAGGAAAAAAATATTTATATACCTGACGCCTCCCCCTGTAATTTGAGCAATTTAATGCCTAGCACAGAGTGCAGAGTAAAAAAAAGATATATGTATAATCTGAAATATGCAGAGTGAGACCTACAGATAATAACTGCTATAGTCACTATAAATATATAGGAAAATTAACTCTATATAAACCTTAAATTTGGGGCAAGGTTTGAATGCTGGTTGCGGCACAAAATTATAGTCAAGTGCCTTTGACATTCGTCATTTGCCATTTGTCCAAAAATTGTTATAGGTACTGGAGTCAATGGTCCCATGGTCTCCAGCATCCAGATATCAATGGGTCAACAACTATTTGATAAGGCTCCCAATTTTCAAGGGGCCTTAAGGTCTAGAAGATTTTCCAGCAGTCCAATGGTGTTGAAGATAGGGGAACTCAAGATTTCAAAATAATTGTACATATTTTAATTCTCATATATTTAATTACTCAATTAAAAGGTAAATGGATTATTATTAATATTACTTAGAGGCTCTAGAAATACATTGAATGTAAATACTATGAGTACTGGTAGTAATAATAAAAATGTATTGTATATAAGAATTTGTTAAAGTAAGAATAGGATGATGAAAAACAGAGAAATAGAGAGGCCTTATATAGGCAAAAAAGAGAGAAATCACAGAACCACAAGTCTACATACAAGAGGGATTCAGAGAGAAAAATCCTACACAAAAGTCATTGAAAATATTAATCGTTAGTGTATAAAGAGTGTTCTCATATACAGTATTTAACTTTATATATCAAATGTAATTAGAATTATTTGATTTATCTTAGTTTCTGTATATGTAAAAAGTAAAATAAAAATATTTGATTTTAATATTTAGTATTTTTAAATTTCTAGTCTACTTTTCAGCTGTCATGAGGACACTGTCAAGGAATAAAAATTGATGGAACAATTTAATTATATCATTACTTAATTTTACTTATTAATTGGTTACAATATTATAAGTAATTGATAAAGTGAGTTATAACTTATAAAATGAGAGGTAAAGGTGTAGTTCTACTCCAGTAAATAATTAATTATTTACTGAGTAGATCTAGTAGCCTGGCTGACATACATTTTAATTTATTTTAATTACTTATAATTAAAATATAAATATGTAATTATATATTTAACAATTTATAATTTTTAAGTACATAAAAAAAGCGCTCATATGTGATAGAATATAATGTAGTATATGCTTCTTGAATTGTATATACAGTTTATATAGTAATAAAATTTATATAGCACTTAATTTAATTATATTATTATTAAATTGTTATATAATTTTACTTTTCAATATAATATTAATTTGTATATATAATTTGCATACATTTTTGTTCTCATTTATGTCCAAGTAATTTAACATAAGATTTACTGGACTTTTGGCATAGCCTGGCTGACATAACATTATGATAACGCCTTAGCGTATGAAGATGAAACTACTTGTATATAAGTGAAAAGGAAATCAGATATTCAGACAAACAGGAAGAAACACAAGAGTAGAGACATTCGGAAGAGAAATTGATTGAATTACTCTAAGAAGATGCGCTGCTTGAATCACTCTTAGACGTATGGTCCTGAACGGCAAAACTCTCATGTCTTTGTTCGTATATGCGACTGTTGATTTTTTTTCTATAAGCATCTAATAAAACTTTATTGATCTCAAAATCTCTGGCTCTGTTGATTCTTTTTCGGTATTTATAATCTGATAAACTTTCAGTCTTCTTCAAAGGGAGACGACTGGTGATTTTTTCTCCAAGATTTGGTAACTTTCCAACGATATCGAAAATGGCGCGACTGTTGGATTTTTGTGATAAGTCAACTTCTGATAAGAGTTACTTAGAGCTAAAAATTTTAAAACTTACTGCTCCCGTGGAGTTTGTTGGCCTACACGAACGATTAAATTAGGATAATCTTCTTTTGCAATGTCTAAGTATATTCCTTGACTTAATGTATATGGATAAGTTCTCATCTCCGATTTCCGAACATTTGAAAGATAGATCTCCAAAATTGTTTCCTTTTTGGAGTCCGAGGGAGGATTCATGGTAATTTCAACTTGATCTTTTTCATATGCCACAACTTGCTTACTATTTACCGTAACTCCTCCAATATTAATCGAATCGCCCACGTTGATTTGATGAAAATCGCTCCATTCGATAGCTCCGGAAAAAGACAAAAATGATATTAACAACAATGGGTACCATAAAATTAATCTCCCAAAAGAACAAAACTGAAAATGGTAAATTCTCATTTTTTTTAAAAATGGCAAGATGGTATGTCAATGCGTCCAGAGATATAAGGTAGATGTGATTTGGATAAACGCTAGACAAGGATGTTTATCAGTAGCGCCATCGGACAGTAACTCATCTATTATAGTTGCTTTAATTCGGAGGTGTTTGATAGAGCCTGAGTTCTCAAGAAGTGTTTAGACCAAGCTCCACAAAGTAGCTTTTTTAGTGCGCTAGCTGAAGCAACTTTTTATTTTTGAATTCACCAAAGTAGACTGTTATATGTACACTAAAGAGTGCAGTACAACTTGTTTCACTAACATTTTTTGTGTTGAGTGTTGAGATTAATTATGGCTAGATCTGAAAATATTGAGACTAAATCATTAACTTTTAAATTTTTAGGACAGTTTCAATTCATCATTTTTGGTTTGAGTTGTTTTCTCTTCAAATTCCGTTGGAAAAATGAATGAAATGAGGAGGAAAATTAATCAAGAGCCACAGAATAAGCTTAAGCTGCTTAATAAATTCTGCACCTCAACTTTTGGCCTATCAAAAAAAATCAAAGTCTTGTGATTTTGTGTGAATATTTTTGGACTTGGTTGTTGTTGGGAATTCAATATGATTAACCAAATATAACGCGTCACAATAGTTTTAATGTACTTCTCTTACTGCTGGTCATCTTACAACTGGGCTTCTGGCCTTATTACTGCGTCTGCGTTATTAGAGAATTATGGTAATAGCTATAAGTAATATTAATTATGTAAATAGATAACATGATTGTACAGTGCCCAGCCAATTGTTCTGAATTATTTTATGCATTTTTTATTTGCCCCATTTAAATCTCTTCATCATTCAACCATCTTCCTTCTTATTACACTATAGGTTTGTTATCTGGTTCCTTCCCTCTTGGTTTTTAATCTGGTAAGCTTTTTGGGTATTTTCATCTTTTTCATTCTTTCTTTATTGACTGTCCAAAAAACTCATTTTTATGGGAGTTTGTTTGGAATATGTCTCCAGCATTTCCCAAAGGCCTCAACTCACCCCTGAAGAAAGGTGCAAGATCATTGGCCTAGCAGCTAGGCTCAATAACATAATGCATGTTGCTTGACATTTTGGGCTTCTTTACTCTACTGTGTAAAAGTATTGCAACACTGGGACAGTCAAAAATTTACTAAAATGGGGCCGCCCACGCAAAACCAATGCCTGTGACCTCTGCAAACTGCACCATTACATTTCAGGAAATCGTAAAGATTCTCTTAATGAGATTGTGAGTAACCTCACAACACCAATATCTATCCATATGGTCCATCAAAGAGCCAGTGATTTGGTGATTTTCAAGCAAGTATCCAGAAAAAAACTATTTCTCAACAAGAAACAGCAAGTGAAGCAACTTACATTTTCAAGAAAATATCAGCACTGGAGTGATGATGACTGGAAGAGGATAATCTGGTCAGATGAGTCCTCCTTTGAGCTAGGGAAGGCATCATGTCAGGTTAAGGTTTGGAAAAAGAAGAATGAAAAATTCAAGCAAACTTGCCTTCAACCCACTTTCTGAAGATGTCGCTCTTCCATAATGATTTGGGGGGGGCTATATTAATGGAACAAAGATCCCTTTGGTGTTTCTGCCTCCAAAACAATGCTCAGCAAAAGATTTTATTCACAATGTTTACAAATCCAACTTGACCCCCTGGCTCAACAATAGGGGGTGTCAGTTCTGGAAAATCCGCACTTAAACTTGACCAACTCTGCACTTATTTAAGTGCGGATTTCCAAAACACATTAGCCCCAAAACTGGTGGATTTCAAAATGAAATAAGTCACTTATTTCACTCAAATCTGCACTTTCTCAACCAAAAGTGCTGACTTTACCATAACATCCCATTTCACTGATTTGTCAGCATCATCCCATTCACAAACAGCACTCCACAGCATAACACTTTATAACTCAAAACATTGAACATCATTTACATTTTTATACCCTATAAGAGTCATGCTGTCAGCCTAGGTATCCCCAGGACTGAGTATTTCTTATGGTTGAAATAAGACAACCTTCATTGCATTAAGCTTGTAAGTTAAAATTAAGGTTATAATACATATATATATGGTTATTATGCTTATATATATAATAGGGGGTATCAAAGTTGAGGGATCCACAATTAGGGATCAGGAATTTTTTTTCCTGGGATCAGACATTATTAGTTGCTGAATATTATTATCCACTAGCCCTGGGGCTAGTGGATAAGGAATACATGATAATGTATTGTCCTGCCTCTTATACCCCATTTGCCATTCCTAATTCCTGATCCCAAACTCATCATATTCATGATTGATTTGTACGCAAGTCACATAACATATAATTGCAGATGACATAAATGAAAGTAGGCCAAGATGTTTTTATGACAGAAAGTTGTCAAATATGTGGTTATGAAAAATTGAGTAGAAAAATTTCAGATAAGAGGTCAACTTTAACATGTAAAATGTCTAAAAGCCCAACTATTAGCAAAAATAATTGCAGAAGATAATTTGGGTATAAGGATTTTTATCCACAATTAATTTAATTGTGGATTGGTCAACTATGATACCCCCTAATTATTACACTATTATATGACTTATAGTAGTTTAAATAGCTTATCCATAGCCCCATAATACTTTTTAAGGTGTTAATAGAGTCATATTATACTTATTTTAGGGGGTATCAAAGTCAGAAATTTGTAATTATTTAAAAGGTATTTCACAACACAAAAAGTAAGCAACAAACTTGACATAAATTTTCAGTAAAAAGGTGTTTTTGTTGTACAATATGCCATATATTAAAAAATAATCATGGTTGATTTGGTGGAAAAAAGTGGTATTTTGAAATGGAATCTTTCTAACCTTGATACCCCCTATTAAGTGATATTAAGTAATTATAGACATACATAAGCTTATATGAATGCACAAACCTCATATTCAGTGAAATATGTAGTTATATTATGAATATATAGGTCTAAAAGCAGGCTTTAATCTCTTAATAGCCTATAAACTTTATTTTTCTGTTAGTTTTAGGTCATATAGACATATTCAGTGGACTCAAACGCCTACACAAGCATATACACCTTTTTTAGGCGCATATATCCAGTTTAAACAACTTAATCTGCTTCCTTTAATGGATTTTCACAGATTTATGGGTTGGGATATGATTACTGGGTTAATATGGATTCTTGAGGATGTTATTGGGGGCTTGAAAAGCTGATTTGCTTCCTTAATATGCTTTGGGTTTCATTTTATTCTCTTTGGATAAGTTATTTTACCTGTTTCTTTATGGTATCAACTTTTATCTGTTCTTTCTATTTATGGTATGGGTGTATGATATCATTAATTGTAATGGAGGATCCTTAATGGAGGTCTGGGTGTTGAAAATGATTGAAGTGGACTCCATGGGGAGGTGATGAGCTCTTGATCTTCTGTAATAGCCAGGGATAGAAGTGGAATCATCTGGATTGAAGGTCTGTGCACTCAAGTGGATTTTTGTAAAAATAAGGGAGGATTTTACAGGTTATTGGAAATCACTTACTACAACTCAAAAAAATATTATAAAACAATTATTATCATATAAAAATATATTTTAAAGCCTTTATAAATTGATATTATCTTTATATTAGCTACAACTATATTTTATTAGCCTATTTTCCACCACTAGCCCACACCAATCCAAATATTTTGAGTTAATATTGAGAATAACTATTTTATTAGTCTTCCTATGAGGTTTAATCACTAAATAATTTAACAATAATTAGTTGGACCATTAATACTTACTAATAAATCATACATAAATATTAGCATTCAGTTACAATTGAAGGTCTTTCCTTAATTATTACTTATTATTTATTAAAGCCTTAGGATTTGATTTTTACTCAAGTATAGCTCATATAAACCAAATATCTGGGACTGCAGCAAATAAGTAGGTCATAATAACTCAGTAATTGTGGAAAATAACCTTTATAAAAATTTTATTAATTTTTTAAAAAAAAATTAGATATTTACAGTAGCAACTGAACCTATTATAAACCCAATTTCACTTGGTATTTGGACACTAATATAAAACCCAAATAAATTGGTATTTGGTTAAATCTTGGTAAGATAATTATTCAACCTTATAAAGGTCTAGTTAAACTTTTTTTTTATACTTTAAAATATTTTTTTGAATTTTTATTAAATTTTATTTAAATAAATAAAAGTATAAATTCACGGTACACTCCAGTGCTTTTATTAGTATTTATATTACTAAAATTTTTTATCTACTAATTACCATGAATTTTTTCCCTTTTTTAGACAAATAAAAAATTTATTCAAAAAATTAGGAGTGCTTCACAGGACAATGTAAGAGATAGACCTGTTTTAATACTAGGTTTAAAGCTAAAAACAATGTACCAGGACATCACTATGGAAGGACAGACTTACTGTCAGCCAGGTTTCTAGACTTACCCAGTAAAATAATCAACTATTTCCTGGGATGAACCCATGCCTTTATATTTCTTATATATTATTATTAATTTTATTCTATTTACTTTAATTTTTCTTGTAATAAATCAACTAGTTACAAAAAAAGTAAATTTAGGAAATAATTAAAATTAATATTAATTGTCCTATATATTTTTATTTCTTAACACTGGGCTCAATTTCTGGTTAAAGAAAATAAAAATTAATATTAAATTAAAATTTAATATTAATATAAAATAAATATATACAAAAAAATCTAATTACTTTTTTAAAAATGACATTTACAGGAATTTTTTAATAAATCAAATTATTTTGACAGAGACAGAGAATACATCATTATAAATAGATTCTCTACAGAAAAATTTTAAAATTTGAAATATTTTTCTGGAAATTTCTTTTTTTTTCTCATACTCCTGTATATAGTATTTTAACTCTGTGCTTTGTCTCTCCCTTTCTTATAGAAGGCCTCTCCTTCTTGGTTGTTTTGGAGTATACTTTACTTACTTATTATTTTATTATACCATTACTTCAACCAATTATTTTTTAATTTCATTTAATGTTTTTAGTATTTACTACAACGTAACTCTAAATCATAAGTTATAATAATAATTATAATACATTTTTACCTCTTTAATTTGAGTAACTAAAATAAACGATAAATTTATACATACTTTGCCCTTGAGATCTCAAATCCACATACCAATGCCTTTATACATCCATCAAAATCTTCTAGACAAAAAGGAATCCCCGAAACTTGAAGCCCTTTCCTAATTTTCAACTGCGCATCAATATCTTGAAGCCAGCAACCTAGGGACCATTGAAAGCAAGGAACCAGTAGGGATGGGTGGAAAAAAAAATCAATGAATGTCATAAACCACGTGACTTATTTTTTTCTGTGACCTGGAATCAAACTGAGCTCCAAATTTAAGGTTCATATATTGGCAATCTTCATATATATTTGTGGTAATTATATTGGTTACTATCAGTGGGTCAATTTTCACATTTCATAGTATACATATATCTTTTTTACTCAGCACTCTGTAAGTGGCATTAACTTGCTCATATTACAGGGGGGAGGTGCCTAGTAAATAAAAAAAAACTTCTAGTCAACCAAGATAGAACTATATTTTTCTTAGTCCTAGAAGTAATATAAAAATTAAATTAATTATATTATATTTTTTTAAATTATTTCAGTTGACCTCTTGTCCTGACAATTAAATTATTATCTTATTGTTTCAGTTGAAAAATGTCCTGGAAGAATAAAAATATATAAAATTAATTGAATTAATTATACTAAAGTTATTTCAGTTGAAATTAAGTCCTGGTAATTAAATTATTTCAGCTGACATTAAGCTCTGGTAAATAAATTATTTCAGTTTATTTTAAATCCTGGTAATTAAATTTTTCAGTTGACTCTTAGTCCTGATAATTATCAACATATATATTATTAATTAAAAAATTATTGTATTATTTCAGTTGATTTATTTAAAATCCTGGTAATAAAAAATAATTATCTTAATTTAATTAATAAAAATTGTGATTATTATTTCAGTTGATTTTTTGTCCTGATAAACATTTTATTTCCATTTTTACAGTTAATTAACAAATCCTGATAATTGATTATATACTAGAAATATTTTTTTTCCTCTTCCTCTTATTTTTCTTTAAACAAATTAAAATAACTGATTAATATTTAAATATTTCTTTCTTTCTTTCAGTCCAGGTTATTTACAACAATGACTGATCAAAGTGCTTCTTCCGGCCTTGATGAGGAACTAATTTTGCTTGATTATGATGAAACTTCTTTAAGTTCTACTTTGACTACAAAACTTGCTCAAATTAATCATTTACTGGACCAATCAGGATGCAGAAATTCAAGAAATAGAAATAAAAGTGGAGACAACTTCTCTGTATCAAAAACCTTCAATAAACCCCCTAGAAGAGCTTCCAAAAGGATTCAAGATAAAAAATATGCCCTTGAATCTACAAGTCAGAAATCTCTCAACTCACATCAAGAAGTTGAGGTCAGAAAATCTCAAACTAAGGTCATAAGCAGAGCATCTAGAAGAAAAGTTTAGAAACATAGAGTCCTTTCTTCAAGAGAAGAGGAAACCACTTCCTGCCCAAAAAGCCCTTCCAAAATTGGCCCCTCAACAACAGGAAAAGGTGGAAGTTTCAAAATGGAAATGGGAATGGCTAAAAACACAGCAGGACTATCTACAGGCCCAAAAACACAAACAACAGCAAGCACCTCAGGCAGGTCCTTCCAGAACCCATCAGTTCAACCCAAGACCTACTCAACGCTACCGAGGAAGAAAGTTGAAAAAAAATCACATTCAGTTTTTTCAAAAGCCATGGTTAGCCCCTCTATTGAATCTCAAGTACCTTTTCTTGTTACTGATTCAGTTCCTTCAGGTATTTCTGGAAGAGGGGATGAGACTTTGAGACCAGTAGAGACTGACTGTAATAGATGAATTGCTCAATATTCTAATGTAACTAATCCTTTGGTATTGATTACTACTTCAATTATAAATTCTGACATGGCTACTATGGATGAAACATTGGATCTTGAATTTTATGAGAATCTGGAAAATTTTTGTGCTTCCCTATTGAGAAATACTCCAGATGTAGCTAAGATTAATGAAGAATATTTGAGGGATATTATTTCTAAACAAAATCATATAATGAACAAAATGAAATTGACTCAGAAATTTAATAGTTTTTTAACTGAAAAAGGATATCAAGCATTGAGGAGTGAATTACAAAGATTTTTTGATGATTTTTTTACCAAAAAGAGACTCATGAAAAGAAAGTTGCTTTTCAAAAAATATCAAGAATGATTTGTCTAAATTAAAAGATACTGTGTCTATATATTTCCAGGAGCTAGAGGTACATAAGATAAACTTAAAGAGATTAGGTGACCATTATTCATCTCTTCAAAATAAGAACTAGTTATCTTTTGCAACCATCAATGAGAGTTTATCTAGTATTCCAAGAGTAAAAACTAGGCTAACAACCATTGAAGAGAAGTTGAATTCATTGTTACTTGATCAAACCTTTTCTGACATTTCTTTGAAAGAACCTGTTGCACAGGATACCCTAATTTTACCTGTCCCTAGCTCATCTACAGTAAAATTCATGCCAGAAATGCCTGTAGATATCCCTGAGTTTCCATAAAAATTGATGATGTACCTGGTTCATCTACAGAAGGATTAAACAATTAGATTGCTGACCAATTGGAGAAGTTACAGCTCCTTCTCACTCAGAAACAAGCTAGTAATAAGAAGACAACTTCAAATCAAATGAATTGGCCAAAACTTGACCAATACCCAAAGTTTGATGGTGATTCTTCCTTTGATTGGCAGCAAAATATATTTGCAGGATTGATAATCAAAATTTTTATTACAAACTCTCAGATGAGGAAATTGTGTCAAAATAAATTTCTTTATTTACCAATGTAGCCCAAATGTGGTATGAATCTGTCCTCTTAGATAAAAATGACTACTCATGGGAAGATTGGAAGAAATTAATTAAAGCACAATTTTGTGGTTTCAAGTTTAGGTTAGCTGAACAAAGGCAATATAAAGAAGCCAAATATAGCTTTTCTTCTACTGAAAATCCTATTGAGATCCTAATGAAACTTGTGAAAATCTTGAGGGCAATGAACCCAGATATGGAATTTAAATAATGGAAGAACAGGATCCTCTATAAATTACCTACGTCTCTGAGAGACTTATTAGCTACTAGGACTGAGTTCTCAAGAGAACCTTCTTCTTTCATTAATACTTGTAATGAGATTCTTTTAAATAACAAGTTTGATTCTAGAAGATTCATTCCTAGAAGTTTATTTGAGAAAAACTCCAACTACCCACAGAAAACAAGCCTTTTGCCCCTGTTGCACCTAAAAAGTATGAAATAAACACTTGCTTCAAATTATGAAAGCCTTGGCAGAAAGGCCATGTTTGTGACAAGAAGATTAATCTTGTTGAACAGACAGAGTTTCGGGCTGAGGTCAAGTACAGAGACGTGAACTAGCTTGAATGGTCAGTTGTCTAGAAGATTTTAATGGTCCTATATGAATACTGTAGTACAAATCCAATAAGTATTAAAATTTAACTCAATATAAGGGTCTCAATAATTTTAATCTCACTAATTATATATGGCTTACAATCTTATAGTTGGTAGAAAAATAGTTTAATAAATTTAGATAATATTCAAAGACTTTATAAGTACTATTGATATGTATTGTAATTGTATTGGTTACATTTATAATTGCAATGATAAAGAGTGAAGAAAACAAGAACAAAAACCTCCTCCTTTTATTCACAATTACTTCTTCAATGAACCCTATGATTTACCAGCTCAATACACAGTTAATGACGCCTCATTCTAGCTAATAGAAATGTTCAGAACCAAAAGTAGTGACTAGTAACATAATTAAAATGATATCACCCGCCAAAATCCTGTAGTAATAGGGATAATCCATCAAAAATAAAGAATAAGCAAAAAAGAGAGTATATGCATATTATACATTAATATAAAAGGCCAAAAAGGGAAAATTAAGACTAATTAATACTTAATAATAAAAGGGATTAAATGTAGAAAATTTGGGGCTAATAATTACATTATACTATGTGAAATCCCCATTCAAAAATAACCAAAATTGACTGAAAAACCACCAAAAAACCCAAAAAAGGGCATGAGATGTGGGGTAACTACATGAAGTCTATGGCAGGCCCATGCATGGGTAAATCCTTGACTAATTTAGGCAAATTTAAGTGTGGTAGAGAATTAAAGCTCCAAGAATGAGGTTATTAATGAAATTAGTGCATATAAAGAGGGTCAATGCATTTATAATTAAGCTAGGACACTAAATAAGCGCCTGTAGCCTTTATTAGTATTTTTTCCCATAGTAGGCGTAGAATGTTGGGTAATTATAGTGTGAAAAAGCTAAATTTGCTAAAAATGAAGCTATTCACACAGGAAAAATGGAGGAAGTATGTGGCCAGTACACAGAAGCCATTTCTGGCATAAAACACACCAAATTTGAAAAGTGTTATTTTTATACATTTGAGTAGCCAAATCAATCACCACACAATATGGGGGGCGGACTTGCTAGCAAGTCCGCAACCTTGGACCCAAACTCACCATAGATTGAACACACATTGAGCTATTGATAAAGGAACCATTCAATCAGGGATGAACACCACTCAGCAGAACAGTTTTAGGTGGGTGTTCAAGTAGAGTTCAGTATGGGTCCAGTATGAGTTCAGTCTGAATTCCATCTGAGTTCCATCTGAGTTCAGGTTGAGGACTTGCTAGCAAGTCCACCCCCTATATTCCGTAGTGAATAGTCCTAATTAAGACAAATTGATCTTTCAAAGTGTCAGCCAGGCTGTCCTAGGAGCCCAGTAAATAAACATACAATTTATTAGAGTTAAATAAAGACATAATAATCACAGAGTATGCATTTAAAATTAATATTATCTTCAGTAGAAAATGCTGAAATAATTCAAGACATTACTAACATATCTATATCCATATCCCCTTTCATGGCACCTTTTATCATTAATGGTCAAAATGTTGATGTAGTTCTTGATTCTGGTGCTGGAGGAAGTGTAGTGTCTGAAAAAGCTTTGGCTTCAGTGGATAGGGAATATTTGAGTAAATTATTACATATAACTTCTGAAAAATGGAGAGGGTATGGTTCTACCTTATTTCCTATTGGCAAATACAAAACCTCTGTATTCTTCAAATATAATGGTGGTTTTTTCAGAGCTATTTGTGTGTTTGTTTTCATGAAAAATGATAATTAAAGCAATTGGTTTATTATGGATAATGATATTTTAACCATGTTTGGTGTGAAATTGGACCCAGCAAATAATTGTTTCACCTTGGGATTGAATGGCAAAAGGAAATTCAAAATTTCCTCCTCTAGAAAACCTTCTGGGCATCTGTTAAGGTCTTGTAACTCACTAATCCAGTGTAATGGCAGAACAACA
This sequence comes from Hemileia vastatrix, assembly GCA_030280995.1. Classification (NCBI taxonomy): domain Eukaryota; kingdom Fungi; phylum Basidiomycota; class Pucciniomycetes; order Pucciniales; family Zaghouaniaceae; genus Hemileia; species Hemileia vastatrix. Next base: position 685,874 of record JASXTE010000017.1, on the reverse strand, counting down.
ATTGAAATGGATGATTTATTAAATGAAATAAATACTGCTTCTTTTGGTGATCAGTTAACTAGTGAACAAAAGGATTCTATTATTGCCTCAATTACCTCTTTCCCGATGGCTTTTACTCATGGTTCTCATGTCTTAGGAATTGTTCAGGAAGAAATGAAAATTACTTTATACTGTAACTTGAGTGATATCCCTCCTAGTCTTAAGAAAAAACCATATCCTGCTTCTCCAACAAAAAGAAAGGATATTGAAGATAATATTGCCACATTATTAAAAATGAATATCATTGAGAAAGTGGATGTCACCCCCAAATATTGTGTCATCTCCCCAGTCTTGATTTCTTATGAAAAAGATAAGGCTAGATTATGTGGTGATTACAGAGCATTAAATACTTATACTGTTGATGATATTTATCCTTTGCCCAGAATTAATTCAATACATGCTACCTTGCAAGGTGCAAATTTTATTAGTTGTCTGGATGGTAATAAAGGATATCATCAAGTTCCAGTTGAGAAAAATTCTCAAAAAATTTTGCTTATTGCTACTCATATGGGAATATTTAAGTATGTTAGGATTCCATTTGGCCCTAAAAATGCTCCTTCATTTTTTCAAAAAGTCATGGATAACACTTTCCATCAAGAAATAATTGAAAGATGGCTCATGGTTTATATTGATGACATTATAATTTTTTCTAAAACTTTTGATGAACATATGATTCCCTTAAATAGAGTTTTCCAAAAAATGGATGAAATCAATATGACCTTGTCCTTAAAAAAGTGTAAATTTGGTTTTCAATCCTTGAAAGTCCTTGGCTATGTTGTGTCAGGCTTACAAATTTGTGTAGACCAAAACAAAGTTGCTGCCATTCAAAATGTGAAAGCACCAACTTCTGTAAGAGAAATCCAAAGTTTTTTGGGTATGTGTGGCTATTATAGACAATATATTAAAAATTATAAGGTCATAGCCTTGCCTCTTACAAAACTGACCAGAAAAGATGTTGCCTTTCTCTGGAATAATGACTGTCAAAAAGCTTTTGATACATTAAAAAGTTGCTTAATGAAAGCCCCTATATTGGCTCTTCCAGATTTCAACAAACCTTTTGTCCTATACACAGATGCTAGCTTTGTTGGTCTGGGTGCTGCCCTTCACCAGAAACAAATTGTAGATGATAAATCCTCAGAGGTTGTAATTTGTTATATTTCAAGAACCTTGATAAAAAGTGAATTGAAATATGGTGCAACTCAATTAGAGTGCTTAGCAGTTGTTTGGGCTCTTGAGAAACTTCATTACTATCTAGATGACCAAAAGTTTGAATTGGTAACTGACTGTAGTGCTTTGAAGTACCTCTTAAACCTGAAAACACCTAATAGACATATGTTCAGGTGGCAACTTGCTGTTCAAGAATACAGAGGACAAATGAAAATTATCCATAGGGCTGGAAATGTTCACTCCAATGTTGATATGCCGTCTGGATTGCCTCTGCCAAATAATGACTCAAATCCTGCTTATGTACCTGAAGATGATACTGTTCATATCCATGGTATATTTATAGTTGATATGGAAGAGGAGTTGTTACAATTAATACTGGATTCATATGATAAAGATTCTGATTTAAATAAATTGGTTACTATCTTAAATGATCCTAAGAATGCTTCTATTCAAGCATTGATAAAAACTCTTCCTGCAAAGTATCAAAATGCTTTGAGTAAAGGAAAGTTTTCAATTGAAGATGGATATATTTATTATAGAAGAAAGCTTACTTATGTAATTGTAATTTCTCCTTCTATGAAAGAAATTATCCTCAAACTGTGTCATGATGACATATTAGCTGGTCATTTTGATCTTGAGAAGACACTGATTAGACTCAAAAACACTGCTTGGTGGGCTAATATTTCTGAAGATGCAAAATTATATGTTGAATCTTGTGATTTATGCCAGAAATCCAAAAGAATGACTGGTAAGAGAGCAGGGTTATTACAGCAAATTGAAGCACCTGATGCTCCCTGGCAAATCATTAATATGGATTTTGTAACTGGTCTTCCTATTGCAGGTAAAGATAATTATAATTCTTGTTGGGTAATAGTGGATAGATTTACTAAAATGTGCAAATTTGTTCCCACCCATAAAGATGTCTCCACCAAAGACTAGGCTTTCTTATGGTGGTGTAATATGTTCAATATAGTTGGATTCCCTAGAGCCATTATTTCTGACAGAGATCCAAATTTTACATCTGAATTCTGGATGTCTCTAATGGATATATGTGGTTGTGAATTGAAATTATCTACTGCTCACCATCCCCAAACTGATGGTCTAGCTGAAAGAATGATTCAAACTCTAGGGGATATGATTAGAAGGTATTGTGCCTTTGGATTGGAATATAAAGACAATGACAGGTTTACTCATGACTGGGTCACCTTATTAACTGGTCTTGAATTTGCTTATAATAGAACTGTTCACTCTGTTACTCAAAAGAAACCTTTTGAGCTTTGGCTAGGTTATGTCCCTCATACTCCTGCTCAAATACTCAATAGTAAATTACCTAAATTGGAATTAAACCCTGGTGTCAAATCTTTTGTTCATATGCAACAACTGTGCAGAAAACATGCTCAATCTTGTATTGATAAAGCTTTTGAATATGAGAAGAAGAGATGGGATAAATCCCATAAAGAACACAATTTTAAAGAGGGTGATGAAGTGTTGATATCTACTTTCCACTTCAGTTTACAGGGTAATAACAAATTAAAAGATCCTTTTGTGGGTCCTTTTGTTGTGAAGAAAATGATTGGAGATAATGCAGTTGAAGTTGTGTTATACTCTCCATATGATAGAAAAATCCTGTTTTCCCCATTTCCCTGTTAAAACCTTATACTTCCAACAGTGACTTATTTCAAAAAAGAAGAGGTATACCTAAGAAAAACCCTCAGGAAGTCACAGAAACTGCAGAAATTGATAAAATTCCCAATGATAGAATTATCACTTCTGAAAGAGGTACTGAATATTTATTGAGATTTAAAAATAAGTCATCTGAATATGATGCATGGATACCTGGTAAAGAAATTTCAAACCTACCTACTCTATTAAAAAAGTATAAAAAGAAAAAATCATAGCATTTTTTTAATTGTTTTTTTTGGAGTGAGGGAGTGTCAGCCAGGCTGTCCCAGGAGCCCAGTAAATAAACATACAATTTATTAGAGTTAAATAAAGACATAATAATTACAGAGTATGCATTTAAAATTAATATTATATTACATAATAAATTTATATTAATATTTTATTTATATAAATAAAGGAAATATTATTTTTATTTTATTATAAAATAATTTAAAAGCATTTAATTCCATAACAAAGGGCACATTGTTTATTTAATAATTATAAATTAATTAATTAAGAACTTATAAAATAATTATATTCAAGTGTTTATCTTATATTTTAATTACTTTAATTAATTAAATTTAATTATTAAAATATACCTTTTTCATATACTATTATCCATAATTATTGCCGCTGTTTTTTGGACGCTTAATTGTGTCAATAAAAAATTAAATTATAATACTTATTTTAAAAAATAGTATTAAATTTCTCAACTTAATTTAGTAATGAATTAATTAATTTTTTCATTTAAATTAATTATTTAATTACATAGTTGGAACAATTAATTAATTTCTTTATACTAAATTGAAATTGATTACATATTTTGTTGCGTCAAAATATTTTTTCTTGTTTCACTTAAAAATCCTTAAATCAGACTGTACCATCTGTTTTGAATTATTTTTCTCATAGTTCCTATGTCCCAGGCTTGTTTAGTTATTCACTATTTTTACTTACTGATTTGGGAATTAATTGTGGGAAAATTTGATTCTTATTTGGGGTTTTAATTATTTGTTTCATATTTTTCTCTACATTGTTATGTTTCACTTATTCTTTTATATTCTTGTTTCATCTTATTAAGATTCTTGTATTTACAAATATAGTGGCGCTTCAGAGGACCCATTGCCTATAAAAGGGCCTTGGATAATCCCCTGTAGCCTCATCACTTACTATACACTCCAAACTTGAACATATTTTAATATAACCGGTTTATTATTATTTTTATTAGTATTACAATTCTAATTTAAATTTTATATAACTAACTACAGGTTGCATTAAGTCTAATAGTAATAATAGTGTTGGCCGCGCAGAGAAAATAATACTAACTTTAAACAAAATATATTATAATTTAATAAGCCTCACCATTGTGTTAACTCCCAAGGAAACTTGTTGCCTCTCTCTATCTCAGAATCATTATATTTTTTTATTATTTTTTCTTTATTTTTTATTATACTTCCGCCTCTTCTTCTTTACCTTTCTTCTTTTCCTCACCATCTTCTAGACGGCGGGCCGACACAAAGCACATTTTTAATATTATTAAATTCATACTGCATATAATCAACTTTTAAGTGATTTAAAGTGCATTTCTTGTTTTTTACATAAAACAATGAAAATAACAGCTTAAAGTGTACTTAAAAATTATGTAGCCTTATATTTAATGTTCTTAAGATTACCCTAACATATTCCAACTTAATATTAAGCACATAAGACTTATAAAAGGTTGATATATGTGTGTATATAAGGTGTTATAATGGCATATTTTGTATATAATCATAATTTTACTTATGTATACTATTTTTGTACTCTAATTTATTGCTCCCATGTATAGTCCATGAGTTTAACATAATTCATAAGTAATTTTTACTCAGTCCTGGGAGTATCCATGCTGACACAGAGGAATATGCTGATGACACAATTGCACTGGATGATACTTCAAGTGATTGTGCTAGCAATATTTCATATGAATCTCACCAGGAAATTTTGATTCTGGAAGAGGATATTTATTATTTAAATAATATGGATATTGAAAATAATGATTTATCTACAGTGGAAGATTCTGAGATAATAAGAAATCTTGAGGACAGCTCAATTATTTTTGCCCCTCTCAAGGCACCAGTCTTGATTAATGGAAATAACATTGAGGTTGTCTTAAATTATGGAGCTGGAGGAAGTGTAGTATCTGAAAAAGCACTTGCTTCAGTGGACCAGGATTATAAATCAAAGCTTATGCCTATCATTTCTGAGAATTGGAGAGGTTATGGCTTTTTTTTGCCACCCATTGGTAAATACAAAGCCATAATATTTTTCAAATATAACCATGGTTTTTAAGAGCTATATGTGATTTTTTTGTCATGAGAAATGATAACCTAAGCATCTGGTTCATTGTGGGAGATGATTTTTAACCAAAGATGGCATAAAATTGGATCCTTCAAACCAATGCTTCCAACTAGGGATGAAAGGCAAGAGAAAATTTAAGATTTCCTCCCCCAAAAAATTATTAACACCAGGATTGAACACATGTTATTCTGTAGTTCAATATTAAGGAAGATCTACAAAAGAAATACCTGCACTTGTGTCTGAAATTGACAGTGCTTCTTTTGAAAAACAACTATATGGTGAGGAAGAAGATTCCATCATTCAATTGATAAAATTTTTTCCTATGGCCTTTTCTCATGGGCAACATGAATTAGGATTGGTAACAGAAGAAATGAAGCTTTTATTATCTTTCCCATTAACTGAAATACCACCTAGTTAAAGAAGAAGTCTTTATCCTGCTTCTCCCACAAAGAGAAAAGATATTGAAGACAATATTTCTACCCTTTAAAAATGAATATTATTAAAAAGGTAGTTGAAACACCTAAACATTGTGTTATCTCACCTGTCCTAATTTCTTATGAGAAAGATAAAGCCACATTATGTGGTGATTATAGAGCATTGAACACTTATACTGTCTATGATATCTATCCTTTACTCAGAATTAGCTCTATACATGCTACCTTACAAGGTGCTAAATATATCAGCTGTTGTTATGGTAATAAAGGATATCACCAGGTACCTGTCAAGAATAATTCTCAGAACTTTCTGATGATTGTTACTCATATGAGTATTTATAAGTATGTTAGGATGATGTTTGGACCCAAAAAAGCCCCTTCAATTTTTAAAAATATATGGATAACACATTCCATCAGGAGAAAATTGAAGGATGGCCGATGGTTTACATTTATGATATCATCATATTCTCTAAAACATTTGAGGACCATCTTAACCACCTGGGTAAAGTGTTCCATAATATGGATGAGATAAACTTGACACTTGCCTTGAAGAAATGCAAATTTGGTTTTCATTCCTTAAAAGTTCTTGATAATGTTTTCTCAGCTTTACAGATATGTGTTGACCAAAACAAAGTGGAAGAAATACAACAGATTAAGGCTCCTGCCATAGTTAGAGAGCTCCAGAGTTTTTTGGGAATGTGTGGATACTATAGACAGTATATTAAAAATTATCAAGTCATAGCATTACCCCTTACTCAAACACAAGGGCAGGTATTTCTTTTGTAGATCTTCCTAATATTAAACTACAGAATACCATGTGTTCAATCCTGGTGTTAATAATTTTTTGGGGGAGGAAATCTTAAATTTTCTCTTGCCTTTCATCCCTATTGTGAAGCATTGGTTTGAAGAATCCAATTTTATGCTATATTTGGTTAAAATATCATTTCCCACAATGAACCAGCTGCTTAAGTTATCTTTTCTCATGACAACAAAATCACATATAGCTCTTACAAAACCATGGTTATATTTGAAAAATATTATGGCTTTGTGTTTACCAATGGGTGGCAAAATAAAGCCATAACCCCTCCAATTCTCAGAAATAATAGGCATAAGTTTTGATTTATAATCCTGGTCCACTGAAGCAAGTACTTTTTCAGATACTACACTTCCTCCAGCTCCATAAGCTAAGACAACCTCAATGTTATTTCCATTAATCAAGACTGGTGCCTTGAGAGGGGCAAAAATAATTGAGCTGTCCTCAAGATTTCTTATTATCTCAGCATCTTCTACTGTAGATAAATCATTATTCTTAATATCAATATTATTTAAATAATGAATATCCTCTTCCAGAATCAAAATTTCCTGGTGAGATTCATATGAAATATTGCTAGCACAATCACTTGAAGTATCATCCAGTGCAATTGTGTCATCAGAATGTTCCTCTGCATCAGCCTGGATATTCCCAGGACTGAGTAAAAAGTACTAATAAGTTATATTAAACACACGGACTATACATGGGAGCAATAAATTAGAGTACACAAATAGTATACATAAGTTAAATTATGATAATATACAAAATATGCCATTATAACACCTTATATACACGCATATATCCACCTTTTATAAGTCTTATGTACTTAATATTAAGTTGAAGTATGTTAGGTTAATTATAAGAACATTAAATATAAGGCTACATAATTTTTAAGTACACTTAAAGCTGTTATTTTCATTGTTTTATGTAAAAAACAAGAAATGCGCTTTAAATCACTTAAAAGTTGATTATATGCGCTATAAATTTAATAATATTAAAAATGCACTTTTACAGATCAATTTTTCTTAATTAAGAATATTGATTTGGCTACTCAAATGCATAAAAATAATTCTTTTCAAATTTGGTGTTTTTTATGCCAGAAATGGCTTCTGTGTACTGGCCTCATATTGCCTGCATTTTTCCCATGTAAATAGCTTCATTTTTAGCAAATTTATCTTATTCACATTATAATTAAGCCACATTCTACGCCCACTGTGGGGAAACACACTAAAACAGGTGACAGGCGCCTATTTAGTGTCCTAGCTTAATTATAAATGCATTGACCCCATTTATATGCACTAATTTCATTAATAACCTCATTCTTGGCGCTTTAATTAACTACCATGCTTAAATTTGCCTAAATTAGTCAAGGATTAACCTGTGAAAGCGCCTTCCAAGGACTGCATGTAGTTACCCCACATCTCACACCCTTTTTTGGGTTTTTTGGTGGTTTCTCAGTCAATTTTGGTTATTTTTGATTGGAGATTTCACATAGTATAATGTCATGATTATCCCCAAAATTTCTACAGTTAATCTCCTTTATTATTTAGTATTAATTAGTCTTAATTTTCCCTTTTTGGCCTTTTATATTAATGTATAATATGCGTATACTCTCTTTTTTTCTTATTCTTTATTTTTGATGAATTATCCCTATTACAACAGAATTTCGGCAGGTGATATCATTTTAATTATGTTACTAGTCACTCTTTTTTGTTCTGAGCATTTCTATTGGCTAGAATGAGGCGTCATTAACTGTGTATTGAGCTGGTAAATCATAGGGGTCACTGGGGAAGTGATTGTGTATAAAAGGAGGAGGTTTTTTGTCTTATTTTCTTCATTCTTTATCATTACAATTAGACATATACAAATACAATTACAATACATTTCAATAGTACTTATAAAATCTTTGAATAGTATCTGAATTTATTAAATCTATTTTTCTACCAACTATAAGATTTTAAGCCATATATAATTAGTGAGATTAAAATTACTGAGACCCTTATATTGTGTTATATTTTAATACTTATTGGATTTGTACTACAGTATTCATATAGGACCATCAAAATCTTCTAGACAACTGACCATTCAAGGGAGTTGACATGTCTGTACTTGACCTCAGCCTGACAATTGGGGGCCTTTACTCAAGAATTCTGTTGGTTATCTTCCAGTAAGAAAAAAATTCAAAAAAGAAGCTACAAGTAAATAAAATCCCTATAGAAATATTTGGATAATTTCAACAGGTTGGGGTTACTTATGTAGTGATTTTAGAAAAAGAAGCCCTGTTATATAATGAAATTGTGATATTAAATCAACAATTTTACCACTAATTTAACATATAATTGTTATTAGTGGGATTCTGTCAATAGACCAATTAATTTTGTGATCTTTGCAGATAAAAATTTTTTGCCACTAATTTAACATAAAGTTGTTATTAGCGGGAGTCTGTCAATAGATCAATTAAATTTATGATCTTTGCAGATAATAAACCAGTTAAAATGATTAATTTTTTTCCTTAAACAGGACTCTTAATCCCTTTTTATTGGTTTGTAAAATTCATTTAATATTTAGAAAGAATCTTACTGACAGATTTTCTTTTTTAAATATAAAAACAGGGATACATATTGTAGACCAGTTAGATCAAGTGACCACATAAAAGCATATTTGACTTTTGGCACTTATAAATTCACTTCATACCTACAAGTAAGCAATAAAATTGTCTTCAGTGGTATTGATAAATATTGATAAAACTACTTTTTGAAGTTTTCAAATCTCAAATTTCAATTCTTTAATTAAATTCCACATATAAATGTGTGACAGCAATGATATTGTGAGTAATAAGGTAAAACCTTATAGCTTAAAACCTAGAGCTTAATGACCTGTTACAGGACATTCAAATGGAGGGCCAGGATTCCCCCACAAACAGCAACACTCCACAAATGTCTATGGAAGAAAGTGAAAAACTATTAAAACAGGTATCAAAAAAGAAAACAAGTAATAAATTACAAGAACAAATTCACTCCCTCTCCACTCTACTGAACACCTTGACAATAAGAGTCAACAATATAGCAGACCAGATAAACAATCTGGAGAAAAGAGAAGCTCAGGGTTTTGTAGAAGTCAATCAAGCTCCAGTAGAAATAAAGGCTCAACCACCAACAGTGGCACCCAACAGTTCCACAGCAACACCTCCAGCCCAAGAGGAAGACCAAAAAATTACTGTAAGAAAATGGAAGTGGGATTGTTACACCCAAAACTACAACAATGCTCATCAGCAGGGCTTCAGCAGTCACCCTTACAGGGGAAATGGAATAAGTCCTTGGTAAGTCATTTATCATCTCAGGATCAATTATATAATCCTAACAATGAATTACTTATAGGTAATGAAATCGATAGAGAGTTAATGGATATATTTGATAAGGATATAAAAAATTATTCATATTAAAATAACATGTTAAACTTGTCTTTAAATGATGACAATGTACATAGTTTTATTTACCACCAGGATTATGCTATTAATATAAAAATGGAACCAAATGAATTAAATCTTGAACCTGATGATGAGTCTTCTGAATTGGACACAGAAAAAACTGAATATTTTCTAAAAGAAAATCCAATGGAATTAAACATAATTAGTAAATTATTATTAAGAATTGAAAAATTGAAAGAATTCTCTAGAGATTCAAACAATAATAAAGAAAGTGTATTAATAAACCTCACACAATCATTGAGTACAACAGAAAATAGGTTAAAAATTATTAAGAATTCAAATAATGAATTAATCAATGAAAATAAAAGATTGAACTCTGATATTGAAAATTTAGAAAAAAAATTGGAACATTCTCAGAATATTATGGCTACCATAGAGGGATGTGTAAAATTGTCTTTTTCAAATGTGAATGATACCTTAACTCATGTACCTGTAATAAAAGATAGGCTACAAAGAGTAGAAATTGAAATTGTTATCATTTTGAAAAATACTGATAAATTAAAAGATAATACCTCTTATGTGGAAAGAGTACCAGTTTTTATGAAACACTCAGATGATAAACCAATGATTGAACATGAACATAGTGTCATGGGCTCTGAGAATACAAAATCAGTAAAGGATGAAATAAATGAAAATCTTTCTAAAGTAAGTGAATTACTCAATATTCTTCAGGTTAGGGAAGCAAAAACTAGCCAAAATAACTGGCCTAAGTTAGATCAGTACCCTTCTTTTGACAGGGATTCAAAATCTGATTGACAACAATTCATTCAAAGAATTGATAACTTAAAATTTCCATACAAATTACCTGATGAAGAAATTACATCAAAATTGATATCTTTATTTACAGATGTGGCCTTATTATGGTTTTAATCTTTATTGAGTTAGGGAACTAACTACTCCTGGAATGAATGAAAGGCACTAATTGAAAGGCAATTTGGTGGCCCAAAATTTAGAATCACTCAACAACGATTGCATGAGAAAGTTAGATATAATTTAAATGCTGGGGATAAACCCATGGTATTTTTAATGAATTGAGTAAAAATCATGAAAGCCATGGATCCAAAATTGGATTATGATGAGTAGAAAGAAAAAATAATATATAAATTGCCTATATCAGTCAGAGACATTATTGTAGCTAGAACTGAAACCATCAGAGATACTTCTGGGTTTATTAATATATGCAATGAAATATTATTGAATCACAAATATGAAACCAGGTATAATAATTACAAGCAAAGTGTTGAGGTAGTAAAACCTACTACAAATATGTTACCAGTGGAGAAAATAAACCTTCAGCTCCCCTTGTCCCTAAAAGACAAGAAAATAACACTTTCTACAAATGTAATAAACCTTGAGCTAAAGGTCATACTTGCAAGAAAAGAATAAATGTTATTAAAAACTCACAAGATTCTGAACAAAGTAATCACAAAGATGAAAAGGAGGAATCTAGTGAGGATTGTAAAAGTAACATTTCTTTCAGTGATGATGAAAATGAGATTTATGTATTAGAACAGGATATTATGTTCCTTAATGATGCAATACCTCATACAGATACATCTTTATCTTCAATTGAAGAAGCTGAAATTATCAAAGATGTTTCTCATGATACTTACAAATTAACACCTATAAGAGCGCCTGTTATTATATGTGGAAAAGAAATGAATGCCATTCTTGACACTGTGGCTGCAGGTAGTGTAGTTTCTATTAATACTTTAATGAAACTAGATATTAAGTATAAGGAAAAACTAGAACCTGTACAGACAAAGAACTGGAGGGGTTTTGGTTCAGTATTAAATCCAATTGGAAAATACAAAACAGCTGTATTCTTCAAATATCATAATGGATATGTAAGAGCAGTGTGTGAATTTGTGGTAATGGATAATAATAATTGTAGTGATTGATTTATTATTGGCAATGACTTATTGACCAAATTTGGCATCAAACTAGATCATGCAAATAGTTGCTTCACTATAGGCGTAAATGGAAAAAGAAAATTCAATATTTGCTCTGAAAATTTAGTTTATTCCATTGCTTTTAAAAAAGAACAACTACAAGGTGGAAGAACCACCTCTGAAGTGTTATAATTGGAAAATGACATCCAAAAAACCTCTTTCAGTCCTCAACTCTCAAAAATTGAAGAAAACAATATTTTGAGATTGATAAAATCTTATCCTATGGCATTTGCTCATGGTTCAAATGAGCTAGGATTGGCCAAAGACCATGAGATGAAAATCTCTCTAAGTTGTGATCTGGATAATATTCCTGGCGTCTTGAAAAAGAAACCTTACCCAGATTCTCTTGCAAGAAGGAAAGACATTGAAGACAACATTAAAATGTTGTTAGAAATGGGTATTGTTGCAAAACTAGCCACAACACCTAAGTATTGTGTCATTTCACCAGTTTTAATCTCTTATGAAAAAGATAAGGTAAGATTATGTGGTGATTACAGAGCTCTGAATACATTCATTGTGGATAATATTTACCCTCTACCAAGAATGGCTTCTATCCATGCTACCTTACAAGGAGCAAAATATATTTCCTGTCTGGATGGAAACAAAGGTTAATACCAGATTCCTGTGGAAAAGAATTCTCAGAATTTCTTACTCATAACCACACACATGGGGATATATAAATATGTGAGAATTCCTTTTGGCCCAAAAAATGCCCCTTCAGTCTTCCAAAAATTGATGGATAGTATTTTTCATCAGGAAATGATTGAAGGATGGCTTTTAGTTTATATTGATGACATCATAGTGTTCTCAAAAACATATGATGAACATTTAAATCACCTTAAAAGAGTATTTCAAAAGATGGATAAAATTAATAGGACAATTGCATTGAAAAAATGTAAGTTTAGGTTTCAAACCTTGAAAGTAGTTGGACATGTTGTATCTAGAATACAAATTTGTGTTGACCAGAAAAAATTGGCAGCAATAAGAAACATTAGTATACCTAAGAATGTGAAAGATGTTCAAAGTTTTTTTAGTATGTGTGGATATTATAGGCAGTATATAAAAAACTACCAATTAATTGCAGCCCCTTTAACAACATTAATCAGGAAAAATGAAGCTTTCATTTGGAATAATTAAAGAAAACACACCTTTGATAAATTGAAGGAGTGTTTAATGTCAGCTCCAATATTGGGACTGCCAGATTTTAACCTACCTTTTATCTTGTACACTGATGCAAGCTTCATAGGGTTAGGTGCTGCCTTACAAAAAAAACAGATAATAAATGGAAAATTATCTGAAGTAGTTATCTGCTATATATCCAGAACCTTAAGAAAGACAGAATTAAGGTATATTGCCATCAAACTAGAATGTTTAGCCGTTGTGTGGGCCTTGGAGAAAATTCATTACTATCTGGAAACCGGAAGTTTGAATTAATAACAGATGGCAGTGCAGTAAAATCATTACTAAACATGAAAACACTTAATAGGCACATGTTTAGATGGCAACTAGCTGTACAAGAGTACAGTGGAAGAATGACAATCACTCATAGAGCAGGAACATTGCATTCTAATGTGTATTTATTATCCAGAAGTCCTTTTCCAAATGATGCTGACAACCCAGATTATGTAGCTGAAAATGAGGTTATACATATATTTGGGATTTATATAGTGGATTTAGAGGAAGAGTTTATGCAAACTATATTGGAAAATTATTCATCTGATAAATATTTAACTAAATTATCGACCATTTTAAATTATCCAACTAATGCCTCCATGAGCGCATTAATTAAAACCTTGCCTCCAAAGTATAAAAATGTGTTGGAAAAAGGTAAACTGACAATTGAAGATGGATATATATATTACAGAAAAAATCTAAGTAATGTAATAGTAATACAACCTTCTATGAAAGAGTTAATGTTGAGTATTTGTCATGATGACATCTTAGATGGTCATTTTGATTTTAACAAAACATTAACCAGAGTTAAAAATACAGCCTGGTGGATAAACATGAAAGAAGATGTACAAAAATACATTGAAACATGTGATTCTGGTAAGAAATCTAAAAGATTAACTTGGAAGAGAGCTGGGTTGTTACAAAAAATAGAGCAGCCAAAATCTCTATGGGAAATTATAAACATGGATTTTGTCACTGGCTTGCAATTAGCAGAAAAAGAAAGTTTCAATTCTTGATGGGTAATTGTAGATAGATTAACAACAATGTGTAAATTTATCCCTACCCATAAAGAGATATCTGCAAAAGACTTGGCATTACTATGGTGGACTCAAATGATGAATAATGCTGGGCTCCCCAAAGCCATAATCTCTGACATAGACACTAAATTTACTTTAGAGTTCTGGACATCTTTCATGGAAGTATCAGGTTGTCAATTGAAATTGTCCACAGCACACCATCCACAAAATGATGGGCTGGCTGAGAGAATGATACAGACTCTAAAAGATATGATCAGAAGATATTGTGCCTTTGGATTGGAATAAAAAGACAATGAGAAATTTACACATGACTGGGTAGCATTAATTCCTGGCCTTGAATTTTCTTATAATAGCACAACTCATTCTGTAACAGAGAAAAACCCATTTGAACTCTGGCTGGGATATGTACCAAATACCTCAGTAAATCATTTAAATAAATTACCAAGGTTGAATATACACCATGGTATTAAATCCTTTATTCATATGCAACAAATGTGTAGAAAGCATGCAGACGAATGAATCCAAAAAGCATTTGAATATTAAATGAAAAGGTGGGACAAATCTCATAAAGAATTTGAATTCAAAAAAGGAGATGAAGTCCTAATTTCAAAACTACATTTTAACTTACAAGGTAATGTTAAATTGAAGGATCCCTTTGTAGGAACTTTTGTAGTAAGCAAAATGGTTGGTAATAAAACTGTGGAAGTCATATTATATGCCCCATATGATAGGAAGCATTCAATTTTCCCTCTCTCATTATTAAAACCTTAGCATGCAAATGATCCTGACTTATTTCCTAAAAGAAGAGGAAGGCCGAAAAAGCAACCTGAAGAAATTGTGGAAAAGGCAGAGATTGAAAAAATACTCAAGAAAATAATTCTTACCAAAGAGAAAAAAACTGAGTATTTATTAAGATCTAAGGGGAAATCAAATGAATTTGATAAATGGATACCTGAAAAAGAAATTTCAAATCTATCCTCCCTTCTTAAAAAATTTAAACAGAAATAAATTACTTTTAAACCAGCTGAGGGGTTAAAAAAACCAGTACTCATAATATTTTGTTATGTTTTATTTCTTTAAAGAATTAATCTTTAATGCTACAGAATTTTCTGAATACCTGAAAAATAATATAAAATAAAAAAAGTGTATAACTTATCATTTTTTTTTTTTTTTTGGGTGGGCAAATTTCAGCCTGGATATTTGCAGGACCAAGTAAGAATTACTAAAAAGTTATGTTAAACACATGGACTATACATGGCAGCAATAAATTAGAGTACACAAATAGTATACGTAAGTAAAATTATGATAATATACAAAATATGCCATTATAACACCTTATATACACGCATATATCGACCTTTTATAAGTCTTATGTACTTAATATTAAGTTGTAATATGTTAGGTTAATTTTAAGAACTTTAAATATAAGGCTACATAATATTTAAGTACACTTAAAGCTGTTATTTTCATTGATTTATGTAAAAAACAAGAAATGCACTCTAAATCACTTAAAAATTGATTATATGCGCTATAGATTTAATAATATTAAAAATGCGCTTTGGCAGATCAATTTATCTTAATTAGGACTATTGATTTGGCTACTCAAATGCATAAAAATAACAATTTTTAAATTTGGTGTTTTTTAGGCCAGAAATGGCTTCTGTGTACTGGCCACATACTTCCTGCATTTTTCCCATGTAAATAGCTTCATTTTTAGCAAATTTAGCTTTTTCACACTATACTTAACCCACATTCCACACCCACTGTGGGGAAACTCACTAAAATAGGTGACAGGCACTTATTTAGTGTCCTAGCTTAATTATAAATGCATTGACGCTCTTTATATTCACTAATCTCATTAATAACCTCAATCTTGGCGCTTTAATTCACTACCACACATAAATTTGCCTAATTTAGTCAAGGATTTACCCATGCAAGCACCTGCCAAGGACTGCATGTAGTTACCCCACATCTCACACCCTTTTTTGGGTTTTTTGGTGGTTTCTCAGTCAATTTTAGTTATTTTTGAATGGGGATTTCATGTAGTATAATGTCATGATTAGCCCCAAAATTTCTACAGTTAATTCCCCTTACTATTGAGCATTAATTAGTCTTAATTTTTCCTTTTTGGCCTTTTATATTAATGTATAATACGCATATACTCTCTTTATTGCTTATTCATTATTTTTGATGGATTATGTCAGCCTTTATATCCCCAGGACTGAGTAAAAATTACTTATAAGTTATTTTAAACACATGAACTATACATAAGAATAATAATTAAGAGTACACAAACAGTATACATAAGTAAAATTTTGATAATTTACAAAATATGCCATTATGACACCTTATATACACGCATATATCCACCTTTTATAAGTCTTATGTACTTAATATTAAGTTGGAATATATTAGGGTAATCTTACCAACCTTAAGTATAAGGCTACATAATTTTTAAGTACACTTAAAGCTGTTATTCTCACTGTTTTATGCAAAAAACAAGAAATGCGCTTTACTTCACTTAAAAGTTGACTATATGCGCCATAAATTTGAGAATATCAAAAATGCGTTTGACAGATCAATTTGTGTCAGGCTAAGGTCAAGTACAAGGACGTGAACTAGCTTGAATAGTCAGTTGTCTAGAAGATTTTAATGGTCCTATATGAATACTGTAGATTTAATCCACTAAGTTGTAAAATATAATCAAATATAAAGGTCTCAGTAATATAATTCTCACTATTCTTATATATGGCTTACAATCTTTATAGTTGGTAGAAAAATAGATTATATAAATTCAGATACTATTCAAAAGTCTGATAAAAGTACTAATTGATATGTATTGTAATTGGTTTGGTTATATTGGTTGAATTGTAATGATAAAGAATGAAGAAATACAACCCAAAAACCTCCTCCTTTTATACACACTGAGTTCCCCAATAATTCCCTTGATGTACCACCCAATACACAGTTAATAACGCCTCTAAAAAACTAATAGACACTCCCATCAACATTCCCAGTAACCCATGACATAATTAGAAGAGTAACAACCGCCAAAACCCTGAAATAATAAGGGAAATCCATCAAAATTAAAGAAAAAGACAAAAAGAGAGTATATGCGTATAAAACAATAATATTAAAGACTAAAGGAGACTTTTTAAGGTTAATAATAGCTTAATAATAAGGGGGATTGACTGTAGAAATAATGGGGCTAATCCTGACATTATACTACGTGAAATTCCCATTCAAAAATAACCAAAATTGACTGAGAAACCACTCAAAAACTTAAAAAAGAGCGTGAGATGTGGGGTAACTACATGCAGTTCTTGGCAGGCTCTTGCACGGGTAAATCCTTGACTAAAATTAGGTGAATTTAAGCGTGGTGATGAAATAAAGTGCCAAGAGTGAGGTTATTAATGAAATTAGTGCATATAAACAAGGTCAATGCATTATTAATTAAGCTAGGACACTAAATAAGCGCCTGTCGCCTATTTTAGTGTGTTTCCCCACAGTGGGCGTAGAATTTGGGGTAATTATAGTGTGAAAAAGCTAACTTTGCTAAAAATGAAGCTATTCACACGGGAAAAAAGCAGGCAGTATGTGGCCAGTACACAGAAGCCATTTCTGGCATAAAAAACACCAAATTTGAAAAGTGTTATTTTTATGCATTTAAATAGCCAAATAAATAGTTCTAAATGAGCCCAATTGATCTGTCAAAGCGCAATTTTGATATTCTCAATTTTATAGCGCATATAGTCAACTTTTAAGTGAAATAAAGCGCATTTCTTGTTTTTTTCATAAAACAATGAATATAACAGCTTTAAGTGTACTTAAAAATTATGTAGCCTTATACTTAAGGTTCTTAAGATTACCCTAACATATTCCAACTTAATATTAAGTACATAAGATCTATAAAAGGTGGATATATGCGTGTATATAAGGTGTTATAATGGCATTTTTTGTGTATTATCATAATTTTACTTATGTATACTATTTGTGTACTCTTATTTATTATTCCCATGTATAGTTCATGTGTTTAACATAAATTATAATTACTTTTTACTCAGTCCTGGAGATATACAGGCTGACACTCGCCCACCCAAAAAAACAATAAAAAAATGATAAGTTATACATTTTATTTTATTAATTTGTAATTTTCAGGTATTCAGAATAAATCTGTAGCATTAAAGATTCAACTTTAAAGAAATAAAACATAATAAAATATTATGAGTACTGGTTTTTTAACCCCTCAGCTGGTTGAACAGAAATTTATTTCTGTTTAAATTTTTTAAGAAGGGTGGATAAATTAGAAATTTCTTTTTCAGGTATCCATTTATCAAATTCATTTGATTTCCCTTTAAATCTTAGTAAATACTCAGTTCCTTTTTCTTTAGTAAGGATTATTTTCTTGAGTATTTTTTCAATCTCTGCTTTTTCCACAGTTTCTTCAGGTTGCTTTTTAGGCCTTCCCCTTCTTTTTGGAAATAAGTCAGGATCATTTGCATAGTAAGGTTTCAATAATGAGATAGGGAAAACTGGATGTTTCCTATCATATGGAGCATATAATATGACTTCCACTGCATTATTCCCAACCATTTTATTTACTACAAAAGGTCCTACAAAGGGATCCTTTAATTTAACATTACCTTGTAAGTTAAAATGTAGTGTTGATATGAAGACCTCATCTCCCTTTTTAAATTCAAATTCTTTATGAGATTTGTCCCACCTTTTCTTTTCATATTCAAATGCTTTTTGGATGCATTCTCCTGCATGCTTTCTACACATTTGTTGCATATGAATAAAGGATTTAGTGCCAGGGTGTATATCCAACCTTGGTAGTTTATTTAAATGATTTACTGGGGTATTTGGTACATATCCCAGCCAGAGTTCAAATGGTTTCTTCTCTGTTACAGAATGAGTTGTGCTGTTATAAGCAAATTCAAGGCCAGGAATTAATGTTACCCAGTCATGTGTGAATTTCTCATTGTCTTTGTATTCTAATCCAAAGGCACAATATCTTCTGATCATGTCTTCTAGAGTTTGTATCATCCTCTCAGCCAGCCCATCAGTTTGTGGGTGGTGTGCTGTAGACAATTTTAATTGAAAACCTGATACTTCCATCAAAGATGTCCAGAACTCTGAAGTAAATTTAGGATCTTTGTCAGAGATTATGGCTTTGGGGAACCCAGCAGTATTCATCATCTGAGTCCACCATAGTAACGCCAAGTCTTTAGCAGATACCTCTTTATGGGTAGGGATAAACTTACACATTTTTGTTAATCTATCCACTATTACCCAGCAAGAATTGAAACTTTCTTTTCCTGCTAATGGCAAGCCAGTGACAAAATCCATGTTTATAATTTCCCATGGAGCTTTCGGCTGCTCTATTTGTTGTAACAACCCAGCTCTCTTCCCAGTTAATCTTTTAGATTTCTGACAAGAGTCACATGTTTCAATGTATTTTTGTACATCTTCTTTCATGTTTATCCACCAGGCTGTATTTTTAACTCTGGTTAATGTTTTGTTAAAGTCAAAATGACCAGCTAAGATGTCATCATGACAAGTACTCAACATTAACTCTTTCATAGAAGGTGGTATTACTATTACATTGCTTAACTTTTTCCTGTAATATATATATCCATCTTCAATTGATAGTTTACCTTTTTCCAACGCATTTTTATACTTTGGAGGCAAGGTTTTAATTAATGCACTCATGGAGGCATTTGTTGGATCATTAAGAATGGTAGATAGTTTAGACAAATCTTTATCAGATGAATAATTTTCCAATATAGTTTGCATAAACTCTTCTTCTAAATCCACTATATAAATCCCAAATATATGTATAACCTCATTTTCAGGTACATAAGCTGGGTTGTCAGCATCATTTGGCAAAGGACTTCTGGATAATAAATCCACATTTGAATGCAATGTTCCTGCTCTGTGAGTGATTGTCATTCTTCCTCTGTACTCTTGTACAGCTAGTTGCCATCTAAACATGTGCCTATTAGGTGTTTTCATGTTTAGTAATGATTTTACTGCACTGCAATCTGTTATAAGTTCAAACTTCTGGTCTTCCAGATAGTAATGAAGTTTCTCCAAAGCCCACACCACGGCTAAACATTCTAGCTGTGTGGCACCATACCTTAATTCTGTTTTTCTTAAGGTTCTGGATATATAACAGATAACTACTTCAGATAATTTTCCATTTATTATCTGTTTTTGCTGTAAAGCAGCACCCAAACCTATGAAACTTGCATCAGTGTACAAGATAAAAGGTAGGGTGAAATCTGGCAGTCCTAATATTGGAGCTGACATTAAACATTCCTTTAATTTATTAAAGGCGTGTTGTCTTTCATTATTCCAAATGAAAGCTTCATTCTTCCTGATTAATGTTGTTAAAGGGGCTGCAATGGATTGGTAATTTTTAATATATTGTCTATACTATCCACACATACCCAAAAAACTTTGAACCTCTTTTACATTTTTAGGTATCCCAATGTTTTTAATTGCTGCCACTTTATTCTGGTCAACATAAATTTGTAATCCAGATACAACATGTCCAAGTACTTTCAAGGATTGAAATCCAAACTTACATTTCTTTAATGCAATAGTCATATTAATTTCATCCATTTTTTGAAAGACTCTTTTCAGGTGATTTAAATGTTCATCATATGTTTTTGAAAACACTATGATGTCATCAATATAGACCAATAGCCATCCTTCAACCATTTCCTGATGAAAAACACTATCCATCAATTTTTGGAAGACTGAAGGGTCATTCTTTGGGCCAAATGGCATTCTCACATACTTAAATATACCCATATGTGTGGTTATTAATAAGTAATTTTGAGAATTTCTTTCCACAGGAATCTGGTGGTAACCCTTGTTCCCATCCAGACAGGAAATATATTTTGCTCCTTGTAAGGTAGCATGGATAGAAGCTATCCTTGGTAGAGGGTAAATATCATCTACTGTATATGTATTCAGAGCTCTATAATCACCGCATAATCTTGCCTTATCTTTTTCATAAGAGATTAATACTGGTGAAATGACACAATACTTAGGTGTTGTGTCCATTTTTTCAACAATACCCATTTCCAACAACAATTTTATATTGTCTTCAATATCTTTCCTTTTTGCAGGAGATGCTGGGTAAGGTTTCTTTTTTAAGCTGCCAGGAATATTATCCAGATCACAGCTTAGAGAGATTTTCATCTCATGGTCTTTGACCAATCCTAGTTCATTTGATCCATGAGCAAACGCCATAGGATATGATTTAATCAATCTCAAAATGTCTTCTTGTTCAATTTTTGAGAGTTGAGGACTGAAAGAGGCCTTTTGGATTTCATTTTCCAATTCACCCACTTCATTGGTGGTTCTTCCGCCTTGCAGTTGTTCTTCTCTAGGAGAAATGGCATATACTGAATTTTCAGAACATATTTTGAATTTCCTTTTACCATTCATCCCTATGGTGAAACAACTGTTTGCAGGATCTAGTTTAATGCCAAATTTTGTCAATAAATCATTGCAAATAATAAACCAATCACTACAATTATTATTATCCATTACTACAAATTCACAAACTGCTCTAACATATCCATTATTATATTTAAAGAATACAGCAGTTTTGTATTTGCCAATTGGATTTAATACTGAACCAAAACCCCTCCAGTTCTTTGTCTGAACAGGTTCTAGTTTTTCCTGGTACTTACTATCAAGTTTCATTAATGCATTAAGTGAAACTACACTACCTGCAGCCCCAGTGTCAAGAATGGCATTCATTTCTTTTCCACATATGATAATAGGTGCTCTGATAGGTGTTATTTTGTAAGTATCATGAGATACATCTTTAATTATTTCAGCTTCCTCTATGGAAGTTAAATATGTGTCTGTATGAGGTATAGCATCATTCAGGAACATTATATCCTGTTCTAATACAAATATCTCATTTTCATCATCACTGTAAGATATGTTACTTTTGCAATCCTCACTAGATTCCACATTCTCATCTTCATGATTACTAGGTTCAGAATTCTGTGAGGTTTCAATAACATTTATTCTCTTCTTACACGTGTGACCCTTAACCCAAGGTTCATTACATTTGTAACAAGTGTTATTTTCTTGTCTCTTAGGGACAAGGGGAGCTGAAGGTTTTTTCTTTTCCACTGGTAACTTACTTGTAGTAGGTTTTACCACGTCAACACTTTGTCTGTAATTACTATACTTGGTTTCATACTTGTGGTTTAATAATATCTCATTGCATATATTAATGAATCCAGAGGTGTCTCTGACAGTCTCAGTTCTAGCTACAATAATGTCTCTAACTGATATAGGCAACTTGTATATTATTTTTTCTTTCCACTCTTCATAATCCATTTTTGGATCCATAGCTTTCATGATTTTTATTAAATTCATTAAGAAGACCATGGGTTTATCTCCAGAATTTGGATTATATCTGGCCCTTTCATACAGTCTTTGTTGAGTGATTCTAAATTTTGGGCCACCAAATTGCCTTTCAATTAGTGCCTTCCATTCATTCCAGGAGTAATTAATTCCCTCACTCAATACAGATTCAAACCATAATAAGGCCACATCTGTAAATAAAGATATTAACTTTGAAGTAATCTCTTCATCAGGTAATTTGTATGAAAATTTTAAGTTATCAATTCTTTGTATGAATTGTTGCCAATCAGATTTTGAATCCCCATCAAAAGAAGGGTACTGATCTAACTTAGGCCAGTTCTTTTGGCTAGTTTTAGCTTCCCTAACCTGAGGAATATTGAGTAATTCACTCACTTTAGAAAGATGATCATAAATTTCATCTTTTACTGATTTTATATTCTCAGAGCCCATGACACTATGTTCATGTTCCATCATTGGTTTATCATTAGAGTGTTTCATAAAAACTGGTACTTTTTCTACATAAGAGGTATTATCTTTTATTGTTTCAGTATTTTTCAAAATGTTAGCTACTTCAATTTCTACTCTTTGTAACCTATCTTTTATCACAGGTACATGATTTAAGGTATCATTTACATTTGAAAAAGACAATTTTACACGTCCCTCTATGGTAGCCATAATATTCTGAGAGTGTTCTAATTTACTTTCTAAATTTCTAATCTCAGATTTTAATCTTTTATTCTCATTGATTAATTCATTATTTGAATTTTCAATAATTTTTAATTTATTGGCTGTGGTACTCAATGATTGTGTTAGTTGTAATAATACATTTTCTGTATTAATGTTTGACTCTTTTGAGAACTCTTCCAATTTTTCAATTCTCAATAATAATTTACTTATTATTTTTGATTCCATTGGATTCTCTTTTAAAAAATATTCTATTTTTTCCATGTCCAATTCAGAAGACTCATTATCAGGGTCAAGATTTAATTCATTTGATTCCATTTTTATATTAATAGTATTTTCCTGGTGATCAATAAAACTATTTACATTGTCCTCATGTAAATAAAAGTTTAACATATTCTGTTCAAATGAATAATCCTTTAAATCCTTATCAATAATATCCAATATTTCCTTATCAATCTCATTACCTATAAGTAATTTATTTTCAGGTTGATATAATTGATCATAAGAAGTTGGATGACTTACCAAGGTCTTATCCCACTTCCCCTGCCTCTCCTTGCCTTTCCCCTGTAAGGGTGACTGCTGGAGCCCTGCTGTTGAGGATTGTTGTAGTTTTGGGCGTACCAATCCCATTTCCATTTGCTTACTGTAATTTTTTGGTCCTCCTCTTGGGCTGGAGGTGTTGCTATGGAATTGTTGGGTGCCACTGATGGTGGTTGAGTCTTTATGTCCACTAGAGCTTGGTTGACTTCTATGAAACCTTGAGCTGTTCTCTTTTCAAGATTGTTTATCTGGTCCACTATATTGTTGACTCTTATTGTCAAGGTGTTCAGTAGGGTGGATAGCGAGTGAACTTGTTCTTGTAAAGTATTTTTTGTTTTCTTTATTGAAACCTGCTTTAAAAGCTTTTCCCTTTCCTCCAGAGACATTGACGGAGTGTTGTTGATTATGGGAGAGTCCTGGCCCTCCATTTGAATGTCCTGTAACAGGTCTTTCAGCTCTAGGTCTTAAGTTAGAAGGTTTTACCTTATTACTTACAATGTCATTGTTGTCACACATTTTTACGTGGAATTTAAAGAATTGAAAGTTTAGATATGAAAACTTCAAAAGGAGTTTTATCAGTATTTATCAATACCACTGAAGACAATTTTATTGCTTACTTATTGGTATGAAGTGAATATTTAAGTGTCAAAAGTCAAATATGCTTTTATGTGGTCACTTTATTTAACTGGTCTACAATATGTAGCCGTGTTTTTATATTCAAAAGAAAACAACTGTCAGTATGATTCTTTCTAAATATTTAATGAATTTTACAAACCAATAAAAGAAAAGATTAAGAGTCCTGTTAAAAGAAAACAATTAATCAGTTTAATTGGTTTATTATCTGCAAAGATCACAAATTTAATTGGTCTATTGACAGACTCCCACTAAGAACAATTATATGTTAAATTAGTGGTAAAAATTTTATCTGCAAAGATCTCAAATTTAATTGGTCTATTGACAGACCCACTAATAACAATTATAAGTTAAATTAGTGGTAAAATTGTTGATTCAATATCACAATTTTATAATATAACAGGGCTTCTTTTTCTGAAATCACTATATAAGTGACCCCAACCTGTT
This sequence comes from Hemileia vastatrix, assembly GCA_030280995.1. NCBI lineage: Eukaryota > Fungi > Basidiomycota > Pucciniomycetes > Pucciniales > Zaghouaniaceae > Hemileia > Hemileia vastatrix. The sequence continues at coordinate 661,074 of JASXTE010000017.1, read as the reverse complement.
GTAATTATCCAAATATTTCTATAGGGATATTATTTACGTGCACCTTCTTTTGAAAATTTCACTTACAGGATTATAACAGAATTCTTGAGGAAAGGCCCCCAATTGTCAGGCTAAGGTCAAGTACAAGGACGTGAACTAGCTTGAATAGTCAGTTGTCTAGAAGATTTTAATGGTCCTATATGAATACTGTAGATTTAATCCACTAAGTTGTAAAATATAATCAAATATAAAGGTCTCAGTAATATAATTCTCACTATTCTTATATATGGCTTACAATCTTTATAGTTGGTAGAAAAATAGATTATATAAATTCAGATACTATTCAAAAGTCTGATAAAAGTACTAATTGATATGTATTGTAATTGGTTTGGTTATATTGGTTGAATTGTAATGATAAAGAATGAAGAAATACAACCCAAAAACCTCCTCCTTTTATACACACTGAGTTCCCCAATAATTCCCTTGATGTACCACCCAATACACAGTTAATAGCGCCTCTAAAAAACTAATAGACACTCCCATCAACATTCCCAGTAACCCATGACATAATTAGAAGAGTAACAACCGCCAAAACCCTGAAATAATAAGGGAAATCCATCAAAATTAAAGAAAAAGACAAAAAGAGAGTATATGCGTATAAAACAATAATATTAAAGACTAAAGGAGACTTTTTAAGGTTAATAATAGCTTAATAATAAGGGGGATTGACTTTAGAAATAATGGGGCTAATCCTGACATTATACTACGTGAAATTCCCATTCAAAAATAACCAAAATTGACTGAGAAACCACCCAAAAACTTAAAAAAGAGCGTGAGATGTGGGGTAACTACATGCAGTTCTTGGCAGGCTCTTGCACGGGTAAATCCTTGACTAAAATTAGGTGAATTTAAGCGTGGTGATGAAATAAAGTGCCAAGAGTGAGGTTATTAATGAAATTAGTGCATATAAACAAGGTCAATGCATTATTAATTAAGCTAGGACACTAAATAAGCGCCTGTCGCCTATTTTAGTGTGTTTCCCCACAGTGGGCGTAGAATGTGGGGTAATTATAGTGTGAAAAAGCTAACTTTGCTAAAAATGAAGCTATTCACACGGGAAAAAAAGCAGGCAGTATGTGGCCAGTACACAGAAGCCATTTCTGGCATAAAAAACACCAAATTTGAAAAGTGTTATTTTTATGCATTTAAATAGCCAAATAAATAGTTCTAAATGAGCCCAATTGATCTGTCAAAGCGCAATTTTGATATTCTCAATTTTATAGCGCATATAGTCAACTTTTAAGTGAAATAAAGCGCATTTCTTGTTTTTTTCATAAAACAATGAATATAACAGCTTTAAGTGTACTTAAAAATTATGTAGCCTTATACTTAAGGTTCTTAAGATTACCCTAACATATTCCAACTTAATATTAAGTACATAAGACCTATAAAAGGTGGATATATGCATGTATATAAGGTGTTATAATGGCATTTTTTGTGTATTATCATAATTTTACTTATGTATACTATTTGTGTACTCTTATTTATTATTCCCATGTATAGTTCATGTGTTTAACATAAATTATAATTACTTTTTACTCAGTCCTGGAGATATACAGGCTGACAATTTGTCTCATTTAGGACTATTGATTTGGCTATTTAAATGTATAAAAATAACACTTTTCAAATTTGGTGTTTTTTATGCCAGAAATGGCTTCTGTGTACTGGCCACATACTGCCTGCTTTTGATCCTGTGTGAATAGCTTCATCTTTAGCAAAGTTAGCTTTTTCACACTATAATTACCCCAAATTCTACGCCCACTGTGGGGAAACACACTAAAATAGGCAACAGGCGCTTATTTAGTTTCCTAGCTTAATTAATAATGCATTGACCTTGTTTATATGCACTAATTTCATTAATAACCTTACTCTTGGCATCTTATTTCATCACCATGCTTAAATTCGCCTATATTTAGTCAAGGATTTACCCGTGAAAGTGCCTTCCAAGGACTGCATGTAGTTACCCCACATCTCATGCTCTTTTTTGAGTTTTTGGGTGGTTTCTCAGTCAATATTGGGTATTTTTGAATGGGAATTTCACGTAGTATAATGTCAGGATTAGCCCCATTATTTCTACAGTGAATCTACCCTCTTATTAAGCTATTATTAACTTTAAAAATTCCCCTTTAGACTTTTATATTATTGTTTATTACGCATATATTTTCTTTTTATCTTATTTCTTAATTTTGATGGATTTTCCTTATTAATACAGGATTTTGGCGGTTGTTACTCTTTTAATTTTGTCATGGATTACTGGGAATGTTGATGGGTATGTCTTTTAGTTGTTTAGAGGCGTCATTAACTGTGTATTGGGTGATACATCAAGGGAATCATTGGGGAACTCATTGTGTATAAAAGGAGGAGGGTTTTTGGTTGTATTTCTTCATTCTTTATCATTACAATTTAACCAATTTAACCAAATAAATTACAATACATATCAATTAGTACTTTTATAAGACTTTTGAATAGTATCTGAATTATTAAAATTTATTTTTTTAACAACTAAAAAGATTTTAAGCCACATATTAAGATAGTGAGAATTTTATTACTGAGACCTTTATTTTTGATTATATTTTACTATTTGTTGGATTTATACTACAGTATTCATATAGGACCATTAAAATCTTCTAGACAACTGACCATTAAAGCTAGTTAACGTCTTTGTACTTGACCTCATCCTGACAGATTATCCCTATTACTACAGGATTTTGGCGGGTGATATCATTTTAATTATGTTTCTAGTCACTCTTTTTGGTTCTGAACATGTCTATTGGTTAGAATGAGGCGTCATTAACTGTGTATTGAGCTGGTAAATCATAGGGCTCATTGGGGAGGTAATTGTGTATAAAAGGAGGAGGTTTTGGTTTTCATTTTCTTCATTCTTTATCATTACAATTAAACATATAACCAATACAATTAAAATACACATCAATAGTACCTATAAAGTCTTTTAATAGTATCTTAATTTATTAAGTCTATTTTTCTACCAACTATAAGATTGTAAGCCATATATAATTAGTAAGATTAAAATTATTGAGACCCTTATATTGAGTTATATTTTAATACTTATTGGATTTGTACTACAGTATTCATATAGGACCATTAAAATCTTCTAGGCAGCTGACCATTCAAGCTAGTTCACGTCTCTGTACTTGACCTCAGCCCGACACTCTGTCTGTTCAACAAGATTAATCTTCTTGTCACAAACATGGCCTTTCTGCCAAGGCTTTCATAATTTGAAGCAAGTGTTTATTTCATACTTTTTAGGTGCAACAGGGGCAAAAGGCTTACCAAATTTTTTAAGAGTTTTCTGTGGGTAGTTGGAGTTTTTCTCCAATAAAATTCTAGGAATGAATCTTCTAGAATCAAACTTGTTATTTAAAAGAGTCTCATTACAAGTATTAATGAAAGAAGAAGGTTCTCTTGAGAACTCAGTCCTAGTAACTAATAAGTCTCTCAGAGACGTAGGTAATTTATAGAGGATCCTGTTCTTCCATTATTTAAATTCCATATCTGGGTTCATTTCCCTCAAGATTTTCACAAGTTTCATTAGGATCTCAATAGGATTTTCAGTAGAAGAAAAGCTATATTTGGCTTCTTTATATTGCCTTTGTTCAGCTAACCTAAACTTGAAACCACAAAATTGTGCTTTAATTAATTTCTTCCAATCTTCCCATGAGTAGTCATTTTTATCTAAGAGGACAGATTCATACCACATTTGGGCTACATTGGTAAATAAAGAAATTTATTTTGACACAATTTCCTCATCTGAGAGTTTGTAATAAAAATTTTGATTATCAATCCTGCAAATATATTTTGCTGCCAATCAAAGGAAGAATCACCATCAAACTTTGGGTATTGGTCAAGTTTTGGCCAATTCATTTGATTTGAAGTTGTCTTCTTATTACTAGCTTGTTTCTGAGTGAGAAGGAGCTGTAACTTCTCCAATTGGTCAGCAATCTAATTGTTTAATCCTTCTGTAGATGAACCAGGTACATCATCAATTTTTATGGAAACTTAGGGATATCTACAGGCATTTCTGGCATGAATTTTACTCTAGATGAACTAGGTACAGGTAAAATTGGGGTATCCTGTGCAACAGGTTCTTTCAAAGAAATGTCAGAAAACGTTTGATCAAGTAACAATGAATTCAACTTCTCTTCAATGGTTTTTAGCCTAGTTTTTACTCTTGGAATACTAGATAAACTCTCATTGATGGTTGCAAAAGATAACTGGTTCTTATTTTTGAAGAGATGAATAATAGTCACCTAATCTCTTTATGTTCAACTTATGTCCCTCTAGCTCCTGGAAATAGATAGACACAGTAAATTTTAATTTAGACAAATCATTCTTGATATTTTTTGCAAAGCAACTTTCTTTTCATGAGTCTCTTTTTGGTAAAAAAAACCTCAGAAAATCTTTATAATTCACTCCTAAATGCTTTATATCCTTGTTCAGTTAACAAACTATTAAATTTCTGAGTCGATTTCATGTTGTTCTTTATATGATTTTGTTTAGAAATAATATTCCTCAAATATTCTTCATTAATCTTAGCTACATCTGGAGTATTTCTCAATAGGGAAACACAAAAATTTTCCAGATTCTCATAAAATTCAAGATCCAATGTTTCATCTATAATAGCCATATCAGAATTTATCATTGAAGTAGTAATCAATACCAAAGGATTAGTTACATTAGAATATTGAGCAATTCATCTATTACAGTCAGTCTCTACTGGTCTCAAAGTCTCATCCCCTCTTCCAGAAATACCTGAAGGAACTGAATCAGTAACAAGAAAAGGTACTTGAGATTCAATAGAGGGGCTAACCATGGCTTTTGAAAAAACTGAATGTGATTTTTTTTCAACTTTCTTCCTCCTTGGTAGGGTTGAGGAGGTCTTGGCTTGAACTGATGGGTTCTGGAAGGACCTGCCTGAGGTGCTTGCTGTTGTTTTAGTTGTTGGGCCTGTAGATAGTCCTGCTGTGTTTTTAGCCATTCCCATTTCCATTTTGAAACTTCCACCTTTTCCTGTTGTTGAGGGGCCAATTTTGGAAGGGCTTTTTGGGCAGGAAGTGGTTTCCTCTTCTCTTGAAGAAAGGACTCTATGTTTCTTAACTTTTCTTCTAGATGCTCTGCTTTTGACCTTAGTTTGAGATTTTCTGACCTCAACTTCTTGATGTGAGTGGAGAAATTTCTGAGTTGCTGATGAAAGGGCATATTTTTTATCTTGAATCATTTTGGAAGCTCTTCTAGGGGTTTATTAAAGGCTTTGGATACAGAGAAGTTGTCTCCACTTTTATTTCTATTTCTTGAATTTCTGCATCCTGATTGGTTCAGTAAATGATTAATTTGAGCAAGTTTTGTAGTCAAAGCAGAACTTACAGAAGTTTCATCATAATCAAGCAAATCTAGTTCCTCATCAAGGCAGGCAGAAGCAATTTGATCAGTCATTGTTGTAAATAACCTGGACTGAAAGAAAGAAATATTTAAATATTAATCAGTTATTTTAATTTGTTTAAAGAAAAATAAGAGAAAGAAGAAAAAAATATTTCTAAAATATAATCAATTATCAGGATTTGTTAATTAACTGTAAAAATGGAAATAAAATGTTTATCAGGACAAAAAATCAACTGAAATAATAATCACAATTTTTATTAATTAAATTAAGATAATTATTTTTTATTAACAGGATTTAAAATAAATCAACTGAAATAATAAAATAATTTTTGAATTACTAATATATATGTTGATAATTATCAGGAATAAGAGTCAACTGAAAAATTTAATTTCCAGGATTTAAAATCAACTGAAATAATTTAATTACCAGAACTTAATGTCAGCTGAAATAATTTAATTACCAGGACTTAATTTCAACTGAAATGACTTTAGCACAATTAATTCAATTAATTTTATATATTTTTATTCTTCCAGGACAATTTTTCAACTGAAACAATAAGATAATAATTTAATTGTCAGGACAAGAGGTCAACTGAAATAATTAAAAAAAATATAATTTAATTAATATAATTTTTATATTACTTCTAGGACTAAGAACAATATAGTTCTATCTTGGTAAACTAGGAAAAAAAAATTTATTTACTAGTCACCTTCCCCTGTAATATGAGCAAGTTAATGCCACTTACAGAGTGCTGAGTAAAACAGATATATGCATACTATGAAATGTGCAAATTGACCCACTGATAGTAGCCAATATAATTACCACAAATATATATGAAGATTGCCAATATATGAAACTTAAATTTGGAGCACAGTTTGATTCCAGGTCACAGCAAAAAAATAAGTCAAGTGGTTGATGACATTCATTGTTTTTGTCTTCCACCCATCCCTACTGGTTCCTTGCTGTCAATGGTCCCTCAGTTGCCAGCTTCAAGATATCAATGCGCTGTTGAAAATTAGGAAAGGGCTTCAAGTTTCAGGGATTCCTTTTTGTCTAGAAGAATTTGATGGAGGTATAACAGCATTAGTATTTGGATTTGAGATCTCAAGGTCAAAGTATGTATAAATTTATCTTTTAATTTAGTTACTCACATGAAAGAGGTATAAATGTATTATAATTATTATTATAACTTATGATTTAGAGTTACGTTGTAGTAAATACTAAAAAAATAAATGATATTAATAAATAATTGATTGAAGTAATGGTATAAGAAAATAATAAGTAAGTAAAGTATGCTCCAAAACAACCAAGAAGGAGAGGCCTTATATAGGCAAGGGAGAGACAAAGCACGGAGTTAAAATCCTATATACAGGAGTATGAGAAAAAAACAGAAATTTCCGGAAAAATATTTCAAATTTTAAAATTTTTCTGTAGAGAATTTATTTAGAATGATGTATTCTCTGTTTCTGTCAACATAATTTGATTTATTAAAAAATTCCTGTAAATGTCATTTTTAAATAAGTAATTTGATTTTTTTGTATATATTTATTTATTATAATATTAATTTTTTTTCTTTAACCAGACATTGAGCCTAGTTTTATGAAATAAAAATATAAGAAAACAATTAATTTTAAGTTTAATTATTTCCTAAATTTGCTTTTTTTGTAACTAGTTAATTTATTAAAAGAAAAATTAAAGTAAATAGAATAAAGTTAATAATAATATATAAGAGATATAAAGGCGTGGGTTCATCCCGGGAAATAATTAATTATTTTACTGGTTAAGTCTAGCAGCCTGGCTGACAGTAAGTCTGTCCTTCCATAGTGATGTCCTGGTACATTGTTTTTAGCTTTAGACCTGGTATTAAAAGCAGGTATATCTCTTACATTGTCCTGTGGAGCACTCATAATGTTTTGAATAAGTATTTTATTTGTCTACAAAAGGGAAAAACTTTTTGGTAATTAGTAGACAAAAAATTTTAGTAATATAAATACTAATAAAAGCACTGGAGCGTACCCTGAATTCTTAATTTTATTTATTTAATTAAAATTTAACAACATTCAAAAAATATTTTAAAGTTTAAATAATAAGTTTAACTAGATCTTTATAAGGTTGAATAGCTATCTTACAAAGATTTAACCAAATACCATTTTAATTGGGTTTAATATTGGTGTTCAAATACCAAGTGAAATCGGGTTTATAATAGGTTCTGTTTCTACTGTAAATAACTAATTTTTATTTTAAAAAATTAATAAAATTGTTATAAGGGTTATTTTTCACAATTACTGAGCTATTATGACCTACTAATTTTCTGCAGACCCAGATATTTGGTTTATATGAGCTATACTAGAGCAAAAATTAAATCCTAAGGCTTTAATAAATAATAAGTAATAATTAAGGAAAGACCCCTGATTGTCAGTGTATGCTAGTATTTAAGTATCATTTAATAGTAAATATTAATGGTCTAACTACTTATTGTTAAATTTCTTAGTGATTCAACCTCATAGGAACACTAATAAAATAGTTAAACTCAATATTAACTCACAATATTCAGATTAGTGCGGGCTAGTGGTGGAAAATAGGCTTATAAAATATAGTTGTAGCTAATATAAAGATAATATCAATTTATAAAGGGTTTAAAATATATTTTTATATGATAATAATTGTTTCATAATGTTTGTTTGAGTTGTAGTAAGTGATTTCCAACAACCTGTCAAATCCTCCCATATTTTTACAAAAATCCACTGGAGTGCACAGACCTTCAATCCAGATGATTCCACTTCTATCCCTGGCTATTACAGCAGAGCAAGGGCTCATCACCTCCCCATGGAGTCCACTTCAAGAATTTTCTACACTCAGACCTCTATTAAGGATCCTCCATCACAATTAATGATATCATACACCCATACCATAAATAAAAAGAACAGATAAAAGTGGATACCATAAAGAAACAGGTAAAATAACTCATCCAAAGAGAATAAAATGAAACCCAAAGCATATAAAGGAAGCAAATCAGCTTTTCAAGCCCCCAATAACATCCTCAAGCATCCATATTAGCCCAGTAATCATATCCCAACCCATAAATCTGTGAAAATCCATTAAAGGAAACAGATTAAGTTGTCCAAACTGGATATATGCACCTAAAAAAGGTGTATATGCTTGTGTAGGCGTTTGAGTCCACTGAATACTTCCATATGACCTAAATTTAACAGAAAAATAAAGTTTATAGGCTATTAAGAGATTAAAGCCTGCTTTTAGACCTATATATTCATAATATAACTACATATTTCACTGAATATGAGGTTTGTGCATTCATATAAGTTTATTTATGTCTATAATTACTTAATAATACTTAATAGGGGGTATCAAAGTTAGAAATCTTCCATTTAAAAATACAATTTTTTTCCACCAAATCAACCATGATTATTTTTTAATATATGACATATTGTACAAGAAAAACACCTTTTTACTGAGAATTTATGTCAAGTTTGTTGCTTACTTTTTGTGTTGTGAAATACCTTTTAAATAATTACAAATTTCTGACTTTGATACCCCCTAAAATAAGTGTATCATGACTCTATTAACACCTTAATAAGTATTATGGGGCTATGGATAAGCTATTTAAACTATTATAAGTCATATAATAGTGTAATAAATAGGGGGTATCATAGTTGACCAATCCACAATTAAATTAATTGTGGATAAAAATCCTTATACCCATATTATCTTCTGCAATTATTTTTGCTAATAATTGGGTTATTAGACATTTTACATGTTAAATTTGACCTCTTATCTGACATTTTTCTACTCAATTTTTCATAACCACATATTGGACAACTTTCTTTCATAACCACATCATGGCCTACTTTCATTCATATCATCTGCAATTATATGTTATGTGACTTGCATACAAATCAATCATGAATATGATGAGTTTGAGATCAGGAATTAGGAATGGTTAATGGGTTATAAGAGGCAGGATAATACATTATCATGGATTCCTTATCCACTATCCCCAGGGCTAGTGGATAATAATATTCAGCAACTAATAATGTCTGATCCCAGGAAAAAAAATTACTGATCCCTAACTGTGGATCCCTCAACTTTAATACCCCCTTATTATATATATAGGCATAATAACCATATATATTTGTATTATAAACTTAATTTTAACTTACAAGCTTAATGCAATTAAGGTTGTCTTATTTTAACCATAAGAAATACTCAGTCCTGGGGATACCAAGGCTGACAGCATGACTTTTATAAAGTATAAAAATGTAAATCATGTTCATTGTTTTGATTTATGAAGTGTTATGCTTTGGATTGCTGTGTATGAATGGGATGATGCTGACAAATCAGTGAAATGGGATATTATGGTAAAGTCAGCACTTTTTGTTGAGAAAGTGCATATTTTAGTGAAATAAGTGACTTATTTCATTTTGAAATCCACCAGTGTTAGGGCTAGTGTGTTTTGGAAATCTGCACTTAAATAAGTGAAGACTTTGTCAAATTCAAGTGCGGATTTGCCAGAACTGACACCCACTATTGTTGAGACAGGGTTTCAAGTTTTATTTGTAAACATTGTGAATAAAATCATTTGCTGAGCATTGTTTTGGATGCAGAAACACCAAAGGGATCTTTGTTCCATTAAAACAGCCCCCTCAAATCATTATGGAAGAGCTACCTCTTCAGAAAGTGGGTTGAAGATAAGTTTGCTTGAATTTTTTATTCTTCTTTTTCCAAACCTAAACCTGACATGATGCCTTCCCTAGCTCAAAGGAGGACTCATCTGGCCAGATTATCCTCCTCTAGTCATCAACACTCCAGTGCTGATATTTTCTTACAAATGTAAGTTGCTTCACTTGCTTTTTCTTGTTGAAAAATGGTTTTTTTTCATCTACTTGCTTGAAAATCACAAAAGGTGGTGAGAGGAGGGAGTGGTGGTGGTGGTAGTAGTGAGAGGAGAAGGAGTTAGTGATGGTGGTAGTAGTGAGAGGAGGAGGGGGTGGTGGTGGTGGTTGAAATAAGAGGATGAAGTGGTGGTGGTGGAGAAAGAAGGGGGAGGTGGTGGTGATTGAAATAGGAGGAGGTGGTGGTGATGGTGATGGTTGTGAATTTGATAGAGAGGAGATAGTGGTTAGAAGTGAGAGATGAAGGAGGTGGTGAGAATGTATAGGCTACATAACTTTAATCTAAAATTAAGGTAATATGGGCAACATGCATCATTCACACTGCTTTCTGATTAAAATCAAGATGATTACTTTCTAGAAACCATGCATAAAGTATGATGGAGAGTTAAAATTGGGCCAGTGATGGATTTAAAGAGGGAAAACAGAATTGAGATAGAAAGAAGTTATGAGAGGCAGTGAGAAGGATTAAATGAGGAGTGCAGAAGAGGTTTTGAGAGGTAAAGTGAGAAGAAGAGGAAATCAAGATATGAAGATAAAAACTTATGGTTTTTCAGAGAAGAGGAGGAGGAGACTCTAGAAGAAGGGATGCTAACATCAGAAAAACAATGAAAAAATGTGAGCACAACCAGGGTCACTCTTACTGTGTTTAAAAAGGGTTAGTACATAAAACAAACCTAAAGATGTTCCCTGTGACCAAAAACTGAACTCAAAACCAAGATCACACTTTTTTACCCCTTTGTAAATATATTGATTATTGGAATAATTTAGATGACAATATTAAAAATGGAAATTAAAAATGCAATAATATTATTTTTACTTATAATAAAATTAAAAACAATAATAATTAGAGAAAAATAGCTATTCTTATAACAAAAATTATCAAAATTGTAAATGAAAATAATTAGAATGCATTATCAGGTTGTCAAAAATTTAATAAAGGTATCAGTGTGCATTACAATGGAAGAAGGATGCTTGGTGGAACATGAAGGCTTGAAATTTGTACCAGAAGAATTGGGCCAGTGGTTTATTGAAATTTATTTTATGTAAGCCAGATTTTAAGTATAAGGACAAAAATATCAAGAAGAATTTTCCTTAAAAGCTACTTTAATTTATGTAGTGCTGAAAATTTATGACTTAAACTTGAATCTCACTTTAAGGACAAAAATTTATTCAATTAAAATTCAAATATTTCATGAAGAACATATCTATAATCTCAGTATTTTTTTAAATTAGGGGGCCTCAAACATTACCAAAAATGCCACATAAACACACCACAAAAAAAGTACCAAACCTGCCATTGAAAAATGATATACACCTTCCCTGGACAGGTGTATTTCTACAGCGTATTTTCCCCCAAACATGTCTTCTTTTGGGTCAAAAAAGTCATCAAAACACTTCCTTTTATCATCATGAATAGTCAGAACTAGGTACAAAGAGGCCAACACTAGGTACAAAAGTGCCAACATCTAGATTTTTTTCACCTAATCCTTAAGGGCTTATTCATACTAGCAAGTTATATGACTTATGAGAACTTAATCAATCCCATAATCATATACTTACTCTTAATCTTTACCACTGTTCACTAACATAACATTCCACTTTCAGCCCACCATCAACTTGAGATCACTTCTGTAGCTTCTCATTTTGAGGGCCTAGCTTAACTGATTTACATTTCTTTTGTTTAATAATTTTTTCCAGTAAAATTCCCCAGTTTCTCAGTTTAATTTGTTTTGGTTCAGCTCCCAGACTTGAAATCACATAACATTTACAAAAGCATAAAATTTCTAAGATTCTGTCTTGCTAAGATATTTCATCTTCTCTTCATCTCCAACTTCCATCATTTATTGTTGGTTCTGATACTTCTCACTTCACAACACTAAAAGTAAGTCACTTCCTCATTTTTTTAATTTACTTTCTAATTGAAATGTCTTTTTTCTTGTCACTTTATTTTATTTCTCTATTTAACATCTTTTTTTGATTGCTGATTTATATGTTCTTTTTTTGCTTTCACACCCTTTTTTCCTTTTTTTCTTGTTCTATCATTTTTATTCTTGATTTATTGACATTTTGGTGTTTTTTGGTCATTTTTAGGCATTTTCACTTTTTTGGCTTTTTTCTTTACTAAATTGCTTTGGAATCATTAAGAAACAATTTGAAATGTTTTCCAAGCAATTTCCACTTACTTTGAGGTGTTTTTTGCCTTTTTTGGGTATTGTATTTTTCTAAAACCTTCCAGAAACATTTTCCAAGCATTTCTCAGTGAATTCTAGGGGTTTTCAGGCTATTTTAGGTCTGTTTTTTGACTAAACCAATTCAGATTAACTCAGAAACCTTCATAAAACATTCAGAATCATTTCAAAATGTATTTTAAAGCTTTACTAAGCTGTTTTGGTACTTTTCTGTAACTTTTAGGGGAGGTTTGAGGGTACTTTCAGGTCACTTTTTTTGCACACTTTTGGAACACTTTTAGAAGACATTTGGGATACTTTTTTGGAATCTTTTAAAACACTTTTTAGGTACTTTTGGGACACTATTTGGAAAATTTTGGAACACTTTTTGGGTACTTTTGGGACACTTTTTTGGAAACTTTTGGGGCTCTTTTGTTGAACTTTTGGGACACTTTTTTTGATATTTTTGTGACTATTTCTTTCAGGTAGTTTGAGGAGAGCCTTTTAGGTAAGTTTCATCCAATTTTGAGATGACTAAAGCACAACCTGGCTTAAAATCCTGTGAATAATTTACTCACTTTGACTGTTCTTTTCAAATCAATAGGGAGCTGGTTAATAGTATTGATAAGGTAAGAGAAAAGGTGAGGTAAAACAAAGAAAATTAGGTAGATAAAAAAAGTATGGGGTGTAATATAGGTTTTCAACTTTTATTTTTATTTCACAAATTAAATTTTTACAAGTCATATACGATACTCTACTTACCTAAATTAATGATTCATTAGATGTGTGTCATATAATGGTAATCATGAGGTTCATGTATACATTTGTGTTTGATTTCATTGACTATGGTCACAGATGATTTCCACTCACATGTTTACTTAAATTTTCATTAATTTAGGTTTTTTAATTATTTTATAAGACATTTTTCATGTTAATTTATGCAATGAACATAAATTTTGGCAATCTATGCCCCTACTGTAATAAAACACAGGGGAGGGTATTTGTCAGTGTGTGCTAGTATCTAAGTATGATTTAATAGTAAATATTAAAAGTCCTACTTCTTATTGCTAAATGATTTAGTTGTTTAACTTTAGTGGAAGACTAATAAAATAGTTATTCTCAATATAAACTCACAATACTTGGATTTTTATGTGTACTAGTGGTGGAAAAAAGATAAATAATATATAGTTATAGCTTATATATAAATAATATCAATTTATAAATTCTTTATAATATATTGATATATGATAATAATTGTGTTATAGTGTTTTTTTAATGTTTAGTAATTAATTGATGTCTAATAACATGTCAAATCCTCCCTTACTTATACCAAAATTCACCAGAGTGCACCAACCTTCAATCCAGATGATGTCACTGATATCTCTGGCATTTTCTGCACTGTTAGGGCCTATCACCTCCCCATGGCGTCCACTTCAAGCAGACTCAACATCCAGACCTCAAGTAAGGACCCTCCATAACAATTAATGATACCACAGACTCATACCATAAATATAATAAACAGATAAAAGCGGATACCATAAAGAAACAGGTAAAATAACTCATCCAAAGAGTATATAATGAGACTCAAAGCATATTAACGAACCAAATTAACTCTGTAAGCCCCCAATAACATCCAAAAGCATCCATATAAACCCAGTAATGATATATTAACCCATAAGTCCATGAAAATCTACCAAAGGAAGCAGATTAAGTTGTCCAAACTGGATATATGCACCTGAAAAAGGTGTATATGCTTGTGTAGGAGTTGAGTCCAATGAATACGTCCATACAACCTAAAATAAGCAGAAAAATATAGTTTATAGGATATTAATAGGTTAAAACCCACTTATAGACCTAAATACACATAATATAACTACATATTTCACTGAATATGTGGTTTATGTATACATTCAAGCTTATGTATGCCTATAATTACATGATATCACTTAAGATAAGTATATTATTACTCCATTAACACCTTAATAAGTGTTATTAGGCTATGGATAAGCTATTTAAATTACTGTAAGTCATATAATAGTGTAATAATTGTACATATATGTATTATAACAATATATATAAGTATTTTAACCTTATTTTTAATTTATAATCTTAATTTAATTAAGGTTATCTTGTTTTAAACACAAGAATTACTCAATCCTGGGGATACTTAAGCTGACATTATTTCCATTTTCATTTGTCATAAATTTTTTCTTGACTTAGAAAAAAAATGGTGATCCCAACCCCCTGTTGTGGTAAATAGCAGGGGAGGGTATTTTCAAAAAATTATTTTTGACATAAATTTTTTTGACATAAAAATAATTTGGTGGTCTAGACCCCAGAATATATTTAATTTTGGGTTAATTTGTTGCCAAAATAAACTTTCACACTTTTCTTCCATGAATATTCTAGGTCTACTAAGATCCATTTTCTATAACAACCAAAGTATATTTTGTTTTCTCCAGAATATTTTAAATGAGTACCTCATCTAGTATTGAAGACTACTCTAACAAGGGTTATCAGCTCACATATCAATACTCAAAAACTTGCACAGGATGTAAAAAATCTAATCACTATTGTGTTAAAAATACAGTAGTTCAAGCAAGAGTTGAAGAATGTCAAAACTGCCATTGGAATCATCTAAAATCTAATGTTCTTAAACTTAATCCTGAACCAAAATCTCCATTCACAAACTTAAAATTTTGGACTCACCAGGATTAAAGAGAGATTTTTTAAGAGTATTTAGTTATATTTCATTATTGTAATAGATAAAAAAGACAAGAATTATTTAAAATGAAACATATTAGGCCACTAAAGATAATTGAAAAAAAAACAATCTCAAAACAGAAAAGGTTATTTTTCTGATGAAGAAGAAGATTCATACAAAACTTATTCCTCAAGTGAGAAATATGGTGAGTTTGGAGAAGTAAATTACAAATATAAAATTGAGACTCAATAAAAAAACAAATTTTTAAGCTAGAAAGCAGTCACACAAACATCATTTTTCAAGTAGTATATTGCATAAAAAAATCAAAATAAAAGAATCTGTGAATGATGATAGTATTTGTGAACAAATAAAAGAAAGTGATAAATCTAAGAAAAGAGAAAAATTCCTAAACTTAATTGATGAAAAAATAGAAATTATGATTGACAGAGTAGGATCTAGATTATTAGATATAAGTAGTTTTATCAGTTGGATTGTCTAGAAGAAGAGTAATAAAAAGGAGAAGAGGAAGAGGAAGGAGAAGAAGGAGAACTTGAAGACAAAAGAAGAGAAAGGAGCAAAAGTTTAAAAGGTGAAGTGACAATAATATAAAGGAATTTATAGGAATAATGATGATGTGTAAGGGTATTATAATAGTAAGTCTTTTATTTCACTCTGCGTAAATATCAATTACTAATAATTAATAACCTCCTAAAGCAACCTTTAGATATTTATTTAACAGTTAAGGGGACAGAAGCGCTTAAACAGTAAAATAGATAAAAATATTTAAAATATGATAGAGTAAAGTAAGTGATGGAGCTGAAGGGTATTACCCAAAGCCCTTTCATAGGCAAGGGGTCCTCTGAAGCAAAACAAATTTGTATATACAAAACGATATTACAATGAAACAAGAAAAGAAAAGAACATAATTGAAACCTGGTATTTTAGAGCAAAATATGATACAAATAATTAAATTCTCAAATAAGAAATAATTTTTCCATACTAAATTTCCAAACCAGTTAATTAAAATAGTGAGTAACTATGTAAATTTGTAACATGGGAAACTGTGAGTAATTTATCCAAAACAGTCATTGTAATGAGTCTTAAAATGTTTTTAATTGAACTAATATAATCATATCAGTTTTACACAAACATTTATGTAATCAATTCAATCCCAAAAAAGAAATTAGTAATTTTTTCAACTATTTCATTTGGGTAATAACTAATTTAAGTGAAAACAAGTAATTAATTTAATGAATTACTAATTTAAAATAAGCATTTTAATATATTAGGGGGTATCAATGTTCAGGGATCTGCAATTAGGGATCAGGAATTTTTTTTTCCGGGATCAGACATTATTAATTGTGGAAGATTCTTATCCACTAGACCCAGGGCTAGTGGATAAGGAATCCATGATAATGCATTATCCCACCTCTTATACCCCAATTTCCACTCCTAATTCCTGATCCCAAACTCATCTAATCCATGATGAATTTGCAAGAAAGTCACATGACTCAAAATTGCTGATGCCATCCTTAAGTCTTTCCTCACTCTATGCTACTTAATTTTGGTGGCAAACACTTAAGGTTTTTTTCTATCTACACACCCCAACTGCACATTTGGGAGTGAATTCCCACTTCCCTTATCACATAACCCTTCCACCGGCAACAATGAAACACTTCTCTACTAGAAAGCTACTTCACTCAACAATGAATGCTATTACTTTTCTTTTAGTTCTTTACTATACATCTGACTCTGATTTGGAAGATGCCTTAGCTTATATGTGTTTTCTTTCCAAAAAGCGTTACATCATCACCAGGGAGCCAAATCTTTATCATGATCCCTGATATGATCTGGCCTCCATTCTCAACATTCCTCATTTAAACTTCACCCAACTTTTTAGAACTTCTCACAATTCTTTCTTTAAACTTTATCAACTCATCTCTGATCATCCTATCTTTCATAACAATTCCCATAACAAACAGTGTAATCCTTCCATCCAACTTGCTGTTGCACTATGTTGCTTTGGCTCAAATGGAAACGGTGCTGCTGTAAGATGTTTGGATAATCTCTTTAACATGGGATATGGTACCGTGATATTATACACCAAGCGCTATATGATTGCTATCCTTTCCCTCAAATCTCAAACACTTGCTTGGCCAACTCCAGAACAGCAACTTGAATCCTCTCAATTAATGCAAGCTGAGGGTCTCCCTGGCTGTGTAGGATTTGTAGATGGCACAACTATACCTTTGAGTCAAAAGCCTGCTCATGATGGCAACCATTATTTTGATTGCAAAAAAAGGTTTCTTTACAATCTTCTCCAATTTCTCATCCTTCATAAACTAACTTTTTATCTTCTTTCTAGATACTCTATTGCCATTCAACTTGTATGTGATGTCAATAAAAATTTATTGCTTTTCATAGTGGCTGCCCTGGCTCATGTCATGACTCTTCTGTCTTACAAAGAATGAGGATTTCTCAAACCCTGATCATACTTTGACAAATCTCAGTACCTCCTTGCAGACTCAGCATATGCAAGCGGAAAGTACATTATACCTGCTTTCTGTGGTGCAAGTTTAGAAAGTGAACCTAATACTGCCTTTAATTATCACCTTGCCCAAACAAGAGTACAAATTGTACATGCTATAGGTATTTTAAAGGGACTATTTTCTAGTCTCAGGAGCACAGAATCCAATTTCAAAAAAAATTGGAGATCAAAACTGCAAATCATTGGATCATGACTTGCATTATACTCCTTAATATCCTAGCTGATTTAAAGGATGAGTGAAATGATCTTTATGAAGAAGAGGATCCTGAAAAAGCACCGGCTCTCCCCTCCCTTGAATCACAAAACATTCATTCAACCAGCATACGCTCTGTCATTATGCCTATTACTCTCCAACATTTCTCTTCACCACCCTTTTAAAAATTTTTTTTGTACTCTCCAAATTTCCTCTTTTTGTACTTTATTTACTTGATTTGATATTTTGGTTTGTTGCATATTCATTTTTTTTTTTGGAATTTACGGTGAATATCTTTTTTTTGGATGTCACATTGGTTTTCTTTCACCAGCTCAACATGAAATGGCATATTTTTTCAGTGATTTATTTTTTCATTCATCACTTATATCCTTTTCATCCTCTCCTCAAACATCACTCAAATATTTTTGTTACTTTTATTTTCTCAACTCATATCACCAGGTAAGTCTTTTTTTTCTTTTTTCTTGTTTTTTATTTGCTAATCATGAATTTTTTTATTTTGCTTTTTTTAGTTTTTTTTTGTTGTTTTTTTGTTGTTTTTTGTTTTTTTTTTGTAAGTCCTTTTTTTTATTTTCAAGGCTAGACTAATTTTTTTTTTCTTCTTTCTCTTTTTTTTCTTTTTTTTCTCTCCTTTACCCTCTTTAGCTGCCTCATTTCGCCCCTTTTCCTCTCTCTTTACCTGCCTCAAGTCACTCCTTCTCCCCTATCTTTACCATCCTCAAGTCCCCCTTATTTCACCCTCTTTACCTGTCCCAAATCCCCCTTTCCTTCCTCTTTAGGTGCCTCATGACCCCCCCTTCCCCTCTCTTTAGGCGCCTCATGACCCCCCCTTCCCTTTAGGTGCCTCAAGCCCCCCTTTCCCCCCCCTCTTTAGCCGCCTCAAAGGCCCCCCCTTCCACTACCCTTAAGCCACCTCTACCCCTCCTCCTCCCTAATGAATTGGTAGCAATTTGTTTACTTAACAAACGAGAACGGCGGAATTTGAATTTTGATACAATATGTTTTACTATCAATAGCCAAGTGCATATAATAGTACTAGATACCTAACAAGTTGGACATGAGATGAAATAGAAACACAGAAGACAATGTGGCATTGATCATGTCGGAATGTGGAATACAGCCTTATGTATGTATGTACAGTTTACAGAACGCCCAAGAGTTTATGTATGGAATACAAACAGTAGAAAAGTGTGCAGATTTATTTTTGCATCTGATTTGTATACTTCTTTGTTAAGTGGGATGATGACAAGTGAAACAAAATAGGAATATTCATCTGGGATGTGTCAACAAATGGGCTGGATGATCATTTATTTTTTTATCAACTGGACGTTCAACAACTTATTGCCAGCCAAGTCAGCCCATGATGATCCATAAGAATTGGTTGAAGCACCCCTCAGCTGCAGTGTTGATCAATGATACCCATTTTGCTTGTTTTATCTTTCTCTTGAGTTATCTTTCTACTCTCTATCTCATCCCTAATGCTTTCTCTCATCCTCATTTGAGTGATCAAGCCGGTCTACTCCTTAATTGGCACCATCCAACTGTCATCAAGGCTAGACTGACTGGGGCAATATTGAGCACATGTTTCAGCCTTCAAGGTGTGGGATATCTTGTTTATCTAAAATCAAACCAACAGTTGGTGAGTTACTCCAAGCATCATATCTGTATATATACATACATTGTCTTTCACACAAGATACCAATGACCCAACCTCATGAAGAGCGCTGAGCTGACATTGTGTCTGAAATCTTCCTTCAATGATTTTATTCCAGACTGGCATGAAACTGGTGCAAGCTACTCTCTCTCTCACTGGAATTTTACCATCACAAAACATGTCCTGGCTCCAACTTTGGAAATTACTCATCTATCCTCTCCTCTTAACAGTCATTCTCTTCCTTGGTCCACTCTATACAACCCTTTTCCTTGAATCTTCTAGCCATAACCAAGTTCAGCACTCATTTCACAGATCAAAGCAAGATCATGTATACATCATTCAACATGCCAAAGATGTGTGGTATACTATTATGACTGTGGAAGGAATTCAGAATTACTTTCTTGGTCCATTGGCAGAGGAAATAGTGTTTCAAGGATGCATGGTTAGCACATTAGTGATAGGTGGTGCACTAACTCAATATGGATAAATTTCACTTGTGTTTTGGTCTCCTATTTGGTTTGGTCTGGATTGGTTTTATTTTATTATATTTTTGAAATCATTTTGTCATAGCATAATATTCTTGATGCGGCTATTTTGTTCTGGGATGATGCTGATGGTTGTTCTCTTGACTTATGTGGTGTGGTCTTATGCCTGGCTCTTCTAAGCCCATGTTCACCATTGTTGGGAGTATTTTCTTAAAAATGGACAAACTCTTGAAGCATTTCTAATTGGGGTTCTTCAAGAAGGTTTTGAGGCGGCTAAAGAGAGGGGGGAAAGGGGGGGGTTTGGGACATCTAAAGAGGGGTGAAGGGGGGGGATTTTGGGGGGTTTTGAGGCAATTAAGGAGGGGGATTCAGGGGGATTTTGAGACAGGCAAGGAGGGAAGGATTTTATAGGGGATTTCAGAGAAATAAAGGGGGGGAAAGGGGACTTTTATGGGAGTTAAAGAGGGGTTACATACTCTCTAAAAAACATACTAAAAATTTGTTTTTTATTTTTTTTTTATTTTTTTTTTTTGGCAGAATTTTAGAAAAAAAAAATCTTTTACTTTCTGTTAAGGTCTTTCCCTGTAAATTACAAAACAAAAAAGGTTTAGAATTTAATTTTTAATTTTTCTTCCAAATAATTTTACTGAATATAATTTTTTTCTTAATTTATTTGTTTTGATTTTTCTTTTACTGATTTTTTTTTCAATTATTTTTTCAGGATTTTCTGTGAAGGTTTTTTATAACCAAACTTCAGGTTTTCTTTTGTATTTTTTTTTTTTTTTTTGAAATAATTTTTACTGAAAATTATTATATTTTTTTTGTTTTAAAAATTTTTTTTTAATTTTTTTAAAAGGATTTTGCTTTAAATTTTATTTTAAAAGATATTATTATGTGAGTTTTTTTTAAAAAAAATATGTGTTGAATATTTTTTTGACATTTGAATTTTTTTCAGATCAAAAAAATGTCTTCTTCTTCAGATTCACCCCTTAATTCTCTATCATCTTCATCTTTATCCTCTTTATCATCTTCATCTTTATCATCTCTATCATCTTTTTCAAAATCAACTTCAATACAATCATCTTCTAAATCATCAAAAAAAATTAATGATAATCAGTCTCATCAGAATAAAAGATATCTGAAAAAAAAATTCTTCTTTTAAATCATAAAAAAAATCAAATATAATCAGTCTTATCAGAAGAAAAGATATCTGAAAAAAAAAATTCATCTTCTAAATCATCAAAAAAATTTAAAGATAATCAGTCTCATCAGAAGAAAAGATATCTGAAAAAAAATTCTCTGTGAAAGTTTTTTTCGTCATATCCCAAACATTTTTTTTCATAAAACTAAAGTAGATAAAAAAATCAATATCCAAAAAAATTACAAGAAGATATCAAATTTCTAACCAAATTTGGAGATGATTGAGTTGTTGCAGTTATCAGTAATACTTATAAGGCTCAATTCATTGTGGAATTTCATTCATTTGATGGTGTAAAAGATGAAACGTTTAATCAACTATTGGATCTTATCATAACTCTTTATCAAATGGCTTTGGTTTGGTTACCTATAAGGAATACAAATTTTTTGGGTGGTATCATGATTGGATTTGGTTGGAGACCTGATTTGTTAAAGGATATTCTCTTGGTATGTCTAATTATTTTTGTTCCATTCTTAATATCATTTAACTTATTTCATTTATATAGGCATATATTCATTGCTCAAGAATATCACTAAAGCTCAAATAATGAATATTTTCTCTTATGGGACATTCTACCTTACTTTAACTCTTTTCTTGCTCTTTGACTCAAAAAGCTCTGTAATAAAGGATTTGAAAAAAATTATGAACTTGCAACCAAAGTTGGAATACCGAATTGGTGTGACTCTGAATGGGAAGATATCACCCACAAATATCTTTTATTTTCTAATGTTATTATCACTCATTCTGGATTCCACAATAGGATTCATATCGATAGGAATGACACCAATTTTCTTACTTTTGGTATATTCTCATATATCAATCTGATAACTGGCAAACCAATACCATCTCCAGCTAAAATCAAAGTACATGGTTTATATTTTTCAGACCACTGGTGCATCATTGATTTTGGTTTGGGAAATGGTATCATCAAAACTATTTGGAATTCTTCTAAGGATAATCATCAAACAACAAAGCTCCTCCTGGTTTGGAATCCTGTCAAGATTTCACACATTTTGGTTGCTTATTTCAAATCAGTCATAAGTTGATTCAAAGAATCAACAAGGTAAAGTTAATTGATATAAAAAAACTTGATCTAGATCCAAAAAGTATGGAAATTAGAGTTGCCATCAAAAATTTTATATTTTTTCATAAATTTTTAATAAATATTTTTTATATATCAATTTTCTCAAGTAAAGTGATGAGTTAATGACCTTTGGTTGTATAACAGGTAATCTTGATAACATTTATTTGTTTCATGGGATTCCTTTAGCCTATACCTGTGGAAAGTCCCAAACTTTTGTTTCTAGATTTTATCTGCATTTTGGCTTGAGAAATTTTCATTACTTAAAACTAGGGAAATTGATATATATTAGATATTTATTTAATAATTTATTTATTTATATTAAATTTAGATGACTTCCACCCCTTACTTCAATAAAATGCAGGGGGAGGTATCGCCAAATTTTCAAATCTGACATTCAAATTTGAAGACTTGTAAAAATTTAGGTGATACCCACCCCTTGCTTCAATAAAATGTAGGGGGGGTATTGCCAAATTTTCATATGTAACATTTAAAATTTTTGACTTGTAAATATTTTGGTGAAAATTTTTTGGCGATACCCGTCCCTTACTTCAATAAAATCCAGGGGGGTTATTGCCAAAATTTCTTATAAGACTTGTGAAATTCTTGACATGTAAGAATTTGGGGGATACCGGTAAAATGCAGGGGGTAGTAAAGCCAAAGTTTCATATAAGACTTTCAAGATTCATGACATGAAATAATTTTGGTGATACCCACCCCTTACTTCAAAAAAATCCAGGGGTTGGATATTGTCAAATTTTCAAAGGAGACATGAAATTTTTATTTAAAAAAAGATTATTTAACAATAAAATACAAAAATTCAAGTAATGACTGATAGAGTAATGAAATACAGGAAATTATTGTAAACTTTATTTACAAATAAATATGAACAGTTGAAGTGTGAGAGAAATAAAACAAACTAGTCATCCAAAAATTTCTTTAAACGTTCAATTTCCTCAACAGATTTATTAGCTTTAACACATTCTATCAAGAAATCTTTCTTTTTGGAATTTTCCTCATGATCAAACTTATATTTCATCTGCTCTAATAGGTTTTTATGTTTGAGTGTTTTCTCCTCTTTTTTTATTTTTCAATACTTAGAGCTAACTCAAACTTGTTCTCCTCCAAATCTTGGGCCCGATCATCCTTCCGTAAAGAGAGCTCGTACTTCTTCTCCTCCAAATCTTAGCCCCAATCATCCTTCCATAAAGAGAGCTCTTACTTCCTCTCCTACAAATCTTGGGCCCAATAATCCTTCTATAAAGAGAGCTCTTACTTCCTTTCTTCCATATCTTGTAGCCTATCATCCCTCCTTAAAGAGAGCTTTTATTTCTTCTTTTCAAAGCTTAGAGTCTCTTTAGCCATTTCCACTTGTTCTAGAGTGATAAAAAAATTAATATAAAGTAGAAGAAAAGTATAGTAAAGTAATAAGAGGTATGGTATCACTTAACAGCATTGCGTTTCTCTAAAAATTGGTGCATAGACAAAAAAGGGGTTTGTGATGAAGTATCACTTTTTCCTCTTCTTTGGGAGTGGAAATTTAGACTACTTGAAGCCCTACTCTTCTTGTTAAAAGTAATTGTTTCCTCCTCATAGTTTTCACTACCTTCAGACTCAGTTGATTGAGGATCCTGGGTTTGTACGTCAGCCTTTTAAGAAATAAGAAAAAGATAAGTAAATAAAAAAATAGAATTGATAAGATAAGATAAAAAAGAAACAGACCTGAGTTAGATTTGGTTGGGTTAAATCACCAATAGGATCTACAGAAAAGCTATCTAAATTTTTCTCATTCAAATGAGGGGAGACTTGGGTGGAGGAAGAGGATGCGAAAAGATTTGCTTCAACATCATGTTCGGAGATAGGATCTTCTCCATCCAACATGTTTACAGGATTAACATTGGCTTTCTCTCCAAAAATTGTATCCATCTCTTTAAAGTAAGGACATAAAGATTCAAGTTTATTGTCTATGAACTTGATACCCTTAGTTATATCGATGTCGGTAACCCCAAAACCAGTGGAAGATGAAAGAGCCTTTGCCTTCTTGTATTTGTCTTGGTGATGTTTGAAGTGTTCAGACATCTGTTTAGGAAAAAGATCAATCCTTCCCTTGGTCTTATTCCGTAATTCATTTGCCATTAGAAGATAGCCATTAACTTTTGATGCTGGGGGCCATCCTACTTTAGTTGAATACTCAGTACCAAAACATGAATCATAGTTAGATTTGGTTTTCAGCCAGTTGATAAGAATGAGATGATCATCTTTTTTTAATTGAAAAGTCTTAGATTTCTCAGCTGAGCGGGGAAAAGAGGGATTAGGGGGATTTGAAGATCAACTGGGTGATGGCTGTTTTTGAGAAGATCTAGGACGACAAGGCATGTTAAAATATAAATGAAGATGAAAATGAGCAGAAACAAGCAGATGAGATGGTGAGGGGTTCTGAGCAGATAGAATGAAAAGGATGGGATGAGAATGGGAGTGCGCAGAAAGGTAGAAGGCATATCCAGAGAGTAGTCCAAGATGTGGTTATGACAGAAAGTTGTCCAAGATGTGGTTATGAAAAATTGAGTAAAAAAATGTTGGATAAGAGGTGAACATTGACACATAAAGTGTCTAATAACCCAATTATTAGCAAAAATAATTGCGGAAGATAATTGGGGTATGCAGATTATTATCGGCAATTAATTTAATTGCGGATTCCTGAACATTCATACCCCCTATTTCATTAAGAAAGTTTTTTAACTTATTTAATAACTTTTATGGCACAATTAAGGTCAAAAAGTGCCCAATATTTATGGATTTTAACATATGAGAAGCTTTATATAATATATAAATTTAATTAATTATAATTCAATTTTACAATTTTAATTATAATATATATTTATAATCATTAATTTATTAATATAAAATACATAAAAATGTACCATGATTTATAGAATATAATATATATTATGCTTCATGTAAGTGTATAAATAATTTATTTAATAATAAAATTAATATAATACTTATTTTACTTATTTTTAACAAAATGTTTATATAATTTTATTATGTAATAAAATATTATTTTATATACATAAAATACATGAATTTAATACCTCCAATAAAGTATAATACATTTTAATGGGCTCCTGAGACAGTCTGGATGACAAGTTTAGTTAGAAAAAAAATTTGAAGAGTTTAAAAATCTAAGGAAGGAGATATGTGAATTGTTGGAAGAATTTCATGTTGATATTAAAGAAGAAATTCAGAAAGAAATTTATTAATGTTTACTTAGTTTTAACTAAGTAATGAAAGCAACTCTTTAATATCAGCATTTGACTTATTTGAATTAAAACAGGCAAGCAAAAAAGCTTGATTTATATTCTCCAAATTCTGAAGAGTCAAGTGAAGGAAATAAAGGAAAATATTGACTATTTGTATGAGATTCAGCAATTCTTGAGCCTTGACTCATGTGCAAGGGGTCAACATTGGGCCTTTACCAAAGAGTTTGTTCATTTGATAATAAAGAGGAAACATAGAGTTGAGTTTTCCAGAAACAGATGTGATTCCATGCTTTTCATCATCTTCAGTAACTCCAAGCCCAGTTGAGAAAGAAGCCATCTTTGCTTTCTTGTATTTTTTTTGATAGTTTTTGAATCTTTCCCTCATTTAATTTGTTTTCAAATCCATCTTACCTTTAGTTTTTGATTTCAACTCCACTGCCATTTGATTACAGCCACTCAATTATGATGTGGGTGGATGACCAACTTGAGTGGACTTTGCACAGCCAAAAAAGGCATTAAAATTATATCTAATTTTCAGCCAGTGAATTACAATCTGAACGTCAGACAGTTTTAATTGAGTAAATTTTTGAGAAGTAGATTTTGGGCAAGTCATGGTAAACTAACACTAAACTATGAAATTAGAGAAAAAAGAAAAAAATTTTGAAGAAAAGGAGAAACAAACAATGATTTTAGATATTTATAATGCCTTGTATAAAAATAAGAGGTTGTGAGTATAGAAATTTGAGCAGGAAAAGTTTCTAAAAAACAGAATAAAATGTAATAGACTTACTGTTGTTTGAAAGAGAAAAATTTGATTTGGAAATGAACTGGGGGAGAAGAGTTGTGACATGGAGTATATAGGTGAGGATAGAAGGAAGGTGGTGCGCAGCTGAGCAGAAGGATGTGGGTACTTGTAGGCTTAATTTTGGTTAAGAAAATTGTACAGAGGTAGGATGTATTTGACCCCATGTTTGAGACCCCAAGTAACAAATCAGCCATGTTTCACAGCATGTTTGTTTGATATTTTTCAAATGAAACACAATAGGAATGTTTAGTAATGTTTGAGACCCCCTATTGAGTTATTTATAGTACTATATAAACACATCTGATTTATAGCATATAATCAAAGCTATAAATAAGTGGGATTTATTAGTATATTACTATACCTAGCCTTGATTTAATCTTAATCAGACCTCAGTGCTGCTGAAAAGATTGAATATACTACTCTTACTTTCAGAGTGAGATCAAGTACAGAGATGTAAAATAGCTTGAATGGTTAGTTTTCTAGAATATTTAAATGGTACTATATAAATAATGTACTACAAATTCAATAAGTATTAAAATATAACTCAATATAAGGGTCTCAGTAATACAAATCTCACTAATTAAATATGGCTTACAGTCGTATAGTCAGTAGAAAAATAGATTTAATAATTCAGATACTATTTAAATACTTTATAAGTTCTACTGATATTTATTGTAATTTTATTGGTTATATTTTTAATTGTAATGATAAATAATGTAGAAAACATACCCAAAAAACCCCTCCTTTTATACACAATAACTTCCACAATGAACCCCTTGATTGATCAGCTCTATACATGGTTAATGAAGCCTCATTCCAACTAATAAACATGCCCAAAAACATAATGAGTGACCATTAACATAATTAGAATGATATCACCTTCCAAATTCATGTACTAATAGGGATAATCCATCAAAAATAATGAATAAGCAAAAAAGAGAGTATATGTGTGTAATACATTAAAATAAAAGACTAAAAAGGGAAAATTAATACTAATTATTACTCAACTTCAAGGGGGATTAACAGTAGAAATTATGGAGCTAATCATGACATTATACTATGTGAAATCCCCATTCAAAAATAACCAAAATTGACTGAGAAACTACTTAAAACCCCAAAAAAGGGTGTGAGATGTGGGGTAACTACATGCAGTCCTTGGCAGGTTCTTTCACAGGTAAATACTTGACTATTAAGGCAAATTTAAGTGTGTTTGTAAAGTAAAGCTCCAAACTTGAGGTTATTAATGAAATTAGTGCATATAATAAGGTTCAATGCACCTATAATTAAAGTAGAACACTAAATAAGTGCCTGTTGCCTATTTTAGCATGTTTCCCCACTGTGGGAATAGAATTTGGGGTAATTATAGTGTGAAAAAGCTAAATTTTCTAAAAATGAAGCTATTCACACAGGAAAAATGCAGGCACTATGTGGCCAGTACACAGAAGCCATTTCTGGCATAAAAAACACCAAATTTGAAATATTTTATTTTTATGCATTTGAGTAGCCAAATCAATAGCTCTTATTAAAAAAAATTGATCTGTTAAAGAGCATTTTTATTATTATTAAATTTATAGCATATATAGTTAAATTTTAAGTGATTTGAAGCGCATTTCTTATTTTTCACATAAATTAATGAAAACAACAGCTTTAAGTCTACTTGAAAAATTATTTAGCCTTATATTTAAGGCTCTTAAGATTACCCTAGCATATTAAAACTTAATATTAAGTACATAAGACTTATAAAAGGTGGATATATGCATGTATATAAGGTGTTATAATGGCATATCTTGTATTTTATCAGAAATTTACTTATGTATACAATTTGTGTACTCTAATTTATTGCTCCCATATATTGTCCATGTGTTTAACATAAATTATAAGTACTTTTTACTCAGTCCTGAGGATATTCAGGCTGACACTTACTGTGAATAAGGCCTTAAAATTGGTTTCTCAGATGCAGAAAATTTGCATTCATCATACAATCTTTGTTGAGTCAATCTAAGTGTGGATCTTCAAAATTGTGCAGCAATAAAATATTTCAACTCATCCCATTCAACAGAAAAAAGTTATACCATATCAAAGCAACATTTTCAGATAAAGAAACAATTTTGAGGTAGTTTATTTATCAGATACTTTATAACTAATTTTCAAATTATCAATTCTTTGTATAAAGTGTTTCCAGTCTGATCCTGGTTCCTTATCAAAGGTTGGATATCATTAAACTTTTGTCCAAATTTTCTGGTAAAATGAATTAGTGGATATATGTTGGGACTTTTCAAAACTTAGCATTTCTTGGAGTCTAGAAATATTTTCAGAGAACTCATCTTAGAAACTATGGGATTTATTTTTATGAATAATGTTTTTTCTGCACTCATTTCCCTTTCTTTTCATTTTATAGCATTAATATTTAACTTCTCTCTGTTAATCTTCTGTGGAATTTTTAAGGAAATGGGGCCATATAATGGTTCTTTGACTGAAGTCATGGAAATATTTTCAACCCTCTTATTTTTAAAGATTCCTCCATGATCCTTAATATTTCTCTTAATTGATGAATTTCAGAAACTTTAGTATTTAAAATTACCTTTGAAAGTTTATTTCTAGAATCACTATTATCCAATTTTTCATTTAATAATTTAAGCTCATTTTTTAATCCTCATAATCATTTTTAAAGTGGAGTTTCCTTGTATTTCAATTTCTATTAAACAAAGCTGTAATTCACTATCAAATTCTGTTAAATTTTTCACTTTGTGCTGTAAATCACCTGAAAAAATTGTTTAATTTTCTACTTTGGTTTGTAATTCACTAGATAACTTAGTCAAATGTGTATCTTTATCTCTCAATAATTGGCTCCCATGAGCCAGTTTAGCTATTGCTCCCTCTATTGCACCATAAATATCTTGAACTTGTAGTGGACCTTGGAAGAAATACTGAAATTCAATTCTAAAATATTTAATTTCTTCACTAAATCTTTTATTACTGCAACTACCTCAGAAGCATTTATTTTATCCAATCTTTGAGAATTTTTTAAAATTCCAACTGACATTGTCTCAAGTATTTTAACTAACTCATCATTGATGCTACTCTCTCTCAAAAGTAACTAATATAAGAATTTATTTCAGAATTTAAAGTTAAATTTATCTCACTGAACAATTTTTAGATTGACACTTAATGTTTCTTTTTCTTATTCATTAGTAAAAGGAAATCTTTTTTATAATATTGAAACTTCATTTCAAATTATTTTACTTTTTTACCCATTTCTTTTGTTCTTATTCTTTATTTTATTCATTTATTTATTTTGAAAATATTTAAACTTGAAATTCACAAACCAATGAATCAAAAGAATCAAGACTTAAACCACAAACATGTCTTGACCTAGACAGAGAGGGATTCTGAGACAAGAATTTGAGAAATAACTGAAATTTAAGTATAAAAAAAAAGAGAAACAAATTTTTTTATTGAAAGGGATCTGTCATATGTGTTGCTTATGCTCAACTGTGGGAGTGTTTTGGCACTCTTCAAGGGATAAAAGGTTGACAAAATTGATAGCAAGGTGGTATAGATCAAGAAGAAAAATGATTCTTACCTCACTTCTATTTTTATCTGTGGTTTTCATTTTGACATGTTAAATCTTACTTCACATCTAAATAATACCAACTTAGACTGAATAGACAAAAAAAGAAGTTTTTTTCACTAGCTTCAAAAAAAATCATATTTTCAATAGATAAATGTGTTTGGTTTCAGCACTCAGGACTCTGGAAAGAACTGGAGAACCTGGATGTGGCTGTAACAGGTTTTACTCACAATAACTAAGTACATGAGCTTAACTACTCAACATCCCCCCACTTAGTTATTTCCAAGTATCCATCTCCACTTTTTTGATCCCCCCAGCCAACTTTTACCCAATCATCATTACCAACTCCAAAACCATTAACCATGTTCCTCCAGTTTCACAGTAAAATAAGTTAAAACAAATAAAAAAATTATTAGTGGTAGAGTTTTTTTTATATATATTTATGTTAATTTTATATTATTATTATCATTTATTTACCACAAACACACATTCTTCCTCCTATGAAAAGTGAGAGTTGGGCCCAGTGATTTAGTGAGAATATCAGCACGCATTTGAGATGTTGGGACCCACTCCAGAGATGCTTTCTTGAGGAAGAGTTTCTCATTCACCAAATAATGACATCTATCAATATTCCTAGTAAGTTTGTTACCAGGGCTGTCCTTTGCATTGGAAACTGCCCCTTTGTTGTCACAGTGAAGCTTGATAGGTGGGAATTCATGAAGGATATCCATGAGTAGATTTTATATCCAAATAGCATCTTTCATACCACCACTGAGAGAAACAAATTCAGCAGAGATAGAGGAATCACTGAAAATAATTTGATGTCTTGATGTCCATACAACTGGGCAATCATTAAGAAGTAGAAGATGGCCAGATTGAGCTCTTGAGAACTCTTTGTTGTTCCAAGTTGAATCAGTAAAAGAAAGTAGTTCAAGGGGGAAATTGTGGTCAGGGTAAAGATGAAAATAAAGTTTTTCAGTGTGTTGAGCATAGCACAAGTAATGGTTAAGGGAAGTCCAATTTTTTGAGTTTGGTTTAAAGGTGAATCTTGCTAGAAAATTGACTGGAAAAGAAAGGTCTGGCCTGGTTGCAACTGCCACATAACTGAGAGCACCAAGAATTGAAAGATATTTGGTGGTATCTACTGCTTCTTCTTCATCTTTTGCTGTTTCAATGGTTAGATTTTGAGGAAGAGGCAACCGAGTTGTCAGACCAGAGGGGTTGTGAGTCCTCAGAATCTTCTCAATGAGCTGAAAATTGTTGAGATTGAATCCTTCTGTAACCTCTTTGATGCTAACACCAACTATTCCATCTAATTTTTCAGTCCACTTTACCTTCAGAGAACCATCCAAACCATGCTCTAACTCTTTCAAAACCTCTTCACTACTTCCAGTCACAATTCCATCATCCACATGAATCCACAAAACACCCAAAAAAAAATTTTCTTAAGAAAATAAAAACTTTTATCATACTTACTAACTTTATAACCCAGTATATCCAATTTTCTGGCAATGTGAAGCCACCAACATCTTTCTGCTTTCTTAGTACCATAGAGGGCGTTCTTTAGATAGAGAGCATTGTCTTTATCCTTTATTTGATAGCCTTCAGGAGGACGCACCCATTTAGCTTCATCAATTGGACTGTGGAGATAGGCTGCTGTGACATCAAATAATTTGACTGGCCACTGATGATAAGCTTCAAGGGTTAAAAGAACACATT
The DNA here is from genome assembly GCA_030280995.1 of Hemileia vastatrix. Classification (NCBI taxonomy): domain Eukaryota; kingdom Fungi; phylum Basidiomycota; class Pucciniomycetes; order Pucciniales; family Zaghouaniaceae; genus Hemileia; species Hemileia vastatrix. The sequence continues at coordinate 629,323 of JASXTE010000017.1, read as the reverse complement.
TGTGAGAAAAAAGTAGCAGTGGGAGAAAAAGTTTCAGTGAAGTCAATCCCATATTTCTGAAGAACACCTTTTGCCACATAACGAGCCTTGTAAGTTGGATATGTTGAAGAAGGATTCTTGATAGTGAAAAACCATTTAGAATTTGTGATCTTAGAACCAGGAGGAACTTTCTCTTCATACCGCACATTCATGTTTTTCATGTTGTCCAGTTCACTTTTGCAAGCTTGTTCTTATTTTCATAAATCAGGTGAAAGCATAGCTTGCAGGCGTGTTCTTGGAATAATAGACGAGTGAGACATATTATTTTTGACAACATCAGAAACTGATTTTTCTTGAGAAAGAAGAGTTTCTTCATATTTGAAATCAACAAGTTTCAAATTATTGAGGATGTGACTAAGAGAACCTTTGGATGGTGGATTAGCAGGTGGTGCTTGAAGAGCAGAATTATGAACTGGGAGGTTTTCACCAGAAAATTTTACCATTTCAGATTCAAAAAAGGTATTTTTCTCTTAATGCCAAAAAATACAACCAGAATTTTTCAAGGAGTAACCCACACACTTACAAATGAGAGCTCTTTGATCAAGTTTTTGTCAAGTTTCCTTGTGGATATGAACATAAGCAGTTTCACTAAAGATTCAAAAATTAGTGTAGTTGGTTTCACAGTTGTGCATCAGATTTAAGGGAGTTTTGTCTCCATTTTTGTCATTGGGGAATCAATTGTGAACATGAGCCGCCCATTTGTATGCTAGTCCCCAGAAAGATTCAGGTAGCTTGCTAGCAAGAAGAATTGTAATTGAAATGTCACCAAAATTGTGGTTGAAACTTTTAGCTGTGCCATTTTGCTCTTGATGGTAAGGACAAGAAATTTCATGAGTTGCTCTAATTTCAGCCAGTATTTGAGCCATCTGTTTACTATGCATTTTGCCTCCATCTGTCCTTAGAGCTTAAAGTTTCTTGCGAGTGACATTTTCCAACTTTTTATAAAAGGAAAAAAAAGCTGAAGTGGCATCAGATTTAGCTTTGAGCAAGAAAACTTCACCATACAAGGTTAAAATTTCTCTAAACATAGCAGCCCATCTAGGACCATTGACTGTGGAATCCATAGTTCCAACCAAGTCACCAACAATAAAACTCATTAAAGATTCAGGTTGTTTTTCTCTTGTTGCTGATACTGTTCGTTTACTCTTGGAAATTTCAAAATCTTCACAGTTGAGTGATCCAGGTTGAATGGAAAAAGGAAGAACAGAACCTAAAGATTGACAGATGAATTATTTGACAATTTTTTCACTTGCATGACCTAGTTGCCAATGCCAATTCATCAGGGATCCTTTCATGGAAGGTGGACGATTAAAAACTGCATTCTTTTTTACTGTTTACAAAGATGAGGGGAGAAGAAGATGCATCCACACATTTGCCACCTGAGGTTACATCAACACTAATAGACTTGTTATATGATTTAACTTCACACCTTTCAATCAATTCTTCCACAGAAACATCCTGTCAGGCTGAGTTCAAGTAAAGAGACGTGAACTAGCTTGAATGGTCAGTTTTCTAGAATATTTTCATGGTCCTATATGAATACTGTAGTACAAGTCCTATAAGTATTAAAATATAACTCAATATAAGGGTCTCAGTAATTTTAATCTCACTAATTATATATGGCTTACAATATTATAGTTGGTAGAAAAATAGATTTAATAAATTCAAATACTATTCAAAGACTTTATAAGTACTATTGATATGTATTGTGGTTGTATTGGCTATATGTTTTAACTGTAATGATAAAGAATGTAGAAAATAAGACCAAAAACCCCCTTCTTTTATACACAATAACTTCTACAATGACCCCCTTGATTTACCAACCCTATACATAGTTAATGATGCCTCATTCCAGCTAATAGACATTCCCAATAGCATAAAGAGTGACCAGTAACATAATTAGAATGATATCACCTTTAAAAAATCCTGTAGTAATAGGGACAATCCATCAAAAATAAAGAATAAGAAAAAAAGAGAGTGTATGTGTGTTATACATTAAAATAAAAGACTAAAAAGGGAAAATTAAGACGAATTATTACACAATAATAAGAGGGATTAACAGTAGAAATGTTGGGGCTAATAATGACATTATACTACATGAAATCCCAATTCAAAAATAACCAAAATTGACTGAGAAATCACTTAATACCCCAAAAAAGAGCTTGAGATGTGGGGTAACTACATGCAGTCCTTGGAAGGCGCTTGCACTGGTAAAATTTGACTAATTTAGGCAAATTTAAGCATGGTGGTGAATCAAAGCGCCAAGATTGAGGTTATTGATGAAATTAGTGCATATACAGAGGATCAATGCATTTATAATTAAGCTAGGACACTAAATGAGCGCCTGTTGCCTATTTTAGTGTGTTTCCACACAGTGGGAATAGAATGTGGGGTAAATATAGTGTGAAAAAGCTAACTTTTCTAAAAATGAAGCTATTCGCATGGGAAAAATGCAGGCAGTATGTGGCCAGTACACAGAAGCCATTTATGGCATAAAAACACCAGATTTGAGAAGTGTTATTTTTATGAATTTGAGTAGCCTAATCAATATTCCTAATTAAGACAAATTGATCTGTCAAAGCGCATTTTTAATATTATTAAATTTATAGTGCATATAATCAACTTTTAAGTGATTTAAAGCACATTTCTTGTTTATTATCTAAAATAATGAAAACAACAGCTTTAAGTCTACTTAAAAATTATGTAGCATTATATTTAAGGTTCTTAAGATTATTATAACATATTCCAACTTAATATTGAGTACATAAGACTTATAAAAGGTGGATATATGCGTGTATATAAGGTGTTATAATGGCATATTTTGTATATTATCATAAATTTACTTATGTATACTATTTGTGTACTCTAATTTATTTCTCCCATGTATAGTCCATGTGTTTAAAATAACTTATAAGTACTTTATACTCAGTCCTGGGGATATCCAGGATTACAAATCCTCAGATTCCTCAAGTTTCGAGTTGATCCAATCAACACACTTGTAGAGTTTCTCTATGCTTGTAGCTGCAATATGGGATAAATGGATATGGTTGAATTTGTCAAGTAAGTAGTGGTAAAATTGATATGGTGTCTGTCAGTGTATCTAGTATATAATTATTATTTAATAGTATTTATTAATGGTACTACTACTTTTTTATAAATGGTTTAGTTATTAAACCTCAGGGGAAGACTAATAAAATAGTTATACTCAAATAAGACCCACATTACTTGGATTTAAATGTGTGCTAGTGGTGGAAAATAGATAAATAGAATATAGTTATAGCTTATATAATGATAATATCAATTTATTAAGGCTTTATAATATATTTCTAAAATATAATAATTGTTTTATAATGTTTATTTTAATTGTAGTAAAAAAGTGATGTTTAATAACTGCCAAAATCCTCCCTTACTTATACCAAAATCCACTGGAGTGCACAGACCTTCAATCCAGATGATGTCACTGCTATCCCCGGCAATTACAGCACTGTGAGGGCCCATCAATTCCCCATGGGGTCCACTTCAAGAAGATTTAACACCCAGACCTCCAGTAAGCACCCTCCATCACAATTAATGATAACACAGACCCATACCATAAATAGAAAATCCAGATAAAAGTGGATACCATAAAGAAATAGGTAAAATAACTCATCCAAAGAGTATATAATGAAACCCAAAGCATATAAAGGAGACAAATGAAATTTCCAAGCCCCCAATAACATCCCCAAGCATCCATATTAACCCAGGAATGATCTCCCAACCCTTAAATCTGTGAATATCCATTCAAGGAAGCAGATTAAGTTGTCCAAACTGAGTGTATGCACCTGAAGTAGATGCCTATGCTTCTGTAGGCATTGTGAGTCCACTGAATACGTTCATATGACCTAAAATAAGCAGAAAAACAAAGTTTATAGGCTATTAAGAGCCTTAAACCCACTTATAGACCTAAATATATATAATATACTGCATATTTCACTGAATATGAGATTTATGTATACATATAATCTTATGTATGTCAATAATTACTTAATATCCCTTAAGATAAATTTATTATGACTCCATTAACACCTTAATAAGTATTATTAGGCTATGGATAAGCTATTTAAACTACTATAATTTATATAATAGTGTAATAATTATATATATATGTAATATAATCATATGTATAATTTTTAACCTTATTTTTAAAATATAAGCTTAATGTACTTAAGGTTATCTTATTTTAAGTATAAGAAGTACTCAGTCCTAGGGATATCTAGGATGACACTCCCTCACCTAAAAAAACAATAAAAAAATGTTAAGAAATTTTAATTAATAAGTAAGGAGTGAATAGAAAAATAATTTTCAAAATTTCTATGTTACATATACTGAATTAAACAGTATTATTTTGATTTAAATTTTTTCAAGAGATTTTTAAGATCAGAGATTTCATTTTCTGGAATCCACTGGTCATGTTCACTTGATTTATTTTGAAATCTTATTAGATACTCAACTCTTTTCTCTTTAGTAAGGTGTCTCTTTTTAAGTATCTTTTCAATTTCAGCCTTTTCAACTATTTCTTCAGGTTGCTGTTTATTCCTTCCTTATCTTCTTGGAAATATAGCAGTATCATTAGAGTGGTATGGTTTTATAAGAGAAATAGGAAATACAGGATTTTTTCTATCATATGGTGCATATAGAATAACCTCAACAGCATTGTTACCAACCATCTTTTTAACTACAAATGGTCCAATGAATGGATCCTCCAATTTAACATTACTATTTAAATTGAAATGTAGTGTAGAAATAAGACTTCATCACCTTCTTTGAACATTTGTTCTTTATGGGATTTATCCCATCTTTTCTTCTCATACTCAGATGCCTTATTTATACATTCTTGAGCATGTTTTCTGCATAATTCTTGCATCTGAAGGAAATATTTAGTACCTGGATGGATATCCAATCTAGGTAATTTATTTAGAGTTTTAGCAGGGGTATTAGGTACATAACCCAACCATAACTCAAATGATATTTTTCCAGTGACAGAATGTACTGCACTATTGTATGCAAATTCTAAACCTGGGATAAGGGTTACCCAATCATGCGTGAATTTGTCATTGTCTTTAAAGTTAAGACCAAAGGCACAATATCTTCTTATCATATCTTCTAAAGGTTGTATCATTCTTTCTGCTAGCCCATCAGTTTGTGGATGGTGTGCTGTAGAAAGTTTTAATTGACACCCTTAAAAATCCATAAGTGATTTACAGAACTCAGAAGTAAATTTCGGTTATCTGTCAGAAACTATTGCTTTGGGGAAAGCTGCTATATTTAATATTTTTTCCACCATAAAAAAGCTAAGTCCTTTGCATAAACCTCTTTGTGGGCTGGAATAAATTTACACATCTTTGTAAATCAATTTAAAATTATCCAGCAGGAGTTATAACTCTTATGCCCTGCTATTGGAGACCTGTTACAAAGTCCATGTTAATTATTTCCCACGGAGCTTTTGGGTGCTCAATTTTTTGTAATAAGCCAGCTCTTTTTCCTGTTAATCTTTTAGATTTTTGACAAGAATCACACGTCTAAACATATTTTTGAACATCATCAGACATGTTAATCCACCAAGCTGTGTTTTTTACTCTGGTTAATGTTTTATGGAAGTCAAAATGACCTGCTAATATATCATCATGACATATACTTAACATTAACTCCTTCATTGAAGGGGAAATTACAATTACATCACTTAATATTTTCCAGTAATATATAAAACCATCATAAATGGAAAAGTTTCCTTTTTCTTATGTCTCTTTATACTTCTTTGGTAATGTTTTTATTAAAACATTCATTGAAGCATTAGATGGATCATTTAATATTGTAGTGAGTTTACTCAAGTCAGGATCTGAAGCATACATGTCAAGAATTGATTGCATAAATTTATCCTCAAGATCTACAATCTAAATGCCATAAATGTTAATAATCTCTTATTCAGGAACATAAGCAGGATTATCATAATTATTAGGCAGAGTTACTCTAGATAACAAATCTACATTAGAGTGTAAGTTTCCTGCTCTATGTGTAATAGTCATCCGTCCTCTGTATTCTTGTACAGCTAATTACCATCTAAACATGTGTCTATTAGGAGTTTTCATGTTTAAGAGTGACTTAACTTCACTACAGTGAGTTATTAACTCAAATTTTTGGTCTTCAAGGTAATAATGTAGCTTCTCAAGAGCTCATTCTACTGCCAAACATTCAAGTTGAGTAGCACCATCTTTCAATTCACTACTTCTTAGAGTACTTGAAATATAGCTGATTACTACTTCTGACATTTTTCCTTCAATAAGTTGTTTTTGATGCAAAGCAGCACCCAGACCAATAAAACTTGCATCTGTATATAATACAAAAGGCAATTGGAAATCTGGTAATCCCAAGATAGGAGCTGTCATCAAACATTCTTTCAACTTATCAAAAGCCTGTTGTCTTTCATTATTTCAAATGAAAGCTTCTGATTTCTTTATCAGTGTGGTCAATGGTGCAGCAATCAATTGGTAGTTTTTTATATATTGTCTATAATAACCACACATACCAAGAAAAGATTGTACATCTTTTACATTTTGAGGAATTCCAATATTCTTTATTGCAGCCACCTTATTTTTCTCTACACATATTTGTAAGCCAGATACAATATGACCAATCACTTTTAAAGACTAAAATCAAATTTACATTTTTTCAATGCAAGGGTCATTTTTATTTCATCCATTTTCTGAAATACCTTCTTTAAATGTATTAAGTGGTCATCATATGTCTTAGAGAACACTATGATGTCATAAATGTATACCATTAACCATCCCTCAATCATTTCATTATGGAATGTTATATCCATTAACTTCTGAAATACTGATGGAGCATTTTTTGGTCCAAATGGCATCCTGACAGATTTATAAATTTCCATATGTGTTGTAATCAACAAAAAGTTCTGTGAATTCTTTTCAACAGGAATTTGATTGTACCCATTATTTCCATCTAGGCAACGTATATATTTAGCACCTTTAAGGGTAGCATGTATAGAGGCAATCCTTGGTAAGGGATAAAGATCATCTACTGTAAATGTATTTAATGCTCTATAATCACTGCACAGTCTTGCTTTATCTTGTTCATAAGAAATTAGCACTGGTGATATTACACAATATTTTGGTGTATTTTCAACCTTTTCAATAATTTTCATTTTTAATAACATCTTAATTTTATCCTCTATGTCTTTCCTCTTCATTGGTGAAGCAGGGTATGGTTTATTTTTAAGACTAGCAGGAATATTATCCATATCACAGGTTAAACATATTTTCATCTCATGATCTTTTACTAGTCCAAGTTCATATGCACCATGTGAAAAGGCCATTGGAAATGCTTTAATTAAGTCCTAAATATTTGTTTTCTCAGCTTCACTTATCTGAGTGCCAAAAGATGCTTTTGAAATTTCTGTTTCCATAATTTTGATCTCATTGGATTCTCTTCCTTTGCATGGAATATTTGTTGCTGACTCAATGTGTAAGACTGTGTTAAAAGAGTTTATTTTAAATTTCCTTTTACCATTGATTCCAATTGTAAAATTGTTATTAGCAGGGTCTAATTTCACACCAAAATTAGTCAGAATATCATTTCCAATGATAAAACAGTTACTACAGTTTGTATTATCCATTACTACAAATTCACAAGTTACTCTTACATAACCATGTTGATGTTTAAAGTAAACAGCATCTTTGTATCTATTAATGGGGTGTAGTACTGATCCAAAACCTCTCCAATTTTTACTTTGAAGGGGTTCAAGCTTAGACTTATATTCACTATCAATTTTTGTAATGTATTAGTAGAAACAACAGAGCCAGCAGCTCCTTTGTCCAATACTATATTAACATTTTCACCTGAAATGATAGCTGGAACCGTGATAGGTGTCATTCTAAAGTTATCAGCTTGTATATCTTTAATGATTTCAGCACCCTCAAAATTCAATAAAGATTCATTTGAGTCCATATTTAATTTTGGATTTTCAAAGATGGACAAATAATCTTCCAACATACAGACTTCATTTTCATCACTATATGAGATATTGCTGTCATAATCACTTGATTCGTTACTTTTATCTGTTTCAATTTCAGATTCATGTTGATTTTCAACAATATTTATATTCTTCACACATTTGTGACCTTTAACCCAAGGTTTTTTACACTTATAACAAGTATTTTTTTCATACTTTTTTGGTACTACAGGTGCAGTAGGTTTTTTCTGTTTTTCCTGAAGTGTTTTTTAATTTTTATTTTTCACAGGTTCAACATTTTTTATAAGTGGAATACCTTGATTCATACTAATAGTTTAATAATATTTCTTTGCATATATTAATAAAGTCAGAATATTCAGTAACATTAATTGTTCTAGCTACAACAATTTCTCTGACAGATATAGGTAATTTATATATTATCTTATCTTTCCATAAGTTAAAATCTATCTTTGGCTCAATGGCTTTTAATATTTTATTTAAATTCATTAAAAATACCATAGGTTTGTCACCATTCAATGGATTATATCTAGTTTTCCCATAAAGTCTCTTCTGAGTGAGCCTGAATTTAGAACCTCCAAATTGTTTTTCAATTAGTTGTTTCCATTCAGCCCAAGAGTAATCTTTACCCTTATTTAAAACAGCTTCAAACCATAATAAAGCAACATACTTAAATAAAGAGATAAATTTTGATGTTATTTCTTCATCTGGTAACTTATATGAGAATTTCAAGTTGTCAATTCTTTGGATAAAATGTTGCCAATCAGAGCTGGCTTCCCCATCATAATTTGGGTACTGATCTATCTTAGGCCAGTTCTTCTGATGAAATTTTATTTCACTAATCTTAGGTAAATTCAATAAATCATTTACTCTTGATAAATGGTCTTGTATTTCCTCCTGTATGGATTTGTGACTTACATTTTCAGATTTGACACTACCTCCAGATGGTTTTAGTTGTGGTGGTATATGGAAGGAATGAGATTCACTTTTGTCAATGAAAGGATTATTATTATATTGAGTATACTTATGATTATCCTGGTTCATTAATAGATTGGCAGTTTCCATCTCAACTTTAGTCAATCTTTGTAGTAGCTCAGACACACTTTGATTTGTCTGGGCAAAAGTTAACTTAGTTCTTGATTCAGTTTTCAATAAATGTGCTTCATACAATTTTTCCAACTCACAGAATTTGTTTAAATGTTCACTATATTTATAACTCAATGAATCATATTTAAGAGTTAGAGACAAATATTCATTCTCTAACTCTTTATTACGTGTTTCCAGTTGAGAAATATTGAATTTTAAGGATGAAATTGTATCACTTGTGAGTTTAACTGTCTGTTCCTCACAATCAGTCATTCTATTCCCCAATTCTGAAACAATTCTATGGACAGTTGGATTATTGTTAAAATACTCCATGTCTTCCTTCACAATTCTCTCACTATCTAGTGAACTTCTCATCTCACTAGTAAGTGGTGGAAACTGAGGATTAACTGTATTATAAATACTATTGTTATTGAAAAAAGACAAGTCAGGTGTATCTACATTAAAACCTAATTTTCTTAATTCCTCCTCTATTTTCTGCACAGATTTGACATCAATAATATTGCCTACATTGTAATTATCAGTATTTTCTTCAATCTGAGAGGGTAATCTACTTACCATGGGATTTTTGTGAGCCCTGATTTTTGGTGCTTTTGTTTTCCCTTGTAGGGGTGAACTGAGGAATTTTGATGAGGAGGAGGATCCCTGTTGCAGCTGTAACTGGACCATTGTTGATGGAACCAATCCCACTTCCATTTGTCTACCAGTATTTTCTCCCGGGAGTGATGTGACCCTCCTGGGGTAGGGGGTTGCTGACTTGGCTGGCCTCCCTTTAGCTCTGCCAATGATTGATTCATTTGTTGGAATCCTACCTTTCAATTTTTCTGCAATTGCTCTACCTCCTTGAGCATGAAAGACTTTGATTCCTCCAACTTCAGGACCTGTTTTTCAAGATGGGATAGTTGATCCTGCAGAGGAGAAGATGTCTTTTTTATGGTAATATTTTTTAAGAGGGTGTCTTTTTCCTCTATACTCATTTGCTCTGCCTGGGGGTATGACTGACCCTCCATGGTTATGTCCTGGAGCAATGTTTTTGTTAGCTTTAGACCTGGTATTATAAGCAGGCTTTTCACTTACATTTTCCTGAGGAGCACTTATATTGATAAGAATAACAATATATCATGTGTAAATAAAGCAAAACCTATTGGAATTAGTAGATTAAAAGTATAAACAATGTTATTACTAATAAAAAAGCACTGGAGCTTACCCTGAATTTAATTTTTTATTTATTTAAATAAAATGTAAGAAAAATTCATAAAAATCTGTTAAAAATAAAATAATAAGTATAACTAGACCTTTATAAGGGTGAATTAATAGCTTACCAAGCTCTAAATAAATACCAATTTTATTGGGTGTTAAATTGGTGACCAAATACCAAGTGAAATTGGGTTTATATTGGGTACAGTTACTACTGTAAATACCTAATTTTTATTATAAAAAATTAGTACAATTTTTATAAGGGTTCTTTTCCGCAATAACTGAGCTATGATGACCCACTAATATGCATCAGACCCAAATATTTGGTTTGTTTTGAGCTATAATAAAGTAAAATTCACGTCCCAAGGCTTATACTAAATAATAAGTAAAAAATTAAGGAAAGACCCCCAATTGTCAGTGTATCTAGTATATAAGTATGATTTGATAGTATTTATTAATGGTACTACTACTTTTTGATAAATGGTTTAGTTATTAAACCTCAGGGGAAGACTAATAAAATAGTTATACTCAAATAAAACTCACAATACTTGGATTTAAATGCATGCTAGTGGTGGAAAATAGATAAATAGAATATAGTTATAGCTTATATAATGATAATATCAATTTATTAAGGCTTTAAAATATATTTCTAAATGATAATAATTTTGTTATAATGTTTATTTGAATTGTAGTAAGTAAGTGATGTCTAATAACTGTTAAAATCCTCCCTTACTTATACCAAAATCCACTGGAGTGCACAGACCTTCAATCCAGATGATGTCACTGCTATCCCCAGCAATTACAGCACTGTGATGGCCCATAACCTCCCCATGGCTTCCAGTTCAAGAGTATTCAACACCCAGACCTCCAGTAAGCACCCTCCATCACAATTAATGATAACACAGACCCATACCATAAACAGAAAATCCAGATAAAAGTGGATACCATAAAGAAACAGGTAAAATAACTCATCCAAAGAGTATATAATGAAACCCAAAGCATATAAAGGGAACAAATGAAATTTCCAAGCCCCCAATAAAATCCCCAAGCATCCATATTAACCCAGAAATGACCTCACAACCCATAAATCCATGAATATCCATCCAAGGAAGCAGATTAAGTTGTCCAAACTGAGTGTATGCACCTGAAATAGATGTCTATGCTTCTGTAGGCATTGTGAGTCCACTGAATATGTCCATATGACCTAAATTAAGCAGGAAAACAAAGGTTATAGGCTATTAAGAGGCTAAAACCCACTTATAGACCTAAATATACATAATATACTGCATATTTCACTGAATATGGGATTTATGTATACATATAAGCTTATGTATGTCAATATTTACTTAATATCAGTTATGATAAATATATTATGACTCCATTAACACCTTAATAAGTATTATTAGGCTATGGATAAGCTATTTAAACTACTATAATTTATATAATAGTGTAATAATTATATATATATGTAATATAATCATATATATAATTGTTTTAACCTTATTTTTAAGATATAATCTTAATTTACTTAAGTTTATTTTATTTTAAGTATAAGAAATACTCAGTCCTAGGGATATCTAGGCTGACTGTGTCCAATCAGTGTGAATATTGATTTGAAGTTCTGAAGTGAGCATTTGATAAATGATGTTGAATGTCATCAGTTCAGCTTCTTGATCAGCTGGCATTCTTTGATTGAGAGTATAGTCAATGATACTGTCATCCTAGGCATCCCCAAGACTGAGTAATTCTTATGTTTAAAATAAGATAACCTTAATTTCATTAAACTTATAAGTTAAAATTAAGGTTATAATACTTATATATATGGTTATAATACATATATATATGGGTATAATACATATATATATGAATATTACACAATTATATGACTTATATTAGTTTAAATAGCTTATCCATAGCCTAATAACACTTATTAAGGTGTTAATGAAGTCACAATATACTTATCTTAAGTTATATTAAGTAAGTATAGACATACGAAAGCTTATATGTATACATAAACTTCATATTCAGTGAAATATGTAGTTATATTATGTATTTTTAGCTCTATAAGTGGGTTTTAATCTCTTAATAGCCTATAAACTTTATTTTTATGCTTTGTAGGTCATATAGAAGTATTCAGTGGACTCACAACACCTAAACAATCATATACACCTTTTTCAGGCACATATATCCAGTTTAGACAACTTAATCTGCTTCCTTTGATGGGTTTTCACGGATTTATGGGTTAAGATATCATTACTGGTTTAATATGGATACTTGGGTATGTTGTTGGGGGCTTATACAGTAAATATGGTTCTTCTTATGCTTTTAGTTTTATTATATACTCTTTGGATGAGTTATTTTACCTGTTTCTTTATGATATACACTTTTTCTGTTTATTCTATTTATGGTATGGGTCTGTGGTATCATTAATGGTGATGGAGGGTTCTTGAAACTGCTTGAAGTGGATTCCATGAGGAGGTTATGGGCCCTTACATTGCTTTAATTTCTGGGGATATTAGTGACATCCTCTGTATTGAAGGTGTGTGCACTCCATTGGATTTTGGTATAGGTAAGGGAGGATTTCACGGGTTATTAGACATCACCTACTTACTACACATCAAATAAACACTATAAAACAATTATTATCATATATAATTATATTATAAAGCATTTATAAATTGATATTATTATTATATAAGCTATAAATATATTTTATTTATCTATTTTCCTCCACTAGCATGCGTAAAAATCCAAGTATTGTGAGTTTATATTGAGAATAACTATTTTATTAGTCTTCCCCTGAGGTTTAATCATTCAATCATATAATAATATTATTATTTACTATTAAATCATACTTAGATACTAGCATACACTGCCAATAGGGGGTCTTTCCTTAAATATTACTTATTATTTAGTATAAACCTTAGGACGTGATTTTTACTCTATTATATCTCATACAAACCAAATATTTGGGTCTGCAGCACATCAGTGGGTCATCATAACTCAGTGATTGCGGAAAAGAGCCCTTTTAATAATTTTAATAATTTTTTATAATAAAAATTATGTATTTACAGTAGTAACTGTACCCAATATAAACCCAATTTCACTTGGTATTTGGACACCAATATAACACCCAATTAAATTGGTATTTGTGTAAATATTGGTAAGCTAAATATTTAACCTTATAAAGGTCTAGTTAAACTTATCATTTAATCTTCAAAAGATTTTGTTGAATTTTTCTTATATTTTATTTAAATAAATAAAAATATAAATTCAGGGTAAGCTCCAGTGTTTTTATTAGTAATTATATTGCTAATAATATTCACCACACGATATGGGGGGCGGACTTGCTAGCAAGTCCGCAGCCTTGGACCCAAACTCACCATAGATTGAACACACATTGAGCTATTGATAAAGGAGCCATACAATCAGGAATGAACACCACTCAGAAGAACAGTTTTAGGTGGGTGTTCAAGTAGAGTTCAGTATGGGTTCAGTATGAGTTCAGTCTGAGTTCCATCTGAGTTCCATCTGAGTTCAGGTTGAGGACTTGCTAGCAAGTCCACCCCCTATATTGCGTAGTGATTTGTCTACTAATTACCATACAGGTTTTCTCTTTTTTAGATGTGAAGAATAGTTACATAAGTCATAATGAGTGCTTCACATGACAATTTAAGTAATAAACCTGCTTTTAACACCAGGTCTAAATCTAAAAACACTGTTCCAGGACATCACTATGGAGGGCCAATCCTACCCACAGCCAGAAGCAATGAGCATAGAGGAAAAGAAAACCTTATTAAAAAAGATAACTATAAAAAAGACTTCACCTCTTCTTCAGGATCAACTGTCCCATCTGGCCAAACAGGTTCTGAAACTAGAGGAGTCAAGATCTACCATACTAAAGGAGGTAGAACAGCTGCAAAACAACTGCAAGGTGGGATTTCAGCAAAGGAACCAAACTTTGGCAGATTTAAAGGGAGGGCAGCCAAACCAAAAACCCCCTACCTAAGAAGGATCAATTCAGTGCCAGGACAAGATCTTTGTAGAGAAATGGAAGTGTGATTGGTTCCATCAGCATTGGTCAAGCCACAATTGCAACAGGGATTCACCCCCTCACCAGACAACCTCAGCTCACCCCTACAGAGGAAAGAAAAAGTGCCAAAAGTCAGGGCTTGCTCTTATCCCGTGGTAAGTAGATTACCCTCTCAGATTGAACACAATACTAATGATTACAATGTAGGTAATTGTATAGATGTTAAATCTATCCAGAAAATTGAAGACTACTTAAAACAATTAAGTTTTGATGTAGATACACCTGATTAATCTCTTGTTAATAAGAATAGTACTATTTACAGTAATAATACAGTTAACCCCCAGTTGCCACCACTTATTAGTGAGATGAGAAATTTACAAAATAGTGAAGAATGTGAGAAGGAAGACATGGAGTATATTAATAATAACCCAACTTTCCATAGAATTGTTTCAGCATTATGGAATAGAATGACTGAGTGTGAAGAACTGACAATTAAGCTCACAAGTGAAACAATTTTGTCCTTGACATTGAATATTTATAAATTTGCAACAAGAAATAAAGAATTAGAGAATGAAAACTTGGCTCTAACTCTTAAATATGATTCTTTAAGTTATAAATATAGTGACCTTTCAAACAAATTCTGTGAGTTAGAGAAATTGTATGAAGCACATTTATTAAAATATGAGTCAAGAAAAAAGTTATCTTTTGCACAAACAAATCAGAGTGTTTCTGATCTGTTACAAAGAATTACTAAAGCTGAGATTTAAACTGCTAATTTACTAATTAATCAGGATAATTGTTGGCTGGTTTGTCTAGAAGATGGAGAATAGGAAGAATGGAAAGAAGGAGACTAAGGAGAGGAAAAAGATAGAGGGGAAAAGGAAAAATGGACAATAAAGTAGTGGACTAATGGACAAGACGGGGGGATGAGAATTGAATGGTTTATAATAGTAAGTGTTTTATTGACTCTCTGCTCTCTTAACAATTTTCAAATAATTAAATGTTCTTAAAGCAACCTATGATATTGTATTTAGTATTGAAGAGAACTGAATTGCTACAATAGTTAATAAAATATAATATAATGTATTTAAAATATGATGAATAGTAAGTGATGGGTCAAAAGGGGTTTACCAAGGCCTTTTTATAGGCAATGGGACCTCTAAAGTGCTACAAATGACTATATAGAAAATAGTAATGAGATAAAACAAGAAGAACAAAGTAAATACTTGTAACATAGTAATTGAGAGAAAAATATACAAAAATAATAAGAATCCCAATTAAGAAAACAAATTTCCCACCATTAATCTCCAAATCAGTTAATTAAAAATAATAAGTAACTAAACAACCCTATGACATAAGAACTATGGGAAAAATAATTCAAAACAAGTATTACAATATGTTTTCAGAATTTTTAAGTGAAACAAATTAAATTTTTTGACGCCACAAGGTATGTAATCCATTTAATTCAGTATAAATTATTATTACTTAATTGTTTTAACTATGTAATTAAATAACTAGTTTAAATGAAAAAATTAATTAATTTATAATACTATTTTATTAAATAAGCTTTTTAAATTATTTAATATATCATTGACGCAATTAAGTGTCAAAAAAGCGCCACTAATTATGGATAATAGTTTATATGAAAAGGTTTTAATTATATATTTAAATTAAATATTTAATTTACTACAATATAAGATAATTAAAAGGAAGTATTTATATGATAAAATTGTAAATATTTATTTATTTATAAAATACATAAAAAATGTGTTCCTTTATATGGAATATAATAGCTTAATTGATGTATACTTAATTTATATGATAATAAAATTTATATAAAATTTATTTCACTTATAAAATAAAATATTTATATAATCTATTATGTAATATAAATTAAATGTAAATACATAAGCTGCAAATATTATGTCCTCAATAAATTTGTATGTATATTTACTGGGCTCCTGGAACAGCCTGGCTGACACTCCCTCACTCTAAAAAAACAATAAAAAAATGCTATGATTTTTTCTTTTTATACTTTTTTAACAGAGTAGAAATTTTTGAATTTTCTTTACCAGGTATCCATGCATCATATTCAGATGACTTATTTTTATATCTTATCAAATACTCAACACCTTTTTCAGAAGTGACAATTCTATCATTCAGAATTTTATCAATTTCTGCAGTTTCAGTGATTTCATGAGGATTTTTCTTAGGTCTTCCTCTTCTTTTAGGGAATAAATCACTGTTGGAAGTATAAGGTTTTAGCAGGGAAATGGGGGAAACAGGATGTTTTCTATCATATGGAGAGTATAAAACAACTTCAACTGCATTATCTACAATCATTCTTTTAACAACAAAAGGCCCTACAATAGGATCTTTCAATTTTTTGTTACCCTGTAAATTGAAATGGACAGTAGATATCAACACTTCATCACCTTCATTAAATGTGTGTTCCTTATGGGATTTATCCCATCTTTTCTTTTCATATTCAAATGCTTTATCAATACAATTCTTTGCATGTTTTCTGCACAGTTGTTGCATTTGAACAAAATATTTGACACCAGGGTGTAATTCCAATTTAGGCAATTTACTATTGAGTATTTGAGCAGGAGTATTAGGGACATAACCTAGCCAGAGCTCAAAAGGCTTCTTTTGAGTAACAGAGTGAACAGTGCTATTATAAGCAAATTCAAGACCTGGGAGCAAAGTAACCCAGTCATGAGTAAATCTATCATTATCTTTATATTCCAAGCCAAAGGCAAAATACCTTCTAATCATATCCTTTAGAGTTTGAATCATTCTCTCAGCTAGACCATCAGTCTGGGGATGGTGAGAAGTAGATAATTTTAGTTCACAACCACATATCTCCATTAAAGACATCCAGAATTCAGATGTAAATTTGGGATCTCTGTCAGATATAATGGCTCTAGGGAATCCAACTATATTGAACATATAAGACGGCCATAAGAAAGCTATGTCTTTGGTGGAAACATCCTTGTGTGTGGGAATAAATTTGCACATTTTAGTAAATCTATCCACTATTACCCAACAAGAATTATATCTGTCATTACCTGCTACAGGAAGACCAGTAACAAAATCTATATCAATGATTTTCCAGGGAGAATCAGGTGCTTCAATATGTTTTAATTACCCTGCTTATTTACCTGTCAACCTTTTAGATTTCTGGAAGGAATCACAAGATTCAACATATAATTTTGTATCCTCAGACATATTAGCACACCAAGCAGTGTTTTTGATTCTAATCATAGTTTTTTCAAGATCAAAATTATCAGCTAATATGTCATCATGACAAAGCTTTAAGATAGTTTCTTTCATAGAAGGAGGAATTACAATTACATTAGTAAGATTTCTTCTATAATAAATATAACCATCTTCAATAGAAAACTTTCCTTTATTTAAAGCATTTTGATACTTTGCATGAAGAGTTTCAATTAATGCTTGAATTGAAGCATTCTTAGGATCATTTAAGATAGTAACTAATTTATTCAAATCAGCATCTATATCATATGAATCCAGAATTAATTGTAATAACTCCTCTTCCATATCAACTATAAATATACCTTGGATATGAACAGTATCATCTTCAGGTACATAAGCAGGATTGGAGTCATTATTTGGAAGAGGCAATCTGTATAGCATATCAACATTGGAGTAAACATTTCCAGACCTATGGATAATTGTCATTCCACCTCTGTACTCTTGAACGGCAAGTTACCACATAATTATATGTCTATTTGGTGTTTTTAGGCTTAAGAGTGACTTCACAGCACTACAATCAGTTACCAATTCAAACTTTTGGTCCTCTAGGTAGTAATGAAGCCTCTCAAGAGCCCAAACAACTGCTAAGTACTCTAAACTCACTATTTCTCAAGGTTCTTGAAATATAACAAATTACAACCTCTGATGATTTATCATTAATAATTTGTTTCTGGTGAAGGGAAGCACCCAGACCAAAAAATCTAGCATCTGTATACAGGACAAAAGGTTTGTTGAAATCTGGAAGAGCCAATATAGGGGCTGTCATTAAACAACATTTTAATGCATCAAAAGCTTTTTGACAGTCATTATTCCAGATGAATGCAACATCTTTTCTAGTTAGTTTGGTAAGAGGCAAGGCTATGACCTGATAATTTTTAATATATTGTCTATAATAGCCACACATACCCAAAAAACTTTGGATTTCTCTTACAGAAGTTGGTGCCTTTACATTTTGAATTGCAGCAACTTTGTTGTGGTCTACACAAATTTGTAGTCCTGACACAACATGGCCAAGGACTTTTAAAGATTTAAAGCCAAATTTACACTTTTTCAAAGACAAGGTCATATTGATTTCATGCATTTTCTGAAAAACTCTAGTTAAGTGAATCATATGTTTATAAAAAGTTTTAGAAAAAACTATAATATCATCAATATACACCATGAGCCATCCTTTAATTATTTCCTGATGGAAAGTGTTATCCATGACTTTTTGGAAAACTGAAGGGGCCTTTTTAGGGCCAAATGGCATTCTAACATACTTATATATTCCCATATGAGTAGCAATAAGCAAAAAAAATTGAGAATTTTTCTTAACTGGAACTTGATGATATCCTTTATTACCATCCAGAAGACTAATAAATTTTGCACCTTGAAAGGTAGCATGTATTGAATTAATTCTGGGTAAAGGATAAATATCATCAACAGTATAAGTGTTTAATTCTCTGTAATCTCCACATAATCTAGCCTTATCCTTCTCATAAGAAATCAAGAATGGGGAGATGACACAGTATTTGGGGGTGACATCCACCTTCTCAATGATATTCATTTTTAATAATGTGGAAATATTATCTTCAATATCCTTTCTTTTTGTTGGAGAAGCAGGATATGGTTTTTTCTTAAGACTAGGAGGAATATCCCTCAAGTTACAGGATAACGTAATTTTTATTTGTTCCTGAACACTTCTTAAGACATGAGAACCATGAGAAAAAGCTATAGGGAAAGAGGTAATTGAGGCAATTATAGAATCCTTTTGTTCAACAGTTAACTGATCACCAAAAGAAGCAGTATTTATTTCATTCAATAATTTATCCATTTCACTTGTTGGTCTGCCTTTACACTGGACCAATGAGTTACAAGAATTTAACAGATGCACAGAAGGTTTTCTAGGGGAGGAAATTTTGAATTTTCTTTTGCCATTCAATCCCAAGGTGAAGCAATTATTAGCTGGGTCCAATTTCACACTAAACATGGTTAAAATATCATTAACCAAAATAAACCAATTTCTTAAATTATCATTCTTCATGACAACAAATTCACATATAGCTCTGACAAAACCACCATTATATTTAAAGAATACAGAGGTTTTGTATTTGCCTATAGGGCACAAAGTAGAACCATACCCTCTCCATTTTTCAGGTGTCATAGGTAATAATTTACTCAAATAATCCTTATCCACTGATGCTAGTGCATTTTCAGACACTAAACTTCCTCCAGCCTCAGAGTCAAGAACTACTTCAACATTTTGACCATTAATGATAACAGGTGCCATGAAAGGGGATATGGATATAGAATTGTTAGTAATGTCTTGAATTATTTCAGCATTTTCTACTGAAGATAAATCCAATACACATTCTTCAGATATATTATCTAAATAATGGACATCTTGTTCCAACATTAAAACATCTTTAACTGATTCATTGTCATAGGAGATATTACTTTCACAGTCACTAGAAGAATTATTGATATCAATTTCAGCATCATCAGTGTCTTCATTTTGTTCAACAAGATGAATTTTCTTGTCACAAATATGACCCTTTTGCCATGATTTTTTACATTTAAAACAAGTATTTGTTACATATTTTTTAGGTGCCACTGGGGCAGAGGGTTTACCAGATTTTTCTGGGGGCTTTGTAGAGGGTTTATTTTGATAATGATAAGATTTTCCAAGGTAATTTTTTAGTTCATATCTATGGTTGAGCAGTACTTCATTACAGATATTAATGAAAGAAGAATGTTCCCTCACATGCTCAGTTCTAGCTACAATTAAATCTCTAAGAGAATTTGGCAATATATACAAAATTTTATCTCTCCAAATATCATAATCCATTTTTGGATCAATTTCTCTCAGGATATTTGTTACTTTCATCAGAAAAATGATGAGTTTTTCAACAGAGGAGGATATATATCTAGTATTCTCATACAGTCTTTGCTGAGCCAACCTAAATTTTGAACCACCAAATTGATTCTCAATCAAGAATTTCCACTCATTCCATGTATAATGATTATTATCCAATAGAACAGATTCATACCACAACAAAGCTACATTGGAAAATAAAGAAATTATCTTAGAAACAATTTCCTCATCAGGTAGTCTATAAGATCTCTTTAAATTATCAATCCTTTGTATAAAGTGTTGCCAATCAGATGAAGAATCACCATCAAAGGTAGGATATTGATCCAACTTAGGCCAATTTTTCTGGCTACTGGAATTTTCCATCTTATGGTTTGAATTATTCAAGGTTATCAGTTCCTGAAGTCTTGAAAGGTGTTCAGATATTTCATTATTCACAGAGGCAGCTGGCTCATGTTGAGTATTAAATTTCTTTCTGTTTGATGCAGTAGATTTTTCAGAATGAATTTCAGCTGGTAAAATTTTTACATTACAAGGGAGAGAAGAACTACTCTGTTCAGGCTGTTTATTATTAAGACTAACAGCAGTTTTAGCACTATTTTTTAATTCATGATAATGAGTAGCCTGGACAGTTTGTAATGCAGAAAATAGTTTCTCCAGGTCAGATAATTTATTTCTCAAATCAGGAATGTAAGATAGTTGATCATTAATTCTATAAATAGATAAAACATTTCTGTCCTCATCTACAGAGAATTTATTACTCAAATTCTGAGAACCAATTTTCAATTTTCTTAATTCACTGTGCAAAAGCATATTGTCATTCTTTAAAGTAGTATTTTCATCTTTTAGATTATCAACAGTTTTGCGTAGGTGACTATATTTATCTGAAAGTGATTTGTGGTCAGCTTTAATAGAATTTTGTTGAGCCAGGACATTATTTAGTGTGTCTTTCAATTTGAAATTAGCAGTGTCTTGAACAGAAGAACTCACTTTACAATGCAAATGCAAATTATTTAATCTATCAATCTCATGTATTAAAAAATCTCTTAAATGTTTATCTTTCACAGCATTAAAATCAAGAGTATCTTTCAATATTTCTTCAGAAGTTTTCTCAAGTAAAGTGTAAACTTCAGGTGAAACAGAATCATTCTTGATTGCAAGAGAAGGGTTAATTAAAGAAGTAGAAGTCAAATGTAAAGTTTCATCAAATGATAATTTACTAATTACATCAATGGGGCTACTTATTAAAGGAAGTTGTCTCTTCAAAGGTTTAACTGTTCTTTCAGGGTCCACATTAATACCTGAAGAAGTTTTGTTATTATATATACCAACATGTTTATCAAACAAACTACTTACCATGGAAAGGGAGGAAACTTCCCCTGTGCCTTCTTTATTCTGCCCCCCTGATAAGGATGGTGCTGAAGAGATAGATTGTAGTTTGGTGTCCTGGATGGGACAGGGTGTTGAGCTGGTTGTTTTAGATTCTGTTGGTAGTGGGTCATTAAGTAATCCCATTTCCATTGTTCCACTTGCAGAATGCCTTGGTTTTGGTTGAGGGTGCTGGATGCCTGACTGGCCTGAGGTTGAGGCTGAGGTTGGGAAGCTGGGAAATGAGGAGGTTGACCCTGTTTGGGATTTAAAAGCTCCTGCATCTGCTGCCAAAGTGTGTCTACCTTTGCCTTGTACTTCATGCTTTCTGCTCTCAGTTCCTTTATATGGCTTGACAGATTGTTTACCTGTTGTGCTAGAGGAAT
Source organism: Hemileia vastatrix (assembly GCA_030280995.1). Taxonomy (NCBI): domain Eukaryota; kingdom Fungi; phylum Basidiomycota; class Pucciniomycetes; order Pucciniales; family Zaghouaniaceae; genus Hemileia; species Hemileia vastatrix. The sequence goes on along the minus strand of JASXTE010000017.1, from coordinate 607,040 downwards.
CTTTTTTATTTTTATACCTCTGAGTGGCTTGTCCTGATGTACCTGAGGTTTTACTTCCTTCAGAGTTGTTAGGTGAGAGGGGTTTGTCACTTCTCTTGACATTTCTGCGTCCTGAAGGTTTTTTGTCAGCTGAATTATATTTGTAAGATACTTTGGGAGAGCCTACAGATTCAGTGTCAACATCCACTTCATTCTCATCCACATGTAATTTATCCATGCTTTTAGCCAAACTACTGGACATTAAAGACTGAGAAGAAGGAGAATCAAAATAATTCAGATATAAAATTTTAATTCAATATAAATTATAATAAATTTGATTTAAAAAAAAAATTTATTAAAAATCAATTAATTATAAAATAAAATGTAATACAAATAAATGAAATTACAATTATTAAGAATTAATAACAATTAAAATGGGACCAACCAATAAGTTTTAAGTAGTCAACCAAAATAATGAATACCAAAATTAATTTAATGGTAAAATTGGGACAAAGTACTGAGTACTATTATGGTCAACCAATATTCAAAAAATAATAATAAAGTTAATTAATAATTTATTAAATATTTATTGTCTTCTAGGACTAAGAGTTTTTACTCTATTATGGTCAACTAGTAAAAAAAAATTTTAATATAATGAAAACTTACACTCAGTGAGTCAGCAATTAAGCCACAAACACTGTTATTGCAGTAAAAATATAGTACTATGAGTGAGAGGTGCAAAGGTGAACTTACTATAGTGATCGTAAAATCACTTCAAAATAATAGGGGGTGTCAGTTCTGGCAAATCCGCACTTACAAATCCGCACTTAAATTTGACCAAATCTGCACTTAAATAAGTGCGGATTTTCAAAACACACTAGTCCCAATACTGGTGGATTTCAAAATGAAATAAGTCACTTATTTCACTCAAATCCGCACTTTCTAAACCAAAAGTGCTGATTTCACCATCAAGTCCCATTTCACTGATTTGTCAGCATCATCCCATTCATACGCAGCACTCCACAGCATAACACTTCATAACTCAAAACATCGTACATCACTTACATCTTCATATCATATCATATAAGAGTTATGCCTTCCTCACTTTCAAATCGTGATAAATTACATAAAGCAATGACTTTCATGGCTCTTGAACTGCTCTTGGACTCTGATTACGATTCTGATTCTAATCTAGAAGAAGATTTTGTCTTTTTATCAAAAATGGCCACAAAACATTACCTTCTTCCCAGAAAGCCTCAAGTACTTCATACCCCCAAGTACACCATCCAAACACTTCTTAAACTATCTACACCCAGTTTTAGACAGCTGTTCAGGACTTCTCAGGAATGTTTCTTTAAATTTCTTGAGCTTATTCAGGATCATCCCATATTTCACAATAATTCTCAAAAAGGACAACGACATCCTTAAATTCAATTGGCCATCACACTATGTTGTTTGGGTTCAAATGGTAATGGAGCCGCTTTGAAAAGTTTAGAAAATGTCTTTGATTTAGGGTATGGTTCAGTTAACACTTATACCAAACAATGTATCACTGCCATCAACTCCTTGTAATCTCAACTTCTCACCTGGCCAACAAAAGAAGAGCGACTTGAATCATCTCAGGTTATGCAAGCAGAGGGCTTCCCAGGATGTATTGGTTTTGTTGATGGTACTGCTATTCCTTTGAGCCAGAAACCTGCTCAAGGTGGAAACAATTACTTTCACATTCTCGTCAAAAATTTTCACCAAAATATTTACAAGTCAAAAAAATTCTATATCTGTTTTAAAAAATTGGCAATACTCTCCCCTGAATTTTATTGAAGCAAGGGGTGGATATCACCAAAATTTTTCTAAGTCATCAATTTCACATGTCAGATTTGAAAATTTGGCAATACCCCCCCCCCTGAATTTTATTGAAGTAAGTGGTGGAAGTCATCTAAATTTAATATAATTACGTAAATTATTAAATAAATATCTAATACACCACGGGAAATCTGGGGGTGAACTGCTAGCAGTTCCCTCTTTTTGAAACTATTAGGAATTTGTCAGGAAACTGTTGGGAAACCATCCTGAAACTGTCAGAAAGATGTTTTTAAATCTGATGAAAAAACATTGAAAAAATAAACTGTCACAGATTGAATCCAGAACAATCCCTCCTTGAGCAGAGCTTAAGAACCACATTGAACATCAGTTAATCTCAGGTTTGGCAAAAGGTTGAACAACATCACTTAGCATACCTTAATATTCAAATATTAAACTTGAATATATGTTGCGTGTATGATATAGATGCATATGCATTTGAATTTGCATGGTGGATACTTATCGCATGCTAAAAATTGATGTGAATTGCCTATCCAAAGTGTATGCATAATGACTATGAAGAATAAATATGCATAAAAAATATGCATAAAAATATGCATAAAAAATATGCATAGTGATTATGCATAAAAAATATGCATATTCAATATGCATAAAAATATGCATATTTAATATGCATTAAAAATATGCATATTCAATATGAAAAAAAAGGTGCATATACGTATATGAATAAAATATATTAATAGGCATATAAATCTTTATAATGAATATGCATAATGATTGAAAAATGCAAAAAAAATGATGCTTAACAAGTATATTTTATGCATAAATAGAAATATGCAATATGAATTCATATTGCATACAGATAACACTGGCAAACCATTTTTACCAAAACTCATACTAAATTTTCATTCTGGACTAAAGGTGTGAGGGAAGGAAGAAAAACAGTCTGACATTAGAAAAATGCTACATGCACTCATTTTGTAGCAGAGCAAATGAGAAGTGCTGAATTATGGTTGGTGCCCATAATTTAGTATGATATCATAATTTTATTTAATTGTTTTCAATATTGAAAAGACTTTAGGTCGGTTGGTATGGATCTAGCTGTGCCAGGGTCTAATCTAATTATTTTAACAATTTCTTAATAATTAACGGGCTTTAATACAAAAACAGGTTGTATTTTTTGTGGGATATTGGATATGATAAGGTCTTTTTTAAAAAAAACTTATATTGTTTAAAAATATTCCTGAATCAGATGTGGGATAATCACTACAAAAAATTGTAGTACTGTGGGCAATAAAATATATGCACAAGCAGTAAAGAAAGGACCAAGTGAACCCTTTTTGTGCAGTGGGAATCATTAGAGTGGAATTGTGGATGAAAAATATAATTCATTATTACCATTTTATTTAATCAAAAAATTTATAATATTAAAAAGAACTATTGATTAATTGGTATTTGACCTTTGTGCCTCACTCATATTTATCATTTGATTGATTTTTGTCACCATTATGTTATTAATATTTTAAGTATAGCAAAAACTCGTGTGCCAAATGCATACTGGGTGATGTTACACCTTTTATAATATTATTAAATAAAGGTAAAAAAATATGAAAATGATTTGTTTTACAAAAAATAAATTGATTTCCAAAAGCAATATGAGGGATAAAAAGGTAAAATTAATGGGATCAAATATGAAATAAAAAATTAAAGTGAAATTCCTCCCATCAAGAGCAAGTAGACATGATGGGGTGAAAGCCCACCAGTGGCACTAAACTTGGACTATAATTTCTTTTTTGTAAAAATAAAAAAAAATCCACTGGAGCTTTACCAAAACTTCAGGATGACAATTTTGCCATATCAAACAACTTCTAGTGCAATTATTGAAGAAAAATTCATCTTCATTGCAATAGAGAGAATTGATCACATCAGACTGCATGTGACCAAAAGTGTCCAGCACAAGTTCGGCCAAACTTGTGCTGGACACTTTTATGATGGAGGTTAGCTAGGGTGGAATTTTTCTTCAGTTCATCTGGTATTTCTTATAAACATGTCCACTGGTATTTGATCTTTGTGCCTCACTCATATTTATCATTTGATTGATTTTTTGTCACCATTATGTTTTAATATTATAAGTATAGCAAAAACTCGTGTGCCAAATGCATACCAGGTGATGTTACACCTTTTATAATATTATTAAATAAAGGTAAAAAAATATGAAAATGATTTGTTTTACAAAAAATAAATTGATATACAAAAGCAATATGAGGGATAAAAAGGTAAAATTAAAGGAATCAAATATGAAATAAAAAATTATAATAAATATACTGCCATCAAGAGCAAGTAGACATGTTGGGGCAAATGTCCACCAGTGAGGCTAAACTTGGACTATAATTGCTTTTTTGAAAAACAAAAAAGTGCCAATCTGAGGTTTAAAAAAACTTCAGCATAACCATTTAGCCATATCAAACAACTTCTAGTTCAATGATTGAGAGAGAATTGATCACGCCAGACTGCATGTGACAAAAATTGTCCAGCACAAGTTCAGCCGAACTTGTGCTGGACACATTTATGACAGAGAGTAGCTAGGGTAGAATTTTTCTTCAGTTAATCTGGTATTTCTTATAAACTAGTCCATTGGTACTTGATCTTTGTGCCTCACTCATATATATCATTTGATTAATTTATTGTCACCATTATATTATTAATATTATAAGTATAGCAAAAACTCGTGTGCCAAATGCATACCGGGTGATGTTACACCTTTTATCATATTATTAAATAAAGGTAAAAAAATATGAAAATGATTTGTTTTACAAAAAATAAATTGATATACAAAAGCAATATGAGGGATAAAAAGGTAAAATTAATCTCAAAGAGATCAATTATGAAAAACAAAATACTAGTAAAATTCTTGCTCTCAAGAGCCAGTAGAAGTGTTGAAAAAAATGGGAGCCATCAGTGCTAAATTGTAATAAGTGACCTTTTTTTTAAAGAAACAAAAATTATACACCTGAGGTTGGGAAGAACAACAGGTGGATGATTCAGCTAAACCAAACTACTTCTAGTGAAATTTGATAAAAAAAATTTTTTGTTGCCATACAGAGAATTGATCCCATCTGACTGCACATGACCAAAAGTGTCCAGCACAAGTTCGGCCAAACTTGTGCTGGACACTTCTATGATGGAGAGTGGCTGGGGTAGAATTTTTCTTCAGTTCATCTGGTATTTCTTACAAACATGTCTACTGGTATTTTATCTTTGTGCCTCACTCATACATATTGTTTGATTAATTTTTTGTCTTAATTATATTATTAATTATATAAGTATAGCCAAAAATTGTGTGCCAAATGCATACTGAGTGATGTTACACATTTTATAATATTATTAAAAAAATGTATAAAAATATTAAAATAATTTATTTTAAAATTTATTAATTGATATCCAAGAGCAATATGAGGAATAAAAAATTAATTTAAAGCGATCAAATATGAAAAAAGAAATCCAAGTATTATTGCTAATATCAAAGGCCAGTAGAGATGTTGAAGCAAATGAGAGCCATCAGGGATAAATTGTACTTAATTGATTGTTTTTTAAAGATAAAAAATTGTGTACCTGTGGTTTGGATGAACTCTAGGTGGATAATTCAGCTATATCAAACTACATCTAGTGAAGTTTCTTATCAAATAATTTTTTTCATTTCCATAGAGAGAATTGATCCCATCTGACTGCACCTGACCAAAAGTGTCCAGCACAAGTTCAGCTGAACTTGTGCTGGACACTTTTATGATGGAGAGTAGCTAGGGTGCAGGTTTTTTTCAGTGCAACTGTTATTTTTTTAAAACATGTCAAGTGGTATTTGATCTTTCTGTGTTATTCATATTTTATTATCTGATTAATTTTTTGTCATTAGAATTTTATTAATTTTATTAGTACAGAAAAAACTTGTGCGCCAAATGCATGCCATGTTATATTACACCTTTTATTATATTATTAAAAAATTTTAAAAAAATATGAAAATGATTTCTTTTCCAAAATTATAAATTAATATCCAAATGTAACATGAGTGATAAAAAAGTAAAGTAAAAGAGATCAAATATGAAAAAGAAAAATTCAAGAAAAATTCCTGCCTTCAAGAGCCAGTAGAGGTGTTGAAACAAATGGGTGCCACCAGGGCTAAATTTGATAAAATTTAATATTTTTTAAAGATAAAAAATTTTTCACCTGAGGTTTGGAAAAACTCAAGGTGGATAATTCAGCCATACCAAACTACTTCTAATGTAATTATTTAGAATTTTTTTTAATTTAATTTCCACAGAGAGAATTGATCCCATCTGACTGCACCTGAACAAAAGTGTCCAGCACAAGTTCGGCCGAACTTGTGCTGGACACTTTTATGATGGAGAGTAGCTAGGGTGGAAGTGTTTCTCAGTACATCAGTTTTTTGTTTTTCACATTTCTATTGGGTTTTTAACTTCTTTTTATCATTCATATTTATCTTATAAATAATTTTTTGTCACCATATATATTATTAATGTTTCTAGTATAGCAAAAACCTGCATGCCAAATGCAAAATTGGTGATGTTACAACTTTAATATTATTATTATATAAAGTTAAAAAAATATGAATATGTTTAGTTTTTAAAAAAATAAATTGATATTTAAAATTAAAAAGAGTAATAGAAAAGTAAAATGAAAATAAATGGGACAAATACAAAATAAAAAATACAAGTAAAATTTTTACTATCAAGAGCCAGAAGTGGTGTTGGGACAGTTGGGGACCCCTAGTTCAAAACTTGGTCTAAACTTACTTTTATGTATAGCTAACAAATTTTGACCTGAGGTTTGGACAGACTTCCAGGGGACAATTTTACAATATTAAACATTCTTTACTTCAATAATTGAGTGAAATATAATTTTTATTGCCATAGAGAGAATTTATCTCATATGACTTCATGCAACCAAAAGTGTCCAGCACAAGTTCGGCTGAACTTGTGCTGGACACTTTTATAATTGAGAGTAGGCATACAGAAAATCTTCTTAAACTCAAAAGGGATTTCTTATAAACATTTCCACTGGAATTTGATCTTTCTGTGTCATTTAAATTTACCATTTGATTAATTTTTTGTCATCATTACATTATTAACGTTATTACTATAGTAATAACTTGTGTGAAAAATGCATACCAGGTGGTGTTCCACCTTTAATCATATATTATTAAATAAAGGTATAAGAGTATGAAAATTATTTATTTTAAAAATTAAAAATTGATATCCAAAGCAATATGAGCAATAAAAAAGTAAAATAAAAGGGATTAAATAAGAAAAAAAAATCTAAGGAAAATTCCCACTATCAATAACAAGTAGAGGTGTTAGATCAAATGTGCACCACCAGGGCTAAACTTGCACTATATTTTCTTTTTTGTTAAACCAAAGAAAGTGTCCTGATGAGTTTTGAAAATTCATCAGGAGGAAATTTTGGCAATATCAAACTACTTATTGTGAAATGATTGAGCAAAATGTCATTTTCATTTCCATAGAGTAATTTATCCCATCTGACTGCATGCAACCAAAAGTGTCCAGCGCAAGTTTGGCCGAACTTATGCTGGACACTTTTCTGATGGTGATTATCTAGGGTGCAGGTCTTCTTCAGTTCATCAGGTATTCCTTATAAACAAATCCACTTGTATATGATCTTTCTGTGTCATTCATATTTATCATTTGATTCATTGTTTTTCACCATTACAATATTAATGTTATTAGTATTGAAAAAATTTGTAAGCCAAATGCATACTGGGAGATGCTACATCTTTCATAATCTTATTAAATAAAAGTAAAAAAAATATGAAAATTATTAGTTTTACTATAAATAAATTGATATTTGAAAGCAAAAACAGGAATAAAAAAGTAAAATAAAAGTGATTAAATATGAAATTAAACATTCAAATAAAATTTCTGTCATCAAAGATAATTTGAGTTTTTAGACCAAATTTGCACCACCAGTTCTAGATTTGGAATATTTTTTCTTTTTTTTAAAATTAATAAATATTTCCACCTGATGTTTTCCAAAAAATCAGGAGGATAGTATAGCAGTATAAAGCTACTTCTTGTGCAATGATTGAGAAAAAATTCATTTTAACTTCCATTGAGTAAATTTATCCCATCTGACTGCATGCAACCAAAAGTGTCCAGCACAAGCTCAGCTGAAATTGTGCTGGACACCTTTATGATGGAGAGTAGCTAGGGTGCAAGTCTTCTTCAGTTAATCTTATATTCATTTTAAAAATGTCTATGGGTATTTGATCTTTCTGTGTCATCCATATTTATTATTTGATTATTTTTTAGTCACCATTATATTATTAATGTTTTTAGTATAGCAAAAAAATGTGTAATGAATGTACACTGGATGATTTTACAACTTTAATAATATAATATAATATAATAAATATAAAAAAATGTGAAAGTTATCAGTTTTACCAAAATAAAATTGATATTTAAAAGCTAAAGGATAAATAAAAGGGTAAGATTAATATTAAAGAGATCAAACATGAAATAAAGATATTAAGTATATTTTCTGCTATCATGAGCCAGTAGAGGCTTCAGAAAAAATGGGCACCATCATAGATTAACATGGATCAAATTTACTTTTTACCAAAGGAAAAAATTGTCTACCTTAGGTTTGGAAAAACTTCCAGGGGAAAATTTGTCTATGTAAAACTACTTTCAGTGCAATGATGGAGTGATAATTCAGTCTCATTTCCATAAAAAGAATTGATTGCGTCTGACGGCATGCAACCAAAAGTGTCCATCACAAGTTTGGCAAAACTTGTGCTGGACACTTTTATCATGAAGATTATCCAGGGTGCAAGTCATTTTTAATCATCTGAAATTTCTTATAAACATTTCCACTGTTATTAAATCTTTGTGCCTCACTCATATTTATCAATTGATTAATTTTTGTCACCATTATATTATTAATATTATCAGTATAGCAAAAAATTGTGTGCCAAATGAATACTGGGTGATGTTACACCTTTTATAATATTATTAAATAAAGGTAAAAAAATATGAAAATGATTTATTTTACAAAAAATAAACTTCTATCCAAAAGCAATATGAGAGGAATAAAGTAAAATAAAAGAAATCAAAGATAAAAATTAAAATCCAAGATAAATTCCTGCCATAAACAGAAAAAAGAGATGTTGAATTAAATTAGAACAATCAGGGCTAAACTTGCACTAAATTTTCTTTTTTGTAAAAATAAAAAAATAATCCACTTGAGCTTTACCAAAACTTCAGCATGAAAATTTTGCCATATCAAACTACTTCTATTGTAATTTTTTATCAAAAATTTATCTTCATTTCCATAGAGAGAATTGCTCCCATCTGACTGCACCTGACCATAAGTGTCCAGCACAAGTTCGGCGGAACTTGTGCTGGACACTTTTTTAATGTAGAGTAGCTAGGGTAGAATTTTTCTTCAGTTCACCTAGTATTTCTTACAAACATGTCTACTGGTATTTTATATTTGTTCCTCACTCATTAATATCATTTGATTAATTTTTGGTCGCCATTATATTATTAATTTTATAAGTATAGAAAAAACTCATGTGCCAAATGCATACCAGGTGATTTTATGCCATTTATAATATTATTAAATAAATGTATAAGAATATGAAAATAATTTATTATAAAAATTATTAATTGATATCCAAAAGCAATATTAGGAATAAAAAATTAAGTTAAAGGGATCAAATATGAAAAAAGAAATCCAAGTAATATTCCTACTATCAAATGCCAGTAGAGGTGTTGAAGCAAATGAGAGCCATCAGGGATAAATTGTACTAAATTTACTTTTTTTCAAAGATAAAAAATTGTGCACCTGTGGTTTGGATGAAATCTAGGTAGAAAATTTGGCTATGTAAAACTACTTCTAGTGAAGTTTTTTATCCAAAAATTTTTTTTCATTGCCATAGCGAGAATTGATCTCATATGAATGCAACTGACCAAAAGTTTCCAGCACAAGTTCAGCCAAACTTGTGCTGGACACTTTTTTGATGGTGAGTATCTAGGGTGCAGCTCTTCTTCAGTGCAACTGGTATTTTCACCACACAATATGGGGGGCGGACTTGCTAGCAAGTCCGCAACCTTGGACCCAAACTCACCATAGATTGAACACACATTGAGCTATTGATAAAGGAACCATACAATCAGGGATGAACACCACTCAGCAGAACAGTTTTAGGTGGGTGTTCAAGTAGAGTTCAGTATGGGTTCAGTATGAGTTCAGTCTGAGTTCCATCTGAGTTCCATCTGAGTTCAGGTTGAGGACTTGCTAGCAAGTCCACCCCCTATATTGCGTAGTGTTTTTTAAAACATATCCACTGGTATTTGATCTTTCTGTTTTATTAATATTTTATCATTTGATAAATTTTTTTTTACCATAATATTATTATTTTTATTAGTATAGCAAAAAAACATGTGCCAAATGCTTACAGGGTGATGTTAAACCTTTAATAATTCTATTAAATACAGGTAAAAAATTATGAAAATGATTTGTTTTACATAAAATTAATTGATATCTAAAAGAAAAAAAAGGGATAAAAAGAAATAGGTTGAATAATAGGGATTTTATATGAAATTCAAAATTCAAGCTAAATGCCTACTTTCAATGCTCAGAAGAGGTGTTGGATAAAATGGGCATCATCAGGAATAAAATTTTACTTAATTTGATTTTTTGAAAAACTAAATGAAGTTTTCAACTGATTTTTTTCCAATATTTAGTTGGACACTTTATCTATATCAAATTACTTCTAGTACTATGATTGACCAAATTAAATCCTCATTTCCATATGCAAAATTGATCCCATATGGCTGGACCAGGCCAAAGGTGTCAACCACAAGTTTGAGAATTCTTCTGGTGGACACTTTTATGATGGACAGTAGTAGGGTGCAAGTCTTCTTTAGTTAATCTAGTATTCCTCATAAACATTTCCAACTTATTTTTGGCCAAAAATCAGGTGGAAAGTTTTTCCATATAAAATTACTTCTAATGCCATGATTGACTAAAAATTGATTCTCATTGCCATATAGAGAGTTGATCCCATATGACTGGATCTGGAAAAAGTGTCACCACAATTTTTGATAAACTTAAGTTTGAAAATTTTATGATGGAAAGTAATTGCAAGTCTTCTTCATTTCATCAAGTAATCCTCCTAAAAATTTCCACCTGTATTTTGGCCAAACTTCAGGTGGACACTTTGGCCATATTAAATTAATTCTAGCTCCATGTTGATAAAAAACTGATACTTATTGCCATATATAGATATTAAACCCATCAGACTGTGCCTTTCCAAAAGTGTCTACATGAATTATGGCTAAACCTCAGTTGGACACTTTTATGATGCAGAGTAGCTAGGGCAAAAGTATTCTTCAGTTAATTTGGTATTCATAAAAAATTTATCCTCCTGAAGTTTATCCTAACTTGAGGTGGACAATTTCGGAAAGCACCAGTTAGTCACTATCCATCAAAAAAATGTTCACCAAAATTTTGGCTAAACTTGTGGTGGACCCCTTTGATCAGCCACAGTCAGATAAGATCAACTCTTTAGATGGGAATGAGGATGATGTTTTGGTCAATCATGGAAATAGAAGTAGTGTGATGTGGCCAAATTACCCCCCTGAAGGTCAGACAAACCACAGAAGGACACTTTTTAGCAGGTAGTAACTGAGAAAAATTCATTTATCAGAAGGAAAATCTTTTATTGGATAGATGCCAAGGTTTCATACTTGTGTATTATGGTCAGTATTAATTTTGAAAGAGTCTGTCCAAGCAATTTCATTGCCCATTATGACTCATTTTGTTTTAAATGTTTCAAACTGCATGATACAGTATTAAGGTGTCACATAGTATAATTAAGTTCTATTACATGCCCTCCTATGATGCCTAAATTTATAATTTAATATCTTACATAATAATTTTTTTTATATAAATTTATCAATATTTTATTTTATTATCAAATTTAATAGAGCAAGTATCCTGAATTATTATATATGCATAAGCTTAGGTTAGATCAATTTGTGCTCAATTTGTTCTCATCAGAGGACCAAAATCAAGTTTTGGAGGATCAACTTGTGCATAATTTGGAATCAGTTGATATTCTGTCTATAATCAATCTGAGAATAAATGTAAATCTAACTCTAATTTACTTATGTTTATAAAGTATTCATAAACCTGGCATAATTAAGGGACACTCTAAATTTCAAGAGAGGGGATTGCTAGCAATTCACCCCTAGATTTCCTGTGGTGATATATATCACTTTCCCCAGTTTAAAGTAATGACAATCCCTCAAGACAAAATGCAGACCAAGTCTAGAAACAAAATTTTGGGACTTTCCACAGGTATAGGCTAGAGGAACCCCATGAAATAAATAAATGTTATCATGATTACCTTTTATACAACACAAGGTCGTTGGCCCATTACTTTAGTTGAGGAAATTGATACATAAAAAACATTTATTAAAAATTTACAAAAAAATATAAAATTTTCGATGACAACTCTAATCCCCATACTTTTTGGATCTAAATAAAGTTTTTTTAAATCGATTAACTTTACCTTCTTTCATTACCTTATTGATTCTTTGAATCAACTTATGACTGATTTGAAATGAGCAACCAAAATGTGTTAAATCTTGACAGGATTCCAAACCAGGAGGAGCTTTGGTCGTTTGATGATTATCCTTAGAAGAATTCCAAATAGTTTCAATGATACCATTTCCCAAACCAAAATCAATGATGCACCGGTGGTCTGGAAAATATAAACCATGTCATTTGATTTTAGCTGGAGATGGTATTGCTTGGCCAGTAATCGGTTTGATATATGAGAATATACCAAAAGTAAGAAAATTGGTGTCCTTGATATTGGTGTGAATTTTATTGTGAAATCCAGAATGAGTGATAATAACATTAGAAAATAAAAGATATTCATGGCTGATATCTTCCCATTCGGAGTCACACCAATTCGGTATTCCAACTTTGGTTGCAAGTTCATGATTTTTTTCAAATGCTTTATTACAGTGCTTTTTGAGTTGAAGATCAAGAAAAGAGTTAAAGGAAGGTAGAGTGTCCCATAGGCAAAAATCTTCATCTTTTTGAGATTTAGTGATATTCTTGAGCAACGAATATATGCCTAGATAATAATCATATAAGAGTTTCAGAATCCTTATCCTCTAAATATGCAATATAAAAATGTCAAGTAAGACAAGAGAAATTTGGAAAAAAGGCTCAACTTCAAAGGTCAAAATCTCAGCAACCACTGAACCTAATTCAAACCTGTTTGAGGGAAATGAAAGATATGCTTTAGTAGAATATTCAGTTAAAGGACATGTGTTTTAAATAAACCTAACCCTAATTTGTTACATAAAAAAATGAAATAAAAATTTAAATTGGAAAAAAAAGGCTCAACTTTAACGGTCAATATCTCAGCAACCACTGAATCAAATTCAAATCTGTTTGTGGGAAATGAAAGGCAGCCTTCAGGAGAATCTTCAGTAAAAAGAACATTAGATCTGAATAAACCTAACCCTAATTCCGAGTCTGATTTTCAAAATTTTACAAAAACTTGAAAAGTGGTAATGAAGATGAGATCAAAAGGAGTTTTATAAGTTCACTGTTATCCAGATAAGAGTCATAAATATATTTAAGTATGAACTTTTCATAAAAGGAATGAGATATCATATAGGCATGAAAAAAAGGAGATGAAACTTACCTTGATTGAAAAGTAGGAAAAATAGAGTGAGAAAGATTGATGTTGGAATTGTGGGGAAATTGAATATGGAGTAATTGAAATGCATAAAGAATGTGCAATGTATATGTTTCAATGAAATGGAGCCAAAAAAAAGTGAAATAAGGGAAAGTGGGGATAATGACCATGCCAAGGAGGGATGAAGAGTAGGGTGATGGAGCTAAAAAAGAAAGTAAAGAGGGAGAGAAAAAAAAGGTTAATTATACCATTGAAATCCAAAATAACCACTTACAAAAAAAATTTAGATAAAAAAAAAATAAACAGAAAAAAACAAAAAAAATTATAATAGTAATCAAAAAATCAAAAAAATAATAATAAAGTGACTTACCTGGAGAGATGAGATGACAAAATGAATGAAACCAAATTGTTTGAGGGATGTTGGAGGAAAATAGGAAAAGGATATGAGGGATGAATGAAAAAAAAAAATCACTGACAAAATATGCGATTTCAGAAAATATGCGATTTCATGTTGAGCTGGTGAAAGAAAACCAATGAGCCATCCAAAAAAAAAAAATTTCACCGTAAATTCCAAAAAAAATGAATATGCAACAAACCAAAATACCAACCCAAGTGAATGAAGTACACAAAGAGGACATTTGGAGAGTACAAAATGGTATGTGAAAGAAAGGGATGATGTGGCCAACATGTGGTTTTGAAAAAAAAAATCACAAAAAAAGTGCTGATTTGAGGTCAGAACTGACACCCATAGAAAAAAGATTAAGAAGTAGAAGAAATAAGTAAAAAAGAATGTAAACATGCCTGGTCAAAATATTGAAAATGTCAGGAAGGGGTGTGTGCCAAGGATTGATGGGTAGGTAGCGAGGAAGGTCAGTGTGTCACATGTGACAGGGATGGGGTAAGAAAGGAAGGGATGTTTTGTGGCCAAAATGTGGTTGTGAAAAAAAACAGGAAAAAAGTGCTGATTTGAGGTCATAACTGACACCCTTTTTTGAAATAAGTGACTTTTTTGCAAAATTTAAGTGCTGATTTGTAAGTGTTGATTTGGTTTGAAATCCACACTTAAGTTAAGTGCGGATTTGCCAGAACTGACACCCCCTAATATATAATTTAATGTAATATAAACCTAAACTATCGAACCCAAGTTCAAAACACGTTCACGGCAAAAGTTTCACTCTTTGGCTCGGGTGGTCCATGCGCTTTGTCGTCGTTTGGAGAGGCCCTCAATTATCAGCCGGAATGTCTAGAAGATTGAAGATACGAATAGGAATAATAGAGGATAGAAATTGAAATAATAAGGTAGTAATATGAAATGAAATAAAATAGATATAATTTAAGAGAATAAGACGACAATATAGTTGAGATGTGACAAAAGTTGTTAGTATTCAATTAAATAACAAATATTGTAAATGATAATAAATGTTCAAAAGCACGTCAGTTTAATAAAAGTATTATAAATCTTAAGGCAACCTATAATAATTTATATAGTATTTAAATTAGATGTAATGAACTAATAAAAATAGTAAATAAAGAAATATATTTAAAATATGTTGAGTGAGTGTATAGTAAGTAAGTGATCTACCAGATGGACTTCTAAAGCTCTTTTATAGGCAAGAGAACATTCTGGAGCATTCCAATAGTATATACAAAAAGGTAAAATAATGTGAAATAATTAATTTAAAAGAATCCAATTAAAAACATAAAAAATAAATCCATGAATAAAAAAGTATTTTTCCCATTAGTAATCTCTAAAAAAGAATAGAATTAATATAACAATTAACTACGTGAGTATAAAAGATATGAGAACTATGAGAAAGAAATCTAAATAAGGAATACCAATAGCTAAAAAAGTATAATTAAAATAAAAGGAACTATTTTTACACTTTTAAATAATCTTAACTAAGTATAAGCAATATTAATTTAACTATTTCAAGTAAAATAACTATTAAATTAATTGAACAACTAATTGAGTTAATACAGGAACTTTTTAACATGAGAATTTAAATTTAATCATATTAAATTAATGTAGTAATATTGGTAACAAAATTAAGGGTCACAGAAGCGCCAAATATTGATGGATATTATTATATGATAGGTTGTATTTAGTTTTATATAAATGTTATTATTAAAATTTTAATTACTGTGTAAGTTAAATTTACACTTATAATATAATTTTAAATAATTTATTTATACATATAAATCACACCATCATATTTTAGAATATTATATTTGTTTATGTAATACAATTCATTTAATAATAAAATTAAGTATAATATTTTATTTCATTTACAAAACATTTATAATTTTATTTTAAATAATTTTTTGTATTTACATAAAGTTATTCCTTTACAGTAATTTATTATATAAATTACTGGACTCCTGAGATAGCCTGGCTGACAATAAATCCCCAAATCAGTTATAAAAAATAATGAGTAACTAAACAACCCTGTGACATAAGAACTATGGGAAAAATAATTCAAAACAAGTATTACAATATGTTTTCAGAATTTTCAAGTGGCAAATAAAATTTTTTGACGCAACAAGGTATGTAATCAATTTAATTCAGTGTAAATTAATATTATTTAATTGTTTTAACTATGTAAATAAATAACTAGTTTAAATGAAACAATTAATTAATTTAAATTGAGAATTTATAATACTATTTTATTAAATAAGCTTTTTAAATTATTTAATATATCATTGATGCAATGAAGGGTCAAAAAAGCGCCACTAATTATGAATAATAGTTTATATGAAAAGGTTTTAATTATATATTTAAATTAAATAATTAATTTAATTACAATACAAGATAATTAAAAGTAATTAATTATATTATAAAATCGTAATTATTTATTTATTTATTAAATACATAAAAAATGTGTTCCTTTATATGGAATATAATAATTTAATTGATGTATACTTAATTTATATGAAAATAAAATTAATATAATATTTATTTCACTTATAAAATAAAATATCTATATAATATATTATGTAATATAAATTAAATGTGAATACATTAGCTGAAAATATTATGTCCTCAATAAATTTGTATGTATATTTACTGGGCTCCTGGAACAGCCTGGCTGAAAATAATCATAAGTATACACAGTATAGGAATAATCCTTTCATGTGCAAAAATGAATCTCAATCATTTCCAATCCCATCACACGTAAACCCATCTGGTGGAAGTGTCAAGTCTGAGAAGACAAATGTAAGTCACAAATCCATGCAAGAGGAAATACAAGACCATTTATCTAGAGTGAATGAGTTATTGAATTTACCTAAGATTAGTGAGACTAAATCCAATCAAAAGAACTGGCCAAATATTGATCAGTACCCAACTTATGATGGGGAAGCCAGCTCTGATTGGCAGCATTTTATTTAAAGAATTGATAATTTAAAATTCTCATATAAGCTACCAGATGAAGAAATAACATCAAAACTTATTTCTTTATTTTATTATGTTGCTTTATTATATTTTGAGGCTGTATTAAGTGAGGGTAAAGATTACTCTTGTGTAAAATTGAAACACCTGATTGAAAAACAATTAAGAGGTTCTAAACTCAGACCAACTCAGCAGATATTATATGAGAAAACTATGTATAATCCGTTGAATGGTGACAAACCTATGGTATTTTTAATGAATTTAAATAAAATATTAAAAGCCATTGAGCCAAACATGGATTTTAACTTATGGAAAGATAAGATAATATATAAATTACCTATATCTTTCAGAGACATTGTTGTAGCTAGAACAATAATGGTAAATGTATATTCTGAATTTATTAATATTTGTAATGAAATATTATTAAATTATAAGTATGAAGCAAGTTACATCACTTATAAACAAAATTATGAAACCGAAAAATGAGTCTTTAAAAGTGCTTGGTCATATTGTATCTGGCTTACAAATATGTGTAGACCAAAATAAGGTGGCTGCAATCAAGAATATTGGAATTCCTCAAAATTTAAAGGATGTACAATCTTTTCTTGGTATTTGTGGTTATGATAGACAATATATAAAAAACTACCAATTAATTGCTGCACTATTGACCACACTAGTAAAGAAATTAGAACTTTCATTTGAAATAATTAAAGACAACAGGATTTTGATAAGTTGAAAGAATATTTAATGACAGCTCCTATCGTGCAATTACTAGATTTCTAATTAGCTTTTGTATTGTATACTGATACAAGTTTTATTGGTTTGGGTGCTGGTTTGCATCAAAATCAAATTATTGAAGGGAAAATTTCAGAATTAGTAATTTGCTATATTTCATGTACTCTAAGAAGTAGTGAATTAAAAGATGGTGCTACTCAAATTGAGTGTTTGGAAGTAGTATGGGCTCTTGAGAAGCTACATTATTACCTTGAAGACCAAAAATTTGAGTTAATAACTGAGTTTAGTGCAGTGAAGTCACTCTTAAACATGAAAACTCCTAATAGAGATATGTTTAGATGTCAATTAGATGTACAAGAGTACAGAGGGTGGATGACAATTACACATAGAGCAGGAAACTTACACTCTAATGTAGATCTGTTATCTAGAGCACCTCTACCTAATAATGATGATGATCCTGTTTATGTTCCTGAAACAGAGATTATTAACATTTATGGCATTTATATTGTACATCTTGACAATGAATTTATGAAATCAATTCTTTATAATTATTCTTCACATCCTGAATTGAGTAAACTTACTACAATATTAAATGATCCATCTAATGTGTCAATGAATGTTTTAATAAAAACATTACCAAATAAGTATAAAGAGACATTAGAAAAAGGAAAATTTTCCATTGAGGATGGTTTTATATATTACAGGAAAAAATTAAATAATGTAATTGTAATTTTCCCTTCAATGAAGGAGTTAATGTTAAGTATATGTCATGATGATATATTAGCAGGTCATTTTGACTTCCATAAAACATTAACCAGAGTAAAAAACACAGCTTGGTGGATTAACATGTCTGATGATGTTCAAAAATATGTTGAGACATGTGATTCTTGTCAAAAATCTAAATGATTAACAGGCAAATGAGCTGGTTTATTACAACAAATTGAGCAACCAAAAGCTCCATGGGAAATAGTCAACATGGACTTTGTAACAGGCTTGCCAATAGCAGGTCATAAGAGTTATAACTCCTGCTGAGTAATTGTAGATTGATTTACAAAGATGTGTAAATTTATTCCTACCAGCAAAGAGGTTTCTGCAAAGGACTTAGCTTTTTTATGGTGGAAACAAATGTTAAATATAGCAGGTTTCCCCAAAGCAATAGTTTCTGACAGAGATCCTAAATTTACTTCTGAGTTCTGGACATCACTTATGGATGTTTCAGGGTGTCAATTAAAACTTTCTACAGCACACCATCCACAGACTGATGGGCTAGCAGAAAGAATGATACAAACTTTAGAGGATATGATAAGAAGATATTGTGCTTTTGGTCTTAACTTTAAAGACAATGACAAATTCACGCATGATTGGGTAAACTTTATCCCAGGTTTAGAATTTGCATACAAAAGTACAGTACATTCTGTCACTGGCAAGAAGCCATTTGAGTTATGGTTGGGTTATGTACCTAATACCCCTGCTAAAACTCTTAATAAATTACCTAGATTGGATATCAATCCAGGTACAAAATCCTTTCTTCAGATGCAAAAATTATGCAGAAAGCATGCTCAAGAATGTATAAATAAGGCATTTAAGTGTGAAAAGAAATAATGGGATAAAGCCCATAAAGAGCAAATTTTCATAGAGGGTGTTGAAGTCCTTATTTCTAAACTAAATTTCAATTTAAATGGTAATGTTAAATTGAAGGATCCATTCATTGGACCATTTGTAGTAAAAAAGATGGCTGGTAACAATGCTGTCAAAGTTATTCTATATGCACCATATGATAGAAAACATCCAGTATTTCCTATTTCATTTAAAACCATACCATTTTAATGATACTGCTCTATTTCAAAGAAGATCAGGAAGGAATAAACGGCAACCTGAAGAAATAGTTGAAAAGGCAGAAATTGAAAAAATACTTAAAAAGAGACACCTTACTAAAGAAAAGGGAGTTGAGTATCTATTAAGGTTTAAAAATAAATCAAGTTAATATGAACTGTGGATTCCAGAAAATGAAATCTCTGATCTTAAAAATCTCTTGAAAAAATTTAAATCCAAATAATACTGTTTAATTCAGTATGTGTATCACAGAAAATTTAAAAATTATTTTTCTATTCACTCCTTACTTATTAATTAAAATGTCTTAACATTTTTATATTGTTTTTTTGAGTGTGGAAGTTTCAGCCTAGGTATTCCCAGGAATGAGTAATTTTTATGTTTTAAATTAGATAACCTTAATTACATTAAGCTTATAAGTTAAAATTAAGGTTAGAATACATATATATATAATTATTACACTATTATATGACTTATAGTAGTTTAAATAGCTTATCCATAGCCTAATAAGACTTATTAAGGTGTTAATGGAGTCACAATATACTTATCTTAAGTGATATTAAGTAATTATAGAAATACATAAGCTTATATGTATACATTAACTTCATATTCAGTGAAATATGTAGTTATATTATGTATATTTAGGTCTATAAGTGGGTTTTAGCCTCTTAATAGCCTATAAACTTTATTTTTCTGCTTATTTTAGGTCATATGGACATATACAGTGGACTCACAATGTCTACACAAGCATATACACCTTTTTCAGGTGCATACATATATCCAGTTTGGACAACTTAATCTGCTTCCTTTGATGGATTTTCACAGATTTATGGGTTGGGATATCATTTCTGGGTTAATATGGATGCTTGGGGATGTTATTGGGGGCTTGGACAGTTAATTTGGTTCCTTTATATGCTTTGGGTTTTATTATATACTCTTTGAATGAGTTATTTTACCTGTTTCTTTATGATATACACTTTTATCTGTTTATTCTATTTATGGTATGGGTCTGTGGTATCATTAATGGTGATGGAGAGTCCTTGAAACTGCTTGAAGTGGATGCCATGGGGAGGTGATGGGCCCTCACAGTGCTGTAATTGCTGGGGATAGCAGTGACATCATCTGGATTGAAGGTCTGTGCACTCCAGTGGATTTTGGTATAAGTAATGGAGGATTTGATGGGTTATTAGACATCACTTACTTACTACACATCAAATAAACACTATAAAACAATTATTATCATATATAAATATATTATAAAGCATTTATAGATTGATATTATCTTTATATAAGCTATAACTATATTTTATTTATCTATTTTCCACCACTAGCATGCATAAAAATCCAAGTATTGTGAGTTTATATTGAAAATAACTATTTTATTAGTCTTCCCCTGATGTTTAATCACTAAATCATTTAGCAATAAGTAGTAGGACCATTAATATTTACTATTAAATCATACTTAGATACTAGCATACACTGACAGGTACCAACAATGCTTTTAACTAATGCCAAGGTGCTTTTGAGCCAACCCTCCCAGTTGTCTAAGTCTTTGTTGAGCTTTGGCAAGTTTTCAGTAAGATCCAAAACTAATTTCATTGCCTCTAGACATTGCTTCATTAACAGCAGACTATTTACACATTGACTGGAGCCGGTAAATTCATGGGAGGGGGCCAATTGGGCGTTAGGTGACAACGATGATAGTATATTGTTCCAATAGTGATCTTGGTCTGGAGCAATAGCCAAGGAGAGTATAAGACAAGAGAGTGGGGGGGGGGGGGGGGGGGGGGAATCAGAGACAGGGGAAGATATTTGGAGGTAGGGTAGAGAGGTTTGAGGGAGAGGTTAAAAGGGAACGGGGGGGTTTCTGAGCAAGGGAGCTAAATTACGAGAGAGAGGGAAAGATTCCGAGGGGCAGGGGGGCAGTTTAGGAGAGAGAGGGGAGGTTTCCGAGATGATTTAGATGTGTCGTGAGGGTAAAAATTTCACGAGTGCTCAGACTGCACTAGGGGTCTTTCGGCTACTCACGCTGCTCTTCTGCAAACGTAGTGGAGTCTTGGGTCACTGATAGCTACTTACGCCGATGCAGGACAGCCCATAACCTGTTGCATGGTATCAGCACTCAGGACTCCAGAAAGAACCGGAGAGCCTGGATGCCGCTGCAACAGGTTTTACTCACAATAACCAAGTACATAAGCTTAACTACTCAACAAAATGGACTAACGAGATGAAAGAGAGGAAAGCAATGAGTTGATTAGATATGAGGAATGGATGTTCTGTGGAGACAGCGATTGTCCAGGGATCATCATCCCTCACGCGATCCACCCGTTATTAGGATTTTCAGATGCCCAGAAAGTTTAGCGCCTGATGATTTAGGTTAGAGCTTGTTAGTCAGCGCTTATCACGATGACCTCAGCTGGCCTGTGATTATAAACAAACTTTCACTCACACGCATATACCCTGCCTGTCAGCCAGTTGCACGCATGTACCCAGGTTTTTCATTTTCATCTCCCCATCTCCATCTTTTTTGACCTCACGCTCATCTCCATTCCCACTCGCCATGGACTTCTCTCCCAGCCTTCCATCTCCCATCTCCCCATCCCACTCCCCCTCCATTCTCTCCCTCCGCTCCATGACTCCCCAGAATGTCAATCCTCAGAACATAACTGACCCCGCCTTCTCTGCTGAGTATGTGGCCTCTCGTCCAACCTCCCTCGACTTCACTCCCCCTAATCCTCACCGCAACACTTTTGGCCTCATCCATCCTGCGGGGAAAAATCTTCTCTTCTCCTCTCATTCATCCCCTTCCCTTCGAAAACATGTTCTCCCGTCCCTACACTCCAACCACTCTACAGATACTCTTCCTCCCATTCCCTCAGGTCTTGTTGACCCTTTCTGGGAACTTGCACCCCTTGCTGACCTTCATCAGTTCAAATCTCATCGCTTGAGTGTGAAATCTCTCATACGCAAAATTTCTTATGCGTCTCCTTCCATTCCTTCACTACCTTCTTCTTCTTCTTCTCCTCCTCCTCCTCCTCTACCTCCTCCTCCTCCTCTACCTCCTCAATCCACCTCTTCTTGCCACCCACTACTACCTTCTTGCTCCCCAAAATCACAACAGCCCGATTCTTCTCATTCATCCACTAATTCTATCTCTTCTTGTAACACATCACCCCCTCGGCCCTCAGATCATCATTCTGCTCACTTTACTCGTAATCCTTTACAAACCCTCTGTGTTCCTCTCAGCCCTCCGCCTCCCACAACTACTGGCTTGGATGCGTTGTTATCTCTCTCATTACAAGGTGATTCTCCACCTTCTCCACCTTGGCTACCCAAGAAGTCCCTGCTTCCAAACTCTTCACAGATGCTCAAAATTCAACATACTTCCCTTCAAAATGAATCAGGACAGTCATTCGAGTTCAAAGACCTGTTAAGTCCAGAAGGTCCCCTGATCGTCATTTGTATTCGCTTTTTTTGGTGTGTTCTTTCCCAGACATATATCCAACATCTAAGCCGCCTTTTCCAACCCGGCTCTCATGCAAGAAAAATACTCGCTGACTCTCACGTCAGAGTCATCATTGTCGGAATTGGAAGCTGGAAAATGATTGCTTCTTATAGAGGTGACTTTTCGTTCTCGCTTATCTTTTGATTCATAACACTTCAATTGATGCTGTCTTTTTTTTTTTTTTTTTTTTTTTTTTTTTTTTTTTTTTTTGCATCTCAGCTTTAAACAATTGTCCGTTTTCAATATACACGGATTCATCCCCTTCACTCTCATTTTTTAAAGCCCTCGGTTTAAAGAAAACTTTTTCACCTACTTTGGATAATTTAAAGCTGGCTCATCATCATCTTGCAAATCTTTCCACTGTTGCAAAATCTTTTAATGTTGGATTTTTTTTCTTTTGTCTTGCCACCCCCTTCTAAATTATTATTCTCCCATTTATTTCTCTGGTTTTTCTCTTTGCAGTCTATTCGAAAAATGCCCTTTCGGCATCCTGGTTCTTTTTGGCAACTTGGTGGAGAATTTTGTTTTGAACTTTTGCCCAGCTCTGACTTTACAAGCCCTCACTCAATGGATCTTGATTATCAGGTTCGCCAAAATGAGTATGTACATTTTTAATTTATTCATAGTCTATCTATCGCCTTATTCTGTATAATCCATAACCCTCCTTTAGACCTAGCACCATAATCATACGCACCTTAAAACCTGCTTCCTCTTTCTCACGCTTGTGGCTTAAATCCCGTTCATCTAAATCCTCATTCAAAATCTCAAGCATCCCTAATCCCACCAACACGCAGCCCCAATCTGATCTTAACTTAAATGATGAAGATTCGTCTATCTATATACGGTGTCGCTACGCAAATAGAATGACGTATGTTTTTTTTTCATATTATATGCATCTTACCTTCCTGATTATTTCTATTAGTAGGGATTCAAAGCACCAACAACATGGGCCACTTTCCGCACTTTTTGCTAGTGCTCAAGTTAATTTGGAAGGTCTTGATAATGATTGATCATAATCATTTATTAAATGTATAGTTATGTAATTCACACTCTTCTCAATCATTATTTTCCAAGCCAAATTGAAATCTAATACTTAACATAAAGCGTAATAATTTTCATTTACTCCAAAATAATAGCCTCCTTGAAGTTGGATCTATATAAAACCATTTATACCCGACCTAATTTAATTTTCTCTTTAAACTGTGTAGTTTCAAGAAGTATCGCTATCTAATGATACTTTTATTGTCCTTGAAATGTTGATTATACTTTTTATCTCTGTTTTAATTTAGAAAAAAAAAAAGGAAGTTGAGGACAATTCTTGGATTTTTTTCATTTTTCTATGAATATAGACTCATCATTTTCCAAATAAAAAAGAACTCATTAGAACATAAAAGATAAGATTATATATATAACAAGAGAAAATAGCTAGCCAGGTTACTTGATCATCTTCTTTAAAAATAAAATAGTTTTTGACACAAAAATTTAAAAATCAATAAAAAAAACATGTCTGTCATGGCAGGTGCA